>OX465282.1:167963443-168331111 GCA_949987705.1 Thereva unica | reverse complement strand
TTTGCCCCTAAGGGGGTCAAATCTCAAGGTCAAAGTTTGCCCCCTCCTAAAATGCACCCTATGCACGCCACCCATGTCTAAATTATAAAACTAGTTAATTACAATGTAATAATTACTAATCAATCGATAGAAGGTCATTGCACCTTACAGGGGCCTCAAATTACATCGAATTGCACATGCCTCAAAAAATGCACTAAAAATGCATTAAAATTGACCCCAAATTTACCTCCCACGCCCTCAAAATAAATGGTAGGAGGGTGTATAAGCCCTCAAAATTTGCGTAACGGTGCCTACTACATGGGAAAAATACAAAAAAAAATCCACCTTGCCTCTAAGGGGGTAAAAAAAATTTATTTATGGTTGCAACAGGTAAAATGCACCTTATGCACTTTACGAAAATGGTCACCACGCCCCCAAAAAAAATGGTAGGAGGATGTTTGACCCCTCAAAATTTTCGTCTTGAAGCGTACTACACGCAAAAAATAAAAAGAAAATCCGCATTTGCCCCTAAGGGGGTCAAATCTCAAGGTCAAAGTTTGCCCCCTCCTAAAATGCACCCTATGCACGCCACCCATGTCTAAATTATAAAACTAGTTAATTACAATGTAATAATTACTAATCAATCGATAGAAGGTCATTGCACCTTACAGGGGCCTCAAATTACATCGAATTGCACATGCCTCAAAAAATGCACTAAAAATGCATTAAAATTGACCCCAAATTTACCTCCCACGCCCTCAAAATAAATGGTAGGAGGGTGTATAAGCCCTCAAAATTTGCGTAACGGTGCCTACTACATGGGAAAAATACAAAAAAAAATCCACCTTGCCTCTAAGGGGGTAAAAAAAATTTATTTATGGTTGCAACAGGTAAAATGCACCTTATGCACTTTACGAAAATGGTCACCACGCCCCCAAAAAAAATGGTAGGAGGATGTTTGACCCCTCAAAATTTTCGTCTTGAAGCGTACTACACGCAAAAAATAAAAAGAAAATCCGCATTTGCCCCTAAGGGGGTCAAATCTCAAGGTCAAAGTTTGCCCCCTCCTAAAATGCACCCTATGCACGCCACCCATGTCTAAATTATAAAACTAGTTAATTACAATGTAATAATTACTAATCAATCGATAGAAGGTCATTGCACCTTACAGGGGCCTCAAATTACATCGAATTGCACATGCCTCAAAAAATGCACTAAAAATGCATTAAAATTGACCCCAAATTTACCTCCCACGCCCTCAAAATAAATGGTAGGAGGGTGTATAAGCCCTCAAAATTTGCGTAACGGTGCCTACTACATGGGAAAAATACAAAAAAAAATCCACCTTGCCTCTAAGGGGGTAAAAAAAATTTATTTATGGTTGCAACAGGTAAAATGCACCTTATGCACTTTACGAAAATGGTCACCACGCCCCCAAAAAAAATGGTAGGAGGATGTTTGACCCCTCAAAATTTTCGTCTTGAAGCGTACTACACGCAAAAAATAAAAAGAAAATCCGCATTTGCCCCTAAGGGGGTCAAATCTCAAGGTCAAAGTTTGCCCCCTCCTAAAATGCACCCTATGCACGCCACCCATGTCTAAATTATAAAACTAGTTAATTACAATGTAATAATTACTAATCAATCGATAGAAGGTCATTGCACCTTACAGGGGCCTCAAATTACATCGAATTGCACATGCCTCAAAAAATGCACTAAAAATGCATTAAAATTGACCCCAAATTTACCTCCCACGCCCTCAAAATAAATGGTAGGAGGGTGTATAAGCCCTCAAAATTTGCGTAACGGTGCCTACTACATGGGAAAAATACAAAAAAAAATCCACCTTGCCTCTAAGGGGGTAAAAAAAATTTATTTATGGTTGCAACAGGTAAAATGCACCTTATGCACTTTACGAAAATGGTCACCACGCCCCCAAAAAAAATGGTAGGAGGATGTTTGACCCCTCAAAATTTTCGTCTTGAAGCGTACTACACGCAAAAAATAAAAAGAAAATCCGCATTTGCCCCTAAGGGGGTCAAATCTCAAGGTCAAAGTTTGCCCCCTCCTAAAATGCACCCTATGCACGCCACCCATGTCTAAATTATAAAACTAGTTAATTACAATGTAATAATTACTAATCAATCGATAGAAGGTCATTGCACCTTACAGGGGCCTCAAATTACATCGAATTGCACATGCCTCAAAAAATGCACTAAAAATGCATTAAAATTGACCCCAAATTTACCTCCCACGCCCTCAAAATAAATGGTAGGAGGGTGTATAAGCCCTCAAAATTTGCGTAACGGTGCCTACTACATGGGAAAAATACAAAAAAAAATCCACCTTGCCTCTAAGGGGGTAAAAAAAATTTATTTATGGTTGCAACAGGTAAAATGCACCTTATGCACTTTACGAAAATGGTCACCACGCCCCCAAAAAAAATGGTAGGAGGATGTTTGACCCCTCAAAATTTTCGTCTTGAAGCGTACTACACGCAAAAAATAAAAAGAAAATCCGCATTTGCCCCTAAGGGGGTCAAATCTCAAGGTCAAAGTTTGCCCCCTCCTAAAATGCACCCTATGCACGCCACCCATGTCTAAATTATAAAACTAGTTAATTACAATGTAATAATTACTAATCAATCGATAGAAGGTCATTGCACCTTACAGGGGCCTCAAATTACATCGAATTGCACATGCCTCAAAAAATGCACTAAAAATGCATTAAAATTGACCCCAAATTTACCTCCCACGCCCTCAAAATAAATGGTAGGAGGGTGTATAAGCCCTCAAAATTTGCGTAACGGTGCCTACTACATGGGAAAAATACAAAAAAAAATCCACCTTGCCTCTAAGGGGGTAAAAAAAATTTATTTATGGTTGCAACAGGTAAAATGCACCTTATGCACTTTACGAAAATGGTCACCACGCCCCCAAAAAAAATGGTAGGAGGATGTTTGACCCCTCAAAATTTTCGTCTTGAAGCGTACTACACGCAAAAAATAAAAAGAAAATCCGCATTTGCCCCTAAGGGGGTCAAATCTCAAGGTCAAAGTTTGCCCCCTCCTAAAATGCACCCTATGCACGCCACCCATGTCTAAATTATAAAACTAGTTAATTACAATGTAATAATTACTAATCAATCGATAGAAGGTCATTGCACCTTACAGGGGCCTCAAATTACATCGAATTGCACATGCCTCAAAAAATGCACTAAAAATGCATTAAAATTGACCCCAAATTTACCTCCCACGCCCTCAAAATAAATGGTAGGAGGGTGTATAAGCCCTCAAAATTTGCGTAACGGTGCCTACTACATGGGAAAAATACAAAAAAAAATCCACCTTGCCTCTAAGGGGGTAAAAAAAATTTATTTATGGTTGCAACAGGTAAAATGCACCTTATGCACTTTACGAAAATGGTCACCACGCCCCCAAAAAAAATGGTAGGAGGATGTTTGACCCCTCAAAATTTTCGTCTTGAAGCGTACTACACGCAAAAAATAAAAAGAAAATCCGCATTTGCCCCTAAGGGGGTCAAATCTCAAGGTCAAAGTTTGCCCCCTCCTAAAATGCACCCTATGCACGCCACCCATGTCTAAATTATAAAACTAGTTAATTACAATGTAATAATTACTAATCAATCGATAGAAGGTCATTGCACCTTACAGGGGCCTCAAATTACATCGAATTGCACATGCCTCAAAAAATGCACTAAAAATGCATTAAAATTGACCCCAAATTTACCTCCCACGCCCTCAAAATAAATGGTAGGAGGGTGTATAAGCCCTCAAAATTTGCGTAACGGTGCCTACTACATGGGAAAAATACAAAAAAAAATCCACCTTGCCTCTAAGGGGGTAAAAAAAATTTATTTATGGTTGCAACAGGTAAAATGCACCTTATGCACTTTACGAAAATGGTCACCACGCCCCCAAAAAAAATGGTAGGAGGATGTTTGACCCCTCAAAATTTTCGTCTTGAAGCGTACTACACGCAAAAAATAAAAAGAAAATCCGCATTTGCCCCTAAGGGGGTCAAATCTCAAGGTCAAAGTTTGCCCCCTCCTAAAATGCACCCTATGCACGCCACCCATGTCTAAATTATAAAACTAGTTAATTACAATGTAATAATTACTAATCAATCGATAGAAGGTCATTGCACCTTACAGGGGCCTCAAATTACATCGAATTGCACATGCCTCAAAAAATGCACTAAAAATGCATTAAAATTGACCCCAAATTTACCTCCCACGCCCTCAAAATAAATGGTAGGAGGGTGTATAAGCCCTCAAAATTTGCGTAACGGTGCCTACTACATGGGAAAAATACAAAAAAAAATCCACCTTGCCTCTAAGGGGGTAAAAAAAATTTATTTATGGTTGCAACAGGTAAAATGCACCTTATGCACTTTACGAAAATGGTCACCACGCCCCCAAAAAAAATGGTAGGAGGATGTTTGACCCCTCAAAATTTTCGTCTTGAAGCGTACTACACGCAAAAAATAAAAAGAAAATCCGCATTTGCCCCTAAGGGGGTCAAATCTCAAGGTCAAAGTTTGCCCCCTCCTAAAATGCACCCTATGCACGCCACCCATGTCTAAATTATAAAACTAGTTAATTACAATGTAATAATTACTAATCAATCGATAGAAGGTCATTGCACCTTACAGGGGCCTCAAATTACATCGAATTGCACATGCCTCAAAAAATGCACTAAAAATGCATTAAAATTGACCCCAAATTTACCTCCCACGCCCTCAAAATAAATGGTAGGAGGGTGTATAAGCCCTCAAAATTTGCGTAACGGTGCCTACTACATGGGAAAAATACAAAAAAAAATCCACCTTGCCTCTAAGGGGGTAAAAAAAATTTATTTATGGTTGCAACAGGTAAAATGCACCTTATGCACTTTACGAAAATGGTCACCACGCCCCCAAAAAAAATGGTAGGAGGATGTTTGACCCCTCAAAATTTTCGTCTTGAAGCGTACTACACGCAAAAAATAAAAAGAAAATCCGCATTTGCCCCTAAGGGGGTCAAATCTCAAGGTCAAAGTTTGCCCCCTCCTAAAATGCACCCTATGCACGCCACCCATGTCTAAATTATAAAACTAGTTAATTACAATGTAATAATTACTAATCAATCGATAGAAGGTCATTGCACCTTACAGGGGCCTCAAATTACATCGAATTGCACATGCCTCAAAAAATGCACTAAAAATGCATTAAAATTGACCCCAAATTTACCTCCCACGCCCTCAAAATAAATGGTAGGAGGGTGTATAAGCCCTCAAAATTTGCGTAACGGTGCCTACTACATGGGAAAAATACAAAAAAAAATCCACCTTGCCTCTAAGGGGGTAAAAAAAATTTATTTATGGTTGCAACAGGTAAAATGCACCTTATGCACTTTACGAAAATGGTCACCACGCCCCCAAAAAAAATGGTAGGAGGATGTTTGACCCCTCAAAATTTTCGTCTTGAAGCGTACTACACGCAAAAAATAAAAAGAAAATCCGCATTTGCCCCTAAGGGGGTCAAATCTCAAGGTCAAAGTTTGCCCCCTCCTAAAATGCACCCTATGCACGCCACCCATGTCTAAATTATAAAACTAGTTAATTACAATGTAATAATTACTAATCAATCGATAGAAGGTCATTGCACCTTACAGGGGCCTCAAATTACATCGAATTGCACATGCCTCAAAAAATGCACTAAAAATGCATTAAAATTGACCCCAAATTTACCTCCCACGCCCTCAAAATAAATGGTAGGAGGGTGTATAAGCCCTCAAAATTTGCGTAACGGTGCCTACTACATGGGAAAAATACAAAAAAAAATCCACCTTGCCTCTAAGGGGGTAAAAAAAATTTATTTATGGTTGCAACAGGTAAAATGCACCTTATGCACTTTACGAAAATGGTCACCACGCCCCCAAAAAAAATGGTAGGAGGATGTTTGACCCCTCAAAATTTTCGTCTTGAAGCGTACTACACGCAAAAAATAAAAAGAAAATCCGCATTTGCCCCTAAGGGGGTCAAATCTCAAGGTCAAAGTTTGCCCCCTCCTAAAATGCACCCTATGCACGCCACCCATGTCTAAATTATAAAACTAGTTAATTACAATGTAATAATTACTAATCAATCGATAGAAGGTCATTGCACCTTACAGGGGCCTCAAATTACATCGAATTGCACATGCCTCAAAAAATGCACTAAAAATGCATTAAAATTGACCCCAAATTTACCTCCCACGCCCTCAAAATAAATGGTAGGAGGGTGTATAAGCCCTCAAAATTTGCGTAACGGTGCCTACTACATGGGAAAAATACAAAAAAAAATCCACCTTGCCTCTAAGGGGGTAAAAAAAATTTATTTATGGTTGCAACAGGTAAAATGCACCTTATGCACTTTACGAAAATGGTCACCACGCCCCCAAAAAAAATGGTAGGAGGATGTTTGACCCCTCAAAATTTTCGTCTTGAAGCGTACTACACGCAAAAAATAAAAAGAAAATCCGCATTTGCCCCTAAGGGGGTCAAATCTCAAGGTCAAAGTTTGCCCCCTCCTAAAATGCACCCTATGCACGCCACCCATGTCTAAATTATAAAACTAGTTAATTACAATGTAATAATTACTAATCAATCGATAGAAGGTCATTGCACCTTACAGGGGCCTCAAATTACATCGAATTGCACATGCCTCAAAAAATGCACTAAAAATGCATTAAAATTGACCCCAAATTTACCTCCCACGCCCTCAAAATAAATGGTAGGAGGGTGTATAAGCCCTCAAAATTTGCGTAACGGTGCCTACTACATGGGAAAAATACAAAAAAAAATCCACCTTGCCTCTAAGGGGGTAAAAAAAATTTATTTATGGTTGCAACAGGTAAAATGCACCTTATGCACTTTACGAAAATGGTCACCACGCCCCCAAAAAAAATGGTAGGAGGATGTTTGACCCCTCAAAATTTTCGTCTTGAAGCGTACTACACGCAAAAAATAAAAAGAAAATCCGCATTTGCCCCTAAGGGGGTCAAATCTCAAGGTCAAAGTTTGCCCCCTCCTAAAATGCACCCTATGCACGCCACCCATGTCTAAATTATAAAACTAGTTAATTACAATGTAATAATTACTAATCAATCGATAGAAGGTCATTGCACCTTACAGGGGCCTCAAATTACATCGAATTGCACATGCCTCAAAAAATGCACTAAAAATGCATTAAAATTGACCCCAAATTTACCTCCCACGCCCTCAAAATAAATGGTAGGAGGGTGTATAAGCCCTCAAAATTTGCGTAACGGTGCCTACTACATGGGAAAAATACAAAAAAAAATCCACCTTGCCTCTAAGGGGGTAAAAAAAATTTATTTATGGTTGCAACAGGTAAAATGCACCTTATGCACTTTACGAAAATGGTCACCACGCCCCCAAAAAAAATGGTAGGAGGATGTTTGACCCCTCAAAATTTTCGTCTTGAAGCGTACTACACGCAAAAAATAAAAAGAAAATCCGCATTTGCCCCTAAGGGGGTCAAATCTCAAGGTCAAAGTTTGCCCCCTCCTAAAATGCACCCTATGCACGCCACCCATGTCTAAATTATAAAACTAGTTAATTACAATGTAATAATTACTAATCAATCGATAGAAGGTCATTGCACCTTACAGGGGCCTCAAATTACATCGAATTGCACATGCCTCAAAAAATGCACTAAAAATGCATTAAAATTGACCCCAAATTTACCTCCCACGCCCTCAAAATAAATGGTAGGAGGGTGTATAAGCCCTCAAAATTTGCGTAACGGTGCCTACTACATGGGAAAAATACAAAAAAAAATCCACCTTGCCTCTAAGGGGGTAAAAAAAATTTATTTATGGTTGCAACAGGTAAAATGCACCTTATGCACTTTACGAAAATGGTCACCACGCCCCCAAAAAAAATGGTAGGAGGATGTTTGACCCCTCAAAATTTTCGTCTTGAAGCGTACTACACGCAAAAAATAAAAAGAAAATCCGCATTTGCCCCTAAGGGGGTCAAATCTCAAGGTCAAAGTTTGCCCCCTCCTAAAATGCACCCTATGCACGCCACCCATGTCTAAATTATAAAACTAGTTAATTACAATGTAATAATTACTAATCAATCGATAGAAGGTCATTGCACCTTACAGGGGCCTCAAATTACATCGAATTGCACATGCCTCAAAAAATGCACTAAAAATGCATTAAAATTGACCCCAAATTTACCTCCCACGCCCTCAAAATAAATGGTAGGAGGGTGTATAAGCCCTCAAAATTTGCGTAACGGTGCCTACTACATGGGAAAAATACAAAAAAAAATCCACCTTGCCTCTAAGGGGGTAAAAAAAATTTATTTATGGTTGCAACAGGTAAAATGCACCTTATGCACTTTACGAAAATGGTCACCACGCCCCCAAAAAAAATGGTAGGAGGATGTTTGACCCCTCAAAATTTTCGTCTTGAAGCGTACTACACGCAAAAAATAAAAAGAAAATCCGCATTTGCCCCTAAGGGGGTCAAATCTCAAGGTCAAAGTTTGCCCCCTCCTAAAATGCACCCTATGCACGCCACCCATGTCTAAATTATAAAACTAGTTAATTACAATGTAATAATTACTAATCAATCGATAGAAGGTCATTGCACCTTACAGGGGCCTCAAATTACATCGAATTGCACATGCCTCAAAAAATGCACTAAAAATGCATTAAAATTGACCCCAAATTTACCTCCCACGCCCTCAAAATAAATGGTAGGAGGGTGTATAAGCCCTCAAAATTTGCGTAACGGTGCCTACTACATGGGAAAAATACAAAAAAAAATCCACCTTGCCTCTAAGGGGGTAAAAAAAATTTATTTATGGTTGCAACAGGTAAAATGCACCTTATGCACTTTACGAAAATGGTCACCACGCCCCCAAAAAAAATGGTAGGAGGATGTTTGACCCCTCAAAATTTTCGTCTTGAAGCGTACTACACGCAAAAAATAAAAAGAAAATCCGCATTTGCCCCTAAGGGGGTCAAATCTCAAGGTCAAAGTTTGCCCCCTCCTAAAATGCACCCTATGCACGCCACCCATGTCTAAATTATAAAACTAGTTAATTACAATGTAATAATTACTAATCAATCGATAGAAGGTCATTGCACCTTACAGGGGCCTCAAATTACATCGAATTGCACATGCCTCAAAAAATGCACTAAAAATGCATTAAAATTGACCCCAAATTTACCTCCCACGCCCTCAAAATAAATGGTAGGAGGGTGTATAAGCCCTCAAAATTTGCGTAACGGTGCCTACTACATGGGAAAAATACAAAAAAAAATCCACCTTGCCTCTAAGGGGGTAAAAAAAATTTATTTATGGTTGCAACAGGTAAAATGCACCTTATGCACTTTACGAAAATGGTCACCACGCCCCCAAAAAAAATGGTAGGAGGATGTTTGACCCCTCAAAATTTTCGTCTTGAAGCGTACTACACGCAAAAAATAAAAAGAAAATCCGCATTTGCCCCTAAGGGGGTCAAATCTCAAGGTCAAAGTTTGCCCCCTCCTAAAATGCACCCTATGCACGCCACCCATGTCTAAATTATAAAACTAGTTAATTACAATGTAATAATTACTAATCAATCGATAGAAGGTCATTGCACCTTACAGGGGCCTCAAATTACATCGAATTGCACATGCCTCAAAAAATGCACTAAAAATGCATTAAAATTGACCCCAAATTTACCTCCCACGCCCTCAAAATAAATGGTAGGAGGGTGTATAAGCCCTCAAAATTTGCGTAACGGTGCCTACTACATGGGAAAAATACAAAAAAAAATCCACCTTGCCTCTAAGGGGGTAAAAAAAATTTATTTATGGTTGCAACAGGTAAAATGCACCTTATGCACTTTACGAAAATGGTCACCACGCCCCCAAAAAAAATGGTAGGAGGATGTTTGACCCCTCAAAATTTTCGTCTTGAAGCGTACTACACGCAAAAAATAAAAAGAAAATCCGCATTTGCCCCTAAGGGGGTCAAATCTCAAGGTCAAAGTTTGCCCCCTCCTAAAATGCACCCTATGCACGCCACCCATGTCTAAATTATAAAACTAGTTAATTACAATGTAATAATTACTAATCAATCGATAGAAGGTCATTGCACCTTACAGGGGCCTAAAAAAAAATGCCCACCCACCACCCGCCTCCTCCACACACAACGAGTTGCGTTTGCTAGAGACATTTGGACTTTGTATATAAAGTTATCATCCGAAAAATATCACCCTTGTGAATCATATTGTAAAGAAATTTTGGAGCTTTCTCTTGTGCTTAGGATGAAACTTAAAAGCTTAAGAATAGTTGACAGCAACTTGCCTGTGCTTACAGCGAAAAGTATACTTTCAATTGCCCACAAGCTGTCGCTAAAGTCGTAAATCTATTATTAAGACACATGCTTTCACAAAAAAAAACATGTTTCTTTTATTAATTTCATTATTCAGTAAAACCAAAAAAGTATTTTTTATGTTTAAAAAATTGCCTATGTAAACCCCAGGATAAAATTTCCTAATAACGACACGGACATTTTATGGGTAATTCAAGTTTTCAATTTCGTCAAAAAGCTCGTCAGTTTTTTTCGTATACTTTCTATTGCCCACAAGCTGTCGCTGTTACATTTTCCACGTTCTGGCTTTTTCGAAATAAAAAACACATGCTTCCACAAAAAGAACATGTTTCTTTTATTAATTTCATTATTCATTATACCAACCTACTATCCTACTCTTTGTTTAATTGTTATTGACCGACAAATTGCGTAGCAGTAAAACGTAAAAAGTATTTTTTATGCCTAAAAAATTGCCTATGTAAACCTAGGTTAAAATATCCTAATAAAGACAGGGACATTTTATGGGTAATTCCACTTTTAAGTTTCGTCAAGAAGTTCGCCTTGTGTCGTCGCGGTCGGAGTAACAAACGTGACATAAAGAACAACGAAAAATTAAAAATGTGGAAACCAAATCAAAGTGCAAATGAGTCTAGGAAAAATGTTTGCATTTCAGACGAAAATGGAATTTTAACGGGCAATAAAAAACAAGCAGAAGTAATTACATCTAGAAGAAGTGAAGAAGAAAGTCAAACGCGCGGGGTCGATTCTGGATTTTTATCTGGGCTTCATGATGGTGAAAGCTGTGAGTTGGAGGAAGATTTTGCTGAAGGGTTACCAACAAACAAGGAACAGCTGGTAAGAGTACAGGATGCGAAGATTCCGGTTGCCTGGATGATATAGAAGTAGTAAAAGAAGAAAAAATTGAAAGCAGCCACATGATTCTAGATAGTAGGGTCGACTCGGGGCTTACGGGATGGTTCTGCAATTTAAGCCTAAATAGTCAATCAACCTCTAAATAACTTGACTCAACAGTTTCTAATTTGAAAAAATCTAATCTAAATATACTCAATTCATGTGAAAGCAAAGCAAATAGAAACAAACAGATTTGGGAAACTAATTACCTTTGATGTTGTCGCGGCACTTATTAGACTTTCGCCACATGCCTGTTTACTCGACATACAAAATGACGACACATAGTCAGCAATTCATCTCGCAGTCCTTGCTGTACAACCGAAGATTGTTCGGTTGCTTCTGATTGGAGGTGCTGATATTCTTTGAAGGCGAAGAAATGGAAACACTCCCCTGCATCTTGCTTGCATTTCCGGTGATTTAGAATGCGTCCAGGCGTTAACAATACCCATTAGTGCTTCTGAAATCCAGGAAGCTACCCTTGTAAATATAAAATGCGAAAAATCTACATATCAGCATGTGCTCAGCTTCCCCGGACTTAGAGCAAAGAAATTACGACTGTGGGTATTTATCTATTTTTATTTTATTGATTATTTCCATTGATTATTAAATCTGGCATGCAATTTTTTCGATACTATTTTTGACTCTTCCTTAACAAAAAGGAATTCCTATCTATTTTAAGTGACCCATGTACGTGTATGCTAAAAATAATTGGATTAGGTTTAAACATGAAAGTGAGTGTCTTCATAACTGCACAGCGCTATTTTTAAAACTAGAAATACCGAATGTATTTAAAATTAAAAGTACACAAAGTATTATATGCTTTGTTCATTAGTCAGTCCTAGAACGATTCTCTTCTATTTTGTTCTAATCTGGCCAGTCCTGAAAACTAATGAACAAAGCTATAGTTAATTCGGTAGTAAAAAATAATTTCTACTGCGATCGCAAAACTTTCATCAAACACACCCTACAGTAAAATCAAGTACGTGGTATAACACAGTGAAAAATCAATTCTTACACACAGGAAAAATTGAAATCAAGATCATATTTCGGTACAAGCTTATTTATTTATTCATTTAGATTATAGAAAATATTTTGTTGATTGAATCTTGAATAATGCTAAGAAATTTGTATTTTCTGTCAATATATACAAGAAAGTAACATTTTGATTGCCAGTAATCTGAAAATATAATTATCGTCATATAAAGAGTAGTTCTTAGTTTTAATGGGCGCATGTGCATTTTAAAAATGTTAATAAATTTTTACAAATAAAGTATAGATTTAGCATATATATATACACATATATTAGTTAGATAAATGAAAATTATTTCCAGGTGAACGATGCGTACATTTAGCAGCCCAAGGTAACCGCATATATGTTCTTAGGCATTTAGAACGATTTGGTGCTGATGTGAACGCAAGGGGAATCAAACCACATTTTCTTTAATAATACTAATGCTTAAGCTTCTATTTTATTAGGAGGGGAAATCAGGACGTACGCCACTTCATATTGCCATGGAAACGTGTAATGAAATGTTAGCAAATTTTCTTCTTGAAGAAAGATGCTGGATTAACTGCTTATAAATTTGCTGTTATATCACAAAATAATGTAATGAGTACTAAGGGTACTAAGAGGATATATAATTTAATTTGAGCCTCCTACGATTTTTTTGGGGGGCCGTGGGAGGGAGAAGTATGAAATGCATAAGTGCATTTTACAATTTGCAGCCCCTTGGGGAGCTCCCTGGCCCTCTTAGAGGCAAGTGAGGATTTTTTCGTTATTTTTTAATTATAGTAGGGACTGTTACGAAGGGGTCGTGGAGCCGCCTACGATTTGTTTTGGCGCCGTGGGAGGTAAAAAAGTGGCTTTTTTTAGTGGGTTTTTAGTGCATTTTACAATGCACCTACAAAATTATGTAATTAGCCGCCCAGGTGAGGTGTAATGAGTTTTTTTTATTAATTATGAATTATTACAATTAGATCAACTAATTGCATAATTACGACATGGGTGGCGTGCACACGGTGCATATGGTGGGGGGCAACATTGGGGAGCCCCAGGACCCTTACCATATGCACGCCACCCATGTCATAATTATGGAATTAGGTGATTTAATTGTAATAATTCATAATTAATCAAAAAAAAAGTCATTGCACCTCACCTGGGGGGCTAATTACATCAATTTGTAGGTGCACTGTAAAATGCACTAAAAAACACTAATAAAACCCTCTTTTTTTACCTCCCACAGCTCCAAAACAAGTCGTAAGAGGCTCCACGATCCCGTAAAATCTTCGTAACAGTCCCTACTACAATTAAAAAATAATAAAAAAAATCTCACTTGCCTCTAAGGGGGCCTGTTGGCTCCCCAAAAGGCTGAAAAAGTGAAAAAAATCATGAAAAAAAAAACGCAAAAAAATATCTGAAGTCGGACTTAAAAAACTATAAAAGAAAGAGTCCAAGCGATTTTCAATCAGTTGAGGTCTCGTGCTCGTGGCGTTCACTTCGTCGGGTTGGAGCGTGTACGGTCGCTCGGTCTCTCGTTCGCGGTCGCTATCGCTTCGTCGGAAACTTGTTTGCGCTTACTCGGTATTCTTTGCCCGGTCACTCTTCCTCGGTCGCTCTCGCTTCTTCGGAAACTTGTTCGCGCTTGCTCGGTATACTTTGGCCGGTCACTCTTCCTCTGTCGCTCTCGCTTCTTCGGAAACTTGTTCGCGCTTGCTCGGTATTCTTTGCCCGGTCACTCTTCCTCGGTCGCTCTCGCTTCTTCGGAAACTTGTTCGCGCTTACTCGGTATTCTTTGCCCGGTCACTCTTCCTCGGTCGCTCTCGCTTCTTCGGAAAGTTGTTCGCGCTTGCTCGGTATTCTTTGCCCGGTCACTCTTCCTCGGTCGCTCTCGCTTCTTCGGAAACTTGTTCGCGCTTGCTCGTTATTCTTTGCCCGGTCACTCTTACTCGGTCGCTCTCGCTTCTTCGGAAACTTGTTCGCGCTTGCTCGGTATTCTTTGCCCGGTCACTCTTCCTCGGTCGCTCTCGCTTCTTCGGAAACTTGTTCGCGCTTGCTCGGTATTCTTTGCCCGGTCACTCTTCCTCGGTCGCTCGGTCTAGCTCGCTCGCTCTCTGTTCCTCGGTCTAGCCTACTCTTCCACGGTCTCGCTCGCTCTTCGTCGGCTCCTTGGCTGTTCCTCGGTCGCTCTTCGTTGGTTCGCTCGTTCTTCCTCGGTCTCGCTCGCTCTTCGTCGGCTCCTTCGCTCATCGTCGGCTCCTTCGCTGTTCCTCGGTCTCGCTCGCTCCTCGGTCTCCCCCGCTCTTCCTCGGTCTCCCTCGCTCTTCCTCGGTCTCGCTCGCTCTTCCTCGGTCTTGCTCGCTCTTCCTCGGTCTCACTCGCTCCTCCTCGGTCTCGCTCGCTCCTCCTCGGTCTCGCTCGCTCCTCCTCGGTCTCGCTCGCTCTTCCTCGGTCTCGCTCGCTCCTCCTCGGTCTCGCTCGCTCCTCCTCGGTCTCGCTCGCTCCTCCTCGGTCTCGCTCGCTCCTCCTCGGTCTCGCTCGCTCCTCCTCGGTCTTGCTCGCTCTTCCTCGGTCTCGCTCGCTCCTCCTCGGTCTCGCTCGCTCCTCCTCGGTCTTGCTCGCTCTTCCTCGGTCTCGCTCGCTCCTCCTCGGTCTCGCTCGCTCCTCCTCGGTCTCGCTCGCTCCTCCTCGGTCTCGCTCGCTCTTCCTCCGTCTCGCTCGCTCTTCCTCGGTCTCGCTCGCTCCTCCTCGGTCTCGCTCGCTCCTCCTCGGTCTCGCTCGCTCCTCCTCGTTCTCGCTCGCTCCTCCTCGGTCTCGCTCGCTCCTCCTCGGTCTCGCTCGCTCCTCCTCGGTCTCGCTCGCTCTTCCTCGGTCTCGCTCGCTCCTCCTCGGTCTCGCTCGCTCCTCCTCGGTCTCGCTCGCTCCTCCTCGGTCTCGCTCGCTCCTCCTCGGTCTCGCTCGCTCCTCCTCGGTCTCGCTCGCTCCTCCTCGGTCTCGCTCGCTCTTCCTCGGTCTCGCTCGCTCCTCCTCGGTCTCGCTCGCTCCTCCTCGGTCTCGCTCGCTCCTCCTCGGTCTCGCTCGCTCCTCCTCGGTCTCGCTCGCTCCTCCTCGGTCTCGCTCGCTCTTCCTCGGAAAGAGAGGGTGAGAGAGAGAGAGGGTGAGAGAGAGAGAGGGTGAGAGAGAGAGGGTGAGAGAGAGAGGGTGAGAGAGAGAGAGGGTGAGAGAGAGAGGGTGAGAGAGAGAGAGGGTGAGAGAGAGAGGGTGAGAGAGAGAGAGGGTGAGAGAGAGAGAGGGTGAGAGAGAGAGGGTGAGAGAGAGAGGGCGAGAGAGAGAGGGTGAGACAGAGAGAGGGTGAGAGAGAGAGAGGGTGAGAGAGAGAGAGGGTGAGAGAGAGAGAGGGTGAGAGAGAGAGAGGGTGAGAGAGAGAGGGTGAGAGAGAGAGAGGGTGAGAGAGAGAGAGGGTGAGAGAGAGAGAGGGTGAGAGAGAGAGAGGGTGAGAGAGAGAGAGGGTGAGAGAGAGAGGGTGAGAGAGAGAGGGTGAGAGAGAGAGGGTGAGAGAGAGAGGGTGAGAGAGAGAGGGTGAGAGAGAGAGAGGGTGAGAGAGAGAGGGTGAGGGAGAGAGAGGGTGAGAGAGAGAGGGTGAGAGTGAGAGAGAGAAGGGGAGAGAGAAAGAGGGGAAGAGCGATAGAGAGAGAGTGAGTGAGAAGAGGGAGAGAGAGAATTGCTTACTACAAATTAGAGATAACCTCCCCCATATGCACTTATTTATGGTTCCAACAGGTAAAATGCACTTTATGCACTTTACTAAAATCGTCACCACGCCCCCAAAAAAAAATGGTAGGAGGATATTTGACCCCTCAAAATTTTCGTCTTGAAGCGTACTACACGCAAAAAATAAAATAAAAATCCGCATTTGCCCCTAAGGGGGTCAAATCTCAAGGTTAAAGTTTGCCCCCTCCTAAAATGCACCCTATGCACGCCACCCATGTCTAAATTATAAAACTAGTTAATTACAATGTAATAATTACTAATCAATCGATAGAAAGTCATTGCACCTTACAGGGGCCTCAAATTACATCGATTTGCACATGCCTCAAAAAATGCATTAAAAATGCATTAAAATTGACCTTAATTTACCTCCCACGCCCTCAAAATAAATGCTAGGGGGGTGTATAACTTCTCAAAATTTGCGTAACGGTCTCTACTACATGGGAAAAATACAAAAAAAAATCCACCTTGCCTCTAAGGGGGTCAAAAAAATTTATTTATGGTTCCAACAGGTAAAATGCACTTTATGCACTTTACTAAAATCGTAACCACGCCCCCAAAAAAAATGGTAGGAGGATGTTTGACCCCTCAAAATTTTCGTCTTGAAGCGTACTACACGCAAAAAATAAAATAAAAATCCGCATTTGCCCCTAAGGGGGTCAAATCTCAAGGTTAAAGTTTGCCCCCTCCTAAAATGCACCCTATGCACGCCACCCATGTCTAAATTATAAAACTAGTTAATTACAATGTAATAATTACTAATCAATCGATAGAAAGTCATTGCACCTTACAGGGGCCTCAAATTACATCGAATTGCACATGCCTCAAAAAATGCATTAAAAATGCATTAAAATTGACCTTAATTTACCTCCCACGCCCTCAAAATAAATGGTAGGAGGGTGTATAACCGCTCAAAATTTGCGTAACGGTCCCTACTACATGGGAAAAATACAAAAAAAAATCCACCTTGCCTCTAAGGGGGTCAAAAAAATTTATTTATGGTTGCAACAGGTAAAATGCACTTTATGCACTTTACTAAAATGGTCACCACGGCCCCAAGAAAAATGGTAGGAGGATGTTTGACCCCTCAAAATTTTCGTCTTGAAGCGTACTACACGCAAAAAATAAAATAAAAATCCGCATTTGCCCCTAAGGGGGTCAAATCTCAAGGTTAAAGTTTGCCCCCTCCTAAAATGCACCCTATGCACGCCACCCATGTCTAAATTATAAAACTAGTTAATTACAATGTAATAATTACTAAACAATCGATAGAAAGTCATTGCACCTTACAGGGGCCTCAAATTACATCGAATTGCACATGCCTCAAAAAATGCATTAAAAATGCATTAAAATTGACCTTAATTTACCTCCCACGCCCTCAAAATAAATGGTAGGAGGGTGTATAACCGCTCAAAATTTGAGTAACGGTCCCTACTACATGGGAAAAATACAAAAAAAAATCCACCTTGCCTCTAAGGGGGTCAAAAAAATTTATTTATGGTTGCAACAGGTAAAATGCACTTTATGCACTTTACTAAAATGGTCACCACGGCCCCAAGAAAAATGGTAGGAGGATGTTTGACCCCTCAAAATTTTCGTCTTGAAGCGTACTACACGCAAAAAATAAAATAAAAATCCGCATTTGCCCCTAAGGGGGTCAAATCTCAAGGTTAAAGTTTGCCCCCTCCTAAAATGCACCCTATGCACGCCACCCATGTCTAAATTATAAAACTAGTTAATTACAATGTAATAATTACTAAACAATCGATAGAAAGTCATTGCACCTTACAGGGGCCTCAAATTACATCGAATTGCACATGCCTCAAAAAATGCATTAAAAATGCATTAAAATTGACCTTAATTTACCTCCCACGCCCTCAAAATAAATGGTAGGAGGGTGTATAACCGCTCAAAATTTGCGTAACGGTCCCTACTACATGGGAAAAATACAAAAAAAAATCCACCTTGCCTCTAAGGGGGTCAAAAAAATTTATTTATGGTTGCAACAGGTAAAATGCACTTTATGCACTTTACTAAAATGGTCACCACGGCCCCAAGAAAAATGGTAGGAGGATGTTTGACCCCTCAAAATTTTCGTCTTGAAGCGTACTACACGCAAAAAATAAAATAAAAATCCGCATTTGCCCCTAAGGGGGTCAAATCTCAAGGTTAAAGTTTGCCCCCTCCTAAAATGCACCCTATGCACGCCACCCATGTCTAAATTATAAAACTAGTTAATTACAATGTAATAATTACTAAACAATCGATAGAAAGTCATTGCACCTTACAGGGGCCTCAAATTACATCGAATTGCACATGCCTCAAAAAATGCATTAAAAATGCATTAAAATTGACCTTAATTTACCTCCCACGCCCTCAAAATAAATGGTAGGAGGGTGTATAACCGCTCAAAATTTGCGTAACGGTCCCTACTACATGGGAAAAATACAAAAAAAAATCCACCTTGCCTCTAAGGGGGTCAAAAAAATTTATTTATGGTTGCAACAGGTAAAATGCACTTTATGCACTTTACTAAAATGGTCACCACGGCCCCAAGAAAAATGGTAGGAGGATGTTTGACCCCTCAAAATTTTCGTCTTGAAGCGTACTACACGCAAAAAATAAAATAAAAATCCGCATTTGCCCCTAAGGGGGTCAAATCTCAAGGTTAAAGTTTGCCCCCTCCTAAAATGCACCCTATGCACGCCACCCATGTCTAAATTATAAAACTAGTTAATTACAATGTAATAATTACTAAACAATCGATAGAAAGTCATTGCACCTTACAGGGGCCTCAAATTACATCGAATTGCACATGCCTCAAAAAATGCATTAAAAATGCATTAAAATTGACCTTAATTTACCTCCCACGCCCTCAAAATAAATGGTAGGAGGGTGTATAACCGCTCAAAATTTGCGTAACGGTCCCTACTACATGGGAAAAATACAAAAAAAAATCCACCTTGCCTCTAAGGGGGTCAAAAAAATTTATTTATGGTTGCAACAGGTAATGCACTTTATGCACTTTACTAAAATGGTCACCACGGCCCCAAGAAAAATGGTAGGAGGATGTTTGACCCCTCAAAATTTTCGTCTTGAAGCGTACTACACGCAAAAAATAAAATAAAAATCCGCATTTGCCCCTAAGGGGGTCAAATCTCAAGGTTAAAGTTTGCCCCCTCCTAAAATGCACCCTATGCACGCCACCCATGTCTAAATTATAAAACTAGTTAATTACAATGTAATAATTACTAAACAATCGATAGAAAGTCATTGCACCTTACAGGGGCCTCAAATTACATCGAATTGCACATGCCTCAAAAAATGCATTAAAAATGCATTAAAATTGACCTTAATTTACCTCCCACGCCCTCAAAATAAATGGTAGGAGGGTGTATAACCGCTCAAAATTTGCGTAACGGTCCCTACTACATAGGAAAAATACAAAAAAAAATCCACCTTGCCTCTAAGGGGGTCAAAAAAATTTATTTATGGTTGCAACAGGTAAAATGCACTTTATGCACTTTACTAAAATGGTCACCACGGCCCCAAGAAAAATGGTAGGAGGATGTTTGACCCCTCAAAATTTTCGTCTTGAAGCGTACTACACGCAAAAAATAAAATAAAAATCCGCATTTGCCCCTAAGGGGGTCAAATCTCAAGGTTAAAGTTTGCCCCCTCCTAAAATGCACCCTATGCACGCCACCCATGTCTAAATTATAAAACTAGTTAATTACAATGTAATAATTACTAATCAATCGATAGAAAGTCATTGCACCTTACAGGGGCCTCAAATTACATCGAATTGCACATGCCTCAAAAAATGCATTAAAAATGCATTAAAATTGACCTTAATTTACCTCCCACGCCCTCAAAATAAATGGTAGGAGGGTGTATAACCGCTCAAAATTTGCGTAACGGTCCCTACTACATGGGAAAAATACAAAAAAAATCCACCTTGCCTCTAAGGGGGTCAAAAAAATTTATTTATGGTTGCAACAGGTAAAATGCACTTTATGCACTTTACTAAAATCGTCACCACGGCCCCAAGAAAAATGGTAGGAGGATGTTTGACCCCTCAAAATTTTCGTCTTGAAGCGTACTACACGCAAAAAATAAAATAAAAATCCGCATTTGCCCCTAAGGGGGTCAAATCTCAAGGTTAAAGTTTGCCCCCTCCTAAAATGCACCCTATGCACGCCACCCATGTCTAAATTATAAAACTAGTTAATTACAATGTAATAATTACTAATCAATCGATAGAAAGTCATTGCACCTTACAGGGGCCTCAAATTACATCGATTTGCACATGCCTCAAAAAATGCATTAAAAATGCATTAAAATTGACCTTAATTTACCTCCCACGCCCTCAAAATAAATGCTAGGAGGGTGTATAACCGCTCAAAATTTGCGTAACGGTCCCTACTACATGGGAAAAATACAAAAAAAAATCCACCTTGCCTCTAAGGGGGTCAAAAAAATTTATTTATGGTTGCAACAGGTAAAATGCACTTTATGCACTTTACTAAAATCGTCACCACGGCCCCAAGAAAAATGGTAGGAGGATGTTTGACCCCTCAAAATTTTCGTCTTGAAGCGTACTACACGCAAAAAATAAAATAAAAATCCGCATTTGCCCCTAAGGGGGTCAAATCTCAAGGTTAAAGTTTGCCCCCTCCTAAAATGCACCCTATGCACGCCACCCATGTCTAAATTATAAAACTAGTTAATTACAATGTAATAATTACTAATCAATCGATAGAAAGTCATTGCACCTTACAGGGGCCTCAAATTACATCGAATTGCACATGCCTCAAAAAATGCATTAAAAATGCATTAAAATTGACCTTAATTTACCTCCCACGCCCTCAAAATAAATGGTAGGAGGGTGTATAACCGCTCAAAATTTGCGTAACGGTCCCTACTACATGGGAAAAATACAAAAAAAAATCCACCTTGCCTCTAAGGGGGTCAAAAAAATTTATTTATGGTTGCAACAGGTAAAATGCACTTTATGCACTTTACTAAAATGGTCACCACGGCCCCAAGAAAAATGGTAGGAGGATGTTTGACCCCTCAAAATTTTCGTCTTGAAGCGTACTACACGCAAAAAATAAAATAAAAATCCGCATTTGCCCCTAAGGGGGTCAAATCTCAAGGTTAAAGTTTGCCCCCTCCTAAAATGCACCCTATGCACGCCACCCATGTCTAAATTATAAAACTAGTTAATTACAATGTAATAATTACTAAACAATCGATAGAAAGTCATTGCACCTTACAGGGGCCTCAAATTACATCGAATTGCACATGCCTCAAAAAATGCATTAAAAATGCATTAAAATTGACCTTAATTTACCTCCCACGCCCTCAAAATAAATGGTAGGAGGGTGTATAACCGCTCAAAATTTGCGTAACGGTCCCTACTACATGGGAAAAATACAAAAAAAAATCCACCTTGCCTCTAAGGGGGTCAAAAAAATTTATTTATGGTTGCAACAGGTAAAATGCACTTTATGCACTTTACTAAAATGGTCACCACGGCCCCAAGAAAAATGGTAGGAGGATGTTTGACCCCTCAAAATTTTCGTCTTGAAGCGTACTACACGCAAAAAATAAAATAAAAATCCGCATTTGCCCCTAAGGGGGTCAAATCTCAAGGTTAAAGTTTGCCCCCTCCTAAAATGCACCCTATGCACGCCACCCATGTCTAAATTATAAAACTAGTTAATTACAATGTAATAATTACTAAACAATCGATAGAAAGTCATTGCACCTTACAGGGGCCTCAAATTACATCGAATTGCACATGCCTCAAAAAATGCATTAAAAATGCATTAAAATTGACCTTAATTTACCTCCCACGCCCTCAAAATAAATGGTAGGAGGGTGTATAACCGCTCAAAATTTGCGTAACGGTCCCTACTACATGGGAAAAATACAAAAAAAAATCCACCTTGCCTCTAAGGTGGTCAAAAAAATTTATTTATGGTTGCAACAGGTAAAATGCACTTTATGCACTTTACTAAAATCGTCACCACGGCCCCAAGAAAAATGGTAGGAGGATGTTTGACCCCTCAAAATTTTCGTCTTGAAGCGTACTACACGCAAAAAATAAAATAAAAATCCGCATTTGCCCCTAAGGGGGTCAAATCTCAAGGTTAAAGTTTGCCCCCTCCTAAAATGCACCCTATGCACGCCACCCATGTCTAAATTATAAAACTAGTTAATTACAATGTAATAATTACTAAACAATCGATAGAAAGTCATTGCACCTTACAGGGGCCTCAAATTACATCGAATTGCACATGCCTCAAAAAATGCATTAAAAATGCATTAAAATTGACCTTAATTTACCTCCCACGCCCTCAAAATAAATGCTAGGAGGGTGTATAACCGCTCAAAATTTGCGTAACGGTCCCTACTACATGGGAAAAATACAAAAAAAAATCCACCTTGCCTCTAAGGGGGTCAAAAAAATTTATTTATGGTTGCAACAGGTAAAATGCACTTTATGCACTTTACTAAAATCGTCACCACGGCCCCAAGAAAAATGGTAGGAGGATGTTTGACCCCTCAAAATTTTCGTCTTGAAGCGTACTACACGCAAAAAATAAAATAAAAATCCGCATTTGCCCCTAAGGGGGTCAAATCTCAAGGTTAAAGTTTGCCCCCTCCTAAAATGCACCCTATGCACGCCACCCATGTCTAAATTATAAAACTAGTTAATTACAATGTAATAATTACTAAACAATCGATAGAAAGTCATTGCACCTTACAGGGGCCTCAAATTACATCGAATTGCACATGCCTCAAAAAATGCATTAAAAATGCATTAAAATTGACCTTAATTTACCTCCCACGCCCTCAAAATAAATGGTAGGAGGGTGTATAACCGCTCAAAATTTGCGTAACGGTCCCTACTACATGGGAAAAATACAAAAAAAAATCCACCTTGCCTCTAAGGTGGTCAAAAAAATTTATTTATGGTTGCAACAGGTAAAATGCACTTTATGCACTTTACTAAAATGGTCACCACGGCCCCAAGAAAAATGGTAGGAGGATGTTTGACCCCTCAAAATTTTCGTCTTGAAGCGTACTACACGCAAAAAATAAAATAAAAATCCGCATTTGCCCCTAAGGGGGTCAAATCTCAAGGTTAAAGTTTGCCCCCTCCTAAAATGCACCCTATGCACGCCACCCATGTCTAAATTATAAAACTAGTTAATTACAATGTAATAATTACTAAACAATCGATAGAAAGTCATTGCACCTTACAGGGGCCTCAAATTACATCGAATTGCACATGCCTCAAAAAATGCATTAAAAATGCATTAAAATTGACCTTAATTTACCTCCCACGCCCTCAAAATAAATGCTAGGAGGGTGTATAACCGCTCAAAATTTGCGTAACGGTCCCTACTACATGGGAAAAATACAAAAAAAAATCCACCTTGCCTCTAAGGGGGTCAAAAAAATTTATTTATGGTTGCAACAGGTAAAATGCACTTTATGCACTTTACTAAAATCGTCACCACGGCCCCAAGAAAAATGGTAGGAGGATGTTTGACCCCTCAAAATTTTCGTCTTGAAGCGTACTACACGCAAAAAATAAAATAAAAATCCGCATTTGCCCCTAAGGGGGTCAAATCTCAAGGTTAAAGTTTGCCCCCTCCTAAAATGCACCCTATGCACGCCACCCATGTCTAAATTATAAAACTAGTTAATTACAATGTAATAATTACTAAACAATCGATAGAAAGTCATTGCACCTTACAGGGGCCTCAAATTACATCGAATTGCACATGCCTCAAAAAATGCATTAAAAATGCATTAAAATTGACCTTAATTTACCTCCCACGCCCTCAAAATAAATGGTAGGAGGGTGTATAACCGCTCAAAATTTGCGTAACGGTCCCTACTACATGGGAAAAATACAAAAAAAAATCCACCTTGCCTCTAAGGTGGTCAAAAAAATTTATTTATGGTTACAACAGTTAAAATGCACTTTATGCACTTTACTAAAATGGTCACCACGGCCCCAAGAAAAATGGTAGGAGGATGTTTGACCCCTCAAAATTTTCGTCTTGAAGCGTACTACACGCAAAAAATAAAATAAAAATCCGCATTTGCCCCTAAGGGGGTCAAATCTCAAGGTTAAAGTTTGCCCCCTCCTAAAATGCACCCTATGCACGCCACCCATGTCTAAATTATAAAACTAGTTAATTACAATGTAATAATTACTAAACAATCGATAGAAAGTCATTGCACCTTACAGGGGCCTCAAATTACATCGAATTGCACATGCCTCAAAAAATGCATTAAAAATGCATTAAAATTGACCTTAATTTACCTCCCACGCCCTCAAAATAAATGGTAGGAGGGTGTATAACCGCTCAAAATTTGCGTAACGGTCCCTACTACATAGGAAAAATACAAAAAAAAATCCACCTTGCCTCTAAGGGGGTCAAAAAAATTTATTTATGGTTGCAACAGGTAAAATGCACTTTATGCACTTTACTAAAATGGTCACCACGGCCCCAAGAAAAATGGTAGGAGGATGTTTGACCCCTCAAAATTTTCGTCTTGAAGCGTACTACACGCAAAAAATAAAATAAAAATCCGCATTTGCCCCTAAGGGGGTCAAATCTCAAGGTTAAAGTTTGCCCCCTCCTAAAATGCACCCTATGCACGCCACCCATGTCTAAATTATAAAACTAGTTAATTACAATGTAATAATTACTAAACAATCGATAGAAAGTCATTGCACCTTACAGGGGCCTCAAATTACATCGAATTGCACATGCCTCCAAAAATGCATTAAAAATGCATTAAAATTGACCTTAATTTACCTCTCACGCCCTCAAAATAAATGGTAGGAGGGTGTATAACCGCTCAAAATTTGCGTAACGGTCCCTACTACATGGGAAAAATACAAAAAAAAATCCACCTTGCCTCTAAGGGGGTCAAAAAAATTTATTTATGGTTGCAACAGGTAAAATGCACTTTATGCACTTTACTAAAATGGTCACCACGGCCCCAAGAAAAATGGTAGGAGGATGTTTGACCCCTCAAAATTTTCGTCTTGAAGCGTACTACACGCAAAAAATAAAATAAAAATCCGCATTTGCCCCTAAGGGGGTCAAATCTCAAGGTTAAAGTTTGCCCCCTCCTAAAATGCACCCTATGCACGCCACCCATGTCTAAATTATAAAACTAGTTAATTACAATGTAATAATTACTAAACAATCGATAGAAAGTCATTGCACCTTACAGGGGCCTAAAAAAAATGCCTACCCACCACCCGCCTCCTCCACACACAACGAATTGCGTTTGCTAGAGACCTTTTTACTTTGTATATAAAGTTATCATCCGAAAAATATCACCCTTGTGAATCATATTGGAAAGAAATTTTGGAGCTTTCTCTTGTGCTTAGGATGAAACTTAAAAGCTTAAGAATAGTTGACAGCAACTTGCCTGTGCTTACAGCGAAAAGTATACTTTCAATTGCCCACAAGCTGTCGTTAAAGTCGTAAATCTATTGTTAAGACACATGCTTTCACAAAAAAAACATGTTTCTTTTATTAATTTCATTATTCATTATACCAACCTACTATCCTGCTCTTTTTAACCGACTTCAAAAAAAGAGGAGGTTACTCAATTCGACGTGTAGGTATTTTGTGGTCCTGTTCACGCATAACTTTGTAACCCAATAACTTTTTTGCTTTTTTTTTGGTTCATTTGAAGGGGGAGCTTCCCACGGTGGTCCCGTTAAATTTTTTCTAAAATCTGATAACGGAGTTCGAAGTTAGGCAGAAAAAACTGTTAAAATTCAACCTGTGAAAGTTCACCTAAACATTTCACGGGCACCGAACAAATTACTTTATTGTTGTCAATCTGCCAGCAGCCCGGTGGCGGAGTGGATAGAGCGTAGGGTCCTCGATTCAGCGTTACAAGTTCGATTCCGGTCGGGGCCGCCGGTTTTTTTCTTTTTCTCTTTTTCTTTTTTCTGAAATGATTTATTAGCATATTGGTCAGCGGCCGATATTACTTGACATGGCGCAAAGGGCTGGAGACTAGTATTCTTGTCTGTGGGATCTGTGGGGTGCGAGTTCGATCCCAAGGGCTCGCGGTGCTTTTTTTTTCTATATATCGACAAAATAATTATTTTTTAATTTCCTTCGGGGAATTTTGTTCCATATTAAACAAGTTTTCGACATGAATGCGTCTGTAAATTTGCTTCCAGAACAAAAGCCGATAAGAACGAAATTATGGCGAAATTTGCAGTTCAAAAAACTATTGTTTATATCGAATAAATAAATATACCATGACGTGGATGAAGAATCAAAGAAGTTTAATGTTTACTTTTAATTTCCCCGATATCAATGGCAACTTAACTTTTTATATGGCTTATATTATCTTGATCTGTATGTGTGTATAGTGTAAACAAATCTTGCAACTTGATTTTGACCCAGTTCCATATAACCGATCAACTGCAAATTTTGCACATACGTGTAGTTCGCATGACAATACAATCTGCAATCAAATTTTGCAATTGCGCTCCCCGACCCCAGACATGGGTATCACATGAAAAGGTGTGACAAGTAGAATACACTTCGCTATGTGGCGTCGTAAAAACGTAGGCTCCTTGCACTGACAGGCAATATTAAAAAATGAATGGACTAAAAAGCACGAAATAAAAAAAAATTTTAAAAACCGACTTCAGAAAAAAACCCGCGATGCACAAAAAAGGATGAAATAATTGTTTGTAATTCTTAACAACATCAATCCAATAAGAATGGATCTAGAAAGAAGAATCACTTTTGAAGACGGTGCCAGGTAGTAGTTGACTTTGATTGCACTAACTCTTGCTTCCGCAATTGTTTACATTTCTTTGTTAGGCTTAATATATCACCCACATGTGTTAGCACCGTCTTCAAAAGTGATTCTTCTTTCTAGATCCATTCTTATTGGATTGATGTTGTTAAGAATTACAAACAATTATTTCATCCTTTTTTGTGCATCGCGGGTTTTTTTCTGAAGTCGGTTTTTAAAATTTTTTTTTATGTTCTAATCTGTCCAGTCCTGAAAACTAATGAGCAAAGCTATAGTTAATTCGGTAGTAAAAAATAATTTCTACTGCGATCGCAAAACTTTCATCAAACACACCCTACAGTAAAATCAAGTAGGTGGTATAACACAGTGAAAAATCAATTCTTACACACAGGAAAAATTGAAATCAAGATCATATTTCGGTACAAGCTTATTTATTTATTCATTTAGATTTTAGAAAATATTTTGTTGATTGAATCTTGAATAATGCTAACAAATTTGTATTTTCTGTCAATATATACAAGAAAGTAACATTTTGATTGCCAGTAATCTGAAAATATAATTATCGTCATGTAAAGAGAAGTTCTTAGTTTTAATGGGCGCATGTGCATTTTAAAAATGTTAATAAATTTTTAAAAATAAAGTATAGATTAAGCATTATACATATACAGTCACTGACTAAATTGAGAGGACACTTGTAAAAAATTTGATTCAACAAAAGTAAGTCTTCTTTTTCCTAAAATAAACGTAACTTTTGATCTGAATGTTTATGCAGTGCTGTCATGTTAATAGTTAACAATACTGTAACTGTAAAAAAAATTTAAATAATTCACTTTCCATACAAAAAAAACAATTTATTTCATAAATAAGAAAAAATTCAATGGAGACAAAATTAAGAGGACGCTGGTATTCATCAAAATAACGGGTATTAACCATTTCCGTTACTAAGAATATCATTGTTAGTTGCATTACTCGTGTCTAGTAGTTATTCAGTATACACTGGTAAGGTTTGCAAAAATAATTTAGTTTGTGCAGAAATATTTTCAGAACACCGAAGAGAGTGAAATGCCAAGGAGAAGGGAAATTAGTGTACAAGTCCGCGAGTTAATAATTAGAGACCGAAAAAATGGTGAAAGTTTGCGCTCGATTGCCAAAAAATATAATATTTCAAACAGGTGTTGAGAAAGTGAGCCAAAAGTATAATCAGTTTAAAACTGTTGAAAACTTGCGCGGTCGTGGTAGGAAAAGGTGCACATCGAGAAGAGAGGACTCTTTAATTGTCAGAAGTGCTTTGAAAAACCCGACTATTTCTCGTGAGGAAATTAAACAAAATCTTAAGCTAAACATATCAACAAAAACAATAAGTCGGAGATTGAAAGAAAGCAACTTACGCAGTCGAGCACAAAGAAGAAAACCGCTGTTAAGTAAGATCAACAATAAAAAGAGACTCCGATTTGCAAAACGCCATGTGAATAAGCCGTTATCCTTCTGGAAAAAAGTAGTATGGAGTGACGAAAGCAAATTTGAACTTTATGGCAGCAAAAAAAGAAAAAATGTGTGGCGGCAGCCCAACAAAGCATTCGATGAAAGATTCCTCTGCCCTACAGTGAAACATGGAGGTGGCTCAATCATGGTATGGGGATGCTTTTCATATAGAGGTCTAGGAAATTTGGTACCAATACAAGGAAGAATGAAAGCAGATGACTACATTCAAATATTAAATGAGAATCTCGAAGAATCGGTTGAAAGAATGGGATTGGGATTAAATTTCATTTTGCAACAAGATAACGATCCCAAGCACACAGCTAAGAAAACGTTGAAGTTTTTTGAGGACTGTGGAATTAACTTGCTGGATTGGCCTCCCCAAAGTCCTGACCTTAACCCCATAGAAAATCTATGGGGTTTAATGGAGCAAAAAATAGAAAAAAGACTAAGAAATAACAAAGAAGTGTTTCTCCGCGAGCTCAACGTAGTATGGCAAAGGTTTTCTTCCAAACAATTAAAAAACTTGGTCAAAAGCATTAGGAGGAGGCTAGTACAAGTAATAAGGGCTAAAGGAGGACATACAAAATATTAGTTTTGTCGATTTATAACCTTTGTCAGCTTAAGTGTAAATGACCTCTCAAATTTGTCTGAGAAATATTGATTAGTACCCGTTATTTTGATGAATACCAGCGTCCTCTTAATTTTGTCTCCATTGAATTTTTTCTTATTTATGAAATAAATTGTTTTTTTTTGTATGGAAAGTGGATTATTTAATTTTTTTTTACAGTTACAGTGTTGTTAACTATTAACATGACAGCACTGCATAAACATTCAGATCAAAAGTTACGTTTATTTTAGGAAAAAGAAGACTTACTTTTGTTGAATCAAATTTTTTACAAGTGTCCTCTCAATTTAGTCAGTGACTGTATGTACACATATATTAGTTAGATAAATGAAAATTATTTCCAGGTGAACGATGCGTACATTTAGCAGCCCAAGGTAACCACATAGATGTTCTTAGGCATTTAGTACGATTTGGTGCTGATGTGAACGCAAGGGGAATCAAACCACATATTTTCTTTAATAATACTAATACTTAAGCTTCTATTTTATTAGGAGGGGAAATCAGGACGTACGCCACTTCATATTGCCATGGAAACGTGTAATGAAATGTTAGCAAATTTTCTTCTTGAAGAAAGATGCTGGATTAACTGCTTATAAATTTGCTGTTATATTACAAAATAATGAAATGAGTACTAAGGGTACTAAGAGGATATATAATTTAATTTGAGCCTCCTACGATTTTTTTTTGGGCCGTGGGAGGTAGAAGTATGAAATGCATAAGTGCATTTTACAATTTGCAGCCCCTTGGGGAGCTCCCTGGCCCTCTTAGAGGCAAGTGAGGATCTTTTCGTTATTTTTTAATTATTTGGCGCCGTGGGAGGTAAAAAAGTGGCTTTTTTAGTGGGTTTTTTAGTGCATTTTACAATGCACCTACAAAATGATGTAATTAGCCGCCCAGGTGAGGTGTAATGAGTTTTTTGATTAATTATGAATTATTACAATTAGATCAGCTAATTGCATAATTACGACATGGGGGGCGTGCACACGGTGCATATGGTGGGGGGGGGGAACATTGAGGAGCCCCAGGACCCTTACCATATGCATGCCACCCATGTCATAATTATGCAATTAGGTGATTTAATTGTAATAATTCATAATTAATCAAAAAAAAGTCATTGCACCTCACCTGGGGGGCTAATTACATCAATTTGTAGGTGCACTGTAAAATGCACTAAAAAACACTAATAAAACCCTCTTTTTTTACCTCCCACAGCTCCAAAACAAGTCGTAAGAGGCTCAACGACCCCGTAAAATCTTCGTAACAGTCCCTACTGCAAAAACAAATAATAAAAAAATCTCACTTGCCTCTAAGGGGGCCTGTTGGCTCCCCAAAAGGCTGGAAAAGTGAAAAAATTCATGAAAAAAAAAACGCAAAAAAATATCTGAAGTCGGACTTAAAAAACTATAAAAGAAAGAGTCCAAGCGATTTTCAATCAGTTGAGGTCTCGTGCTCGTGGCGTTCACTTCGTCGGGTTGGTGCGTGTACGGTCACTCGGTCTCTCGTTGGCGGTCGCTCTCGCTTCGTCGAAAACTTGTTCGCGCTTGCTGGTATTCTTTGCCCGGTCACTCTTCCTCGGTTGCTCTCGCTTCTTCGGAAACTTGTTCGCGCTTGCTCGGTATTCTTTGCCCGGTCACTCTTCCTCGGTCGCTCTCTCTTCTTCGGAAACTTGTTCGCGCTCGCTCGGTATCTTTGCCCGGTCACTCTTCCTCGGTCGCTCTCTCTTCTTCGGAAACTTGTTCGCGCTCGCTCGGTATCTTTGCCCGGTCACTCTTCCTCGGTCGCTCGGTCTAGCTCGCTCGCTCTCTGTTCCTCGGTCTAGCCTACTCTTCCACGGTCTCGCTCGCTCTTCGTCGGCTCCTTGACTGTTCCTCGGTCGCGATTCGTTGGTTCGCTCGCTCTTCCTCGGTCTCGCTCGCTCTTCGTCGGCTCCTTCGCTGTTCCTCGGTCTCGCTCGCTCTTCGTCGGCTCCTTCGCTGTTCCTCGGTCTCGCTCGCTCCTCGGTCTCGCTCGCTCCTCGGTCTCGCTCCCTCCTCGGTCTCGCTCGCTCTTGCTCGGTCTCGCTCTTCCTCGGTCTCTCTCGCTCGCTCTTCCTCGGTCTCTCTCGCTCGCTCTTCCTCGGTCTCTCTCGCTCGCTCTTCCTCGGTCTCTCTCGCTCGCTCTTCCTCGGTCTCGCTCGCTCCTCCTCGGTCTTGCTCGCTCCTCCTCGGTCTTGCTCGCTCCTCCTCGGTCTCGCTCGCTCCTCCTCGGTCTCGCTCGCTCTTTCTCGGTCTCGCTCGCTCTTTCTCGGTCTCGCTCACTCCTCGGTCTTGCTCACTCTTCCTCGGTCTCGCTCGCTCATTCCTCCTCCCTCGAGAGAGGGTGAGTGAGAGAGAGAGGGTGAGTGAGAGAGAGAGAGGGTGAGTGAGAGAGAGAGGGTGAGTGAGAGAGAGAGGGTGAGTGAGAGAGAGAGAGGGTGAGTGAGAGAGAGAGAGGGTGAGTGAGAGAGAGAGAGGGTGAGTGAGAGAGAGAGAGGGTGAGTGAGAGAGAGAGAGGGTGAGTGAGAGAGAGAGAGGGTGAGTGAGAGAGAGAGAGGGTGAGTGAGAGAGAGAGAGGGTGAGTGAGAGAGAGAGAGGGTGAGTGAGAGAGAGAGAGGGTGAGTGAGAGAGAGAGAGGGTGAGTGAGAGAGAGAGAGGGTGAGTGAGAGAGAGAGAGGGTGAGTGAGAGAGAGAGAGGGTGAGTGAGAGAGAGAGGGAGAGTGAGAGAGAGAGGGTGAGTGAGAGAGAGAGAGGGTGAGTGAGAGAGAGAGAGGGTGAGTGAGAGAGAGAGGGTGAGTGAGAGAGAGAGGGTGAGTGAGAGAGAGAGAGGGTGAGTGAGAGAGAGAGGGTGAGTGAGAGAGAGAGAGGGTGAGTGAGAGAGAGAGGGTGAGTGAGAGAGAGAGGGTGAGTGAGAGAGAGAGGGTGAGTGAGAGAGAGAGGGTGAGTGAGAGAGAGAGAGGGTGAGTGGGAGAGAGAGAGGGTGAGTGGGAGAGAGAGGGTGAGTGAGAGAGAGAGGGTGAGTGAGAGAGAGGGAAAGAGAGAGAGAGGGGGGCGTGGGAGGGAAAGAGAGAAAGTGAGGGCGAGAGAGCGCGCGAGAGAGAGAGGGGGAGAGCGATAGAGAGTGAGTGAGAAGAGGGAGAGAGAATTGCTTACTGCAAATTAGCAAATTAGATTGCCCCCTCTAAAACCTCCCCCATATGCACTACACCCATGTACTAATTACGGAATTAGCTTATTTACCTGTAATAATTCGTAATTAATCCAAAAACCATTACAACCCACATGGGGGGCTCAGTACATCAATTTACAGGTGTTTTGTAGCACGCACGTAAAGAGCCTCTCACAGCCCCAAAAATGGTCGTAGGAGCCTCCTAGCCCCCACAAAATTTTCTTAACAGTCCCTACTATCCGTAAAAAATAAGAAAAAATTATTTGCCTCTAAGGGGGTCCTAGAGATTGCTCCCCCTTAAAACCTACACCCATGTACTAATTACGCAATTAGCTTATTTACCTGTAATAATTCGTAATTAATCCAAAAACCATTACAACCCACCTGGGGGGCTCAGTACATCAATTTACAGGTGTTTTGTGGTACGCACGAAAAGAGCCTCTCAGCCCCAAAAATGGTCGTAGGAGCCTCTTAGCCCCCACAAAATTTTCTTAACACTCCCTACTATCCGTAAAAAATAAGAAAAAAATCATTATTTGCCTCTAAGGGGGTCCTAGAGATTGCCCCCTCTAAAACCTCCCCCATATGCACTACAACCATGTACTAATTACGCAATTAGCTTATTTACCTGTAATAATTCGTAATTAATCCAAAAAACCTCATTACAACCCACCTGGGGGGCTCAGTACATCAATTTACAGGTGTTTTGTAGTACGCACTAAAAGAGCCTCTCACCCTCTCTGATTGATTATGAATTATTACATTGTAATTAGCTAGTTTTATAATTTAGACATGGGTGGTGTGCATAGGGTGCATACGAGAGAAGGTCAAACTTTCAGGTCCCGTTTTGACCCCCTTAGAGGCAAATGAGGATCTTTATTTTATTTTTGCGTAATTGTACGATTAAATACGAAGATTTTGAGGGGTCTCCGAGCTTCCTACGATTTTTTTTGGGCCGTGGTAATTAATTCCGTGAAGTGCATAAGTGCATTTTACCTGTTGCAGCCATACAAATAATTTTATGCCCCCCTTAGAGGCAAGGTGGGAGTTTTCTGGTATTTTTTCCTACTAGTAGGGACTGTTACGCAAATTTTGAGGGGTCAGACAGCCCCCTACGATTTTTTTTAGGCCGTGGGAGGCAAAAGTAAGGTAAATTTGAGTGCTTTTTTAGTGTATTTTATGAAGCACTTACAAATCGATGTAATTAGAGCCCCAGGTGAGGTGCAATGACTTTCTGTTGATTGATTAGTAAATATTACATTGTAATTAACTAGTTTTATAATGGGTGGCGTGCATAGGGTGCATACGAGAAGGGGTCAAACTTTGACCTTGAGTTTTGACCCCCTTAGAGGCAAATGCGGATTTTTATTTTATTTTTGCGTAATTGTACGATTAAATACGAAGATTTTGCAGGGTCTCCGAGCTATGCACTGCACCCATGTCCCCCATATGCACTACACCCATGTCCTAATTGCGAAATTAGATTATTTACCTGTAATAATTCGTAATTAATCCAAAAAAACATCATTGCAGCCCACCTGGGGGCTCAAAAAAAAACATGTTTCTTTTATTAATTTCATTATTCACTATACCAACCTACTATCCTACTCTCTTTTTAATTGTTATTGACCGACAAATTGCCTAGCAGTAAAACCAAAAAAGTATTTTTTATGCTTAAAAAATTGCCTATGTAAACCATAGGTTAAAATATCGTAATAAAGACAGGGACATTTTATGGGTAATTCCACTTTTCAATTTCGTCAAATGACGACGCATAGTCAGCAATTCATCTCGCAGTCCTTGCTGTACAACCGAAGATTGTTCGGTTGCTTCTGATTGGAGGTGCTGATATTCTTTGAAGGCGAAGAAATGGAAACACTCCCCTGCATCTTGCATGCATTTCCGGTGATTTAGAATGCGTCCAGGCGTTAACAATCCCCATTAGTGCTTCTGAAATCCAGGAGGCTACCCTTGTAAATATTATAAAATGCGAAAAATCTACATATCAGCATGTGCTCAGCTTCCCCAGACTTAGAGCCAAGAAATTTACGACGGTGTGTATTATTTATCTATTTTTATTTTATTGATTATTTCCATTGATTATTAAATCTGGCATGCAATTTTTTCGATACTATTTTTGACTCCTCCTTAACAAAAAGAAATTCCTATCTATTTTAAGTGACCTATGTACGTGTATGCTAAAAATAATTGGATTAGGTTTAAACATGAAAGTGAGTGTCTTCATAACTGCACAGCGCTATTTTTAAAACTAGAAATACCGAATGTATTTAAAATTGAAAGTACACAAAGTATTATATGCTTTGTTCATTAGTCAGTCCTAGAACGATTCTCTTCTATTTTGTTCTAATCTGTCCAGTCCTGAAAACTAATGAACAAAGCTATAGTTAATTCGGTAGTAAAAAATAATTCCTACTGCGATCGCAAAATTTTCATCAAACACACCCTACAGTAAAATCAAGTTTTTCATTATTGGTGTAACACAGTGAAAAATCAATTCTTACCCACAGGAAAAATTGAAATCAAGATCATATTTCGGTACAAGCTTATTTATTTATTCATTTAGATTTTAGAAAATATTTTGTTGATTGAATCTTGAATAATGCTAACAAATTTGTATTTTCTGTCAATATATACAAGAAAGTAACATTTTGATTGCCAGTAATCTGAAAATATAATTATCGTCATGTAAAGAGTAGTTCTTAGTTTTAATGGGCGCATGTGCATTTTAAAAATGTTAATAAATTTTTAAAAATAAAGTAGATATAAGTTTGATTATTTTTCAACCTCGAAATAAACAGGATTGCTTTTTCTCTAAAATCAAGAGTTCTTTTATTATTTCATAACATTTTTAACAAAATCCTTACCTAAAATCAAGAGAAACGACATTCAAGTCTATTCCTTGATTGAATTTTCTAATGACTTTTGATAATTAACACAATAAAAAAACAATTCAAAAAAACGGGTTATTAAGAAAGATAATCGATCCAATTGTAGAGTGGAAAATTAAACTAATACAGTTGCTTTACATCTCCCCCACCCCGGGTGAATTTTTTTATATATATATATATATATATATATTAATTATTCAACTATGATTCAATTATTATTAACTATATTTTATATATTCTTGATCGTAGTAGTTGGAAAAAGTTTTGTTATATGAAAAAGGTTTGACTCCTATTTTCTGTGTCCGGTATCTATTTTGTATATTGATTTAGATATTCTTTCCAAAACTCTGTATGGTCCAATTCTTAATTCATCTAACTTCTTTCTATTTAGCTTGTGCCCATTTTCTACAAATACCAGGTCCCCGACCTTGAATTCAAAATCTCTCCTGTCTTTATCAAAAAGCTTTTTGTTGTAGTTATGTGATTTTATAGTATTTTCCAGAGCGATCTTTCTATCTATAAATAATTCGCATTGCGATTTTTCCTGCTTTAATTCGTCTGGTAAAATTGTAATATTTTTACCTTCCATTAAATATATAGGTGTAAAACCAGTAACTGTATGTTCAGTTTCATTATATTTTCTTGTACATTCTTGTGCTATTCTTGTCCATTTCACTACTGTTTTTTTTTTTTTTCATTTATTTTACATCTTATTTTATTAACCAATGTTTGGTTTAGTCTTTCGTTTAGACCGTTTGAAAAAGGTGCATTTGTTGCAGTGAAAACAATGGGTATATTATTTTCATTTAAGAATTTCTTAAATTCTTTTGAATTTATTCCTGGATATTGATCTGTTAGTATCATACCGATTTCATTGTTTACAGAAACTTTTCTAATAAGTTTTATAAAATCATTTGAACTTTGTGTTTTCGATGTTAAAACATATGCGTATCTCGTGAAATGGTCAACTAGAAGGTGTAAGTATTTTTTTGTAGATCTTGAACTTCCAAAACCTCCAATCGTATCAATCGACATTATTTCGAAAGGATCTTTAGCAGGACCTAAGTAAGACAACAATCCAATTTTGTCTTGTCTTCTTGATTTATTTTTTATGCAAATATCACAGTTTTTGCAGACCTTTTTTATGTTTTCTGTTAAATTTATAGCTGTATAAAATGGTATAATTTTGTTCTGCATTTGTTTAATTCCTATATGGCAATAGTGTTCATGAATGTTTTTGATAAACTTTATACTAAAGGTCTCTGATAAAACAATCTTTTCTTTTTTTCTAACTCTTTTATAGTATATTTTGTTTTTTAATATAAGTTTGTCTTTTCTTTCTTTTAAATTTTCATTTTTCTCTTGATCTATTAGAATATCCTTCAGTTTTATCAAATTCACAATTTTTAACTGTTCATCTTCATTTTCATGTGCTTCTAATACTGGATTTCTACTAAGACAGTCGGCTTCTAGATTATATTTTCCTGGAGAGTATTTGATTTCAAATTCATATTGTGATAGATATGTAGTAAGTTAAATCTCCTAGTTCTTCATCTGTTCTTGTTTTTATGTTTAACTTTTCCAATGGTTTATGATCCGAAAATACTGTAAATGAACGTCCTATAAGCCAGAATTGCCAGTATTTCACTGCTTCTTTTATTGCTAAGCATTCCAAGTAGATAGCTTTTTTCCTTTTCTGCGCTTCATTTAATTTTTTTGAAAAGTATGCCACTGGTTTTTCTTCTTTATTTGGTTGTTGTTGTTTTAATATAGCTCCTATGCCTTGTAAACTTGCATCTGTGTAAATATATATTGGCAGTTCTGGATCAAATATTTCCAAAACTGGTTGAGAACACAGTGCTTTCTTAATTTTTTCAAAGGATTCTTGACATTTTTCTGTCCAAGTAAATTTTTGTCCTTTTCTAAGTAGATTGTGTAGTGGATCTAATGTTATTGCAATATTTGGCACGTATTTATGATAGAAATTTATTTTCCCTAAAAACTGTCTAACATTTTTTTGTGTTTTTGGAACTGGAAATTTTTTTATCGAGATTAAATTATCTTTTACTGGACATATTGAATTATTTGTTATTACATGACCCAAATACTTTACCGAATCTGATGCAAATGTACATTTTGAAAATTTTAATCGAAAGCCTTCTTTCATTATCGCTTCAAGTAATTGTTTTAAGTGACTAATATGTTCAGGAAAAGATTTTGAAAAAAGTAAAATATCATCTTATATAGTTTACCGTAAAATTCGTTAGTTCATGTTTTCTGATTATATTACTTAATATTCTTTGAAATATTGCTGGAGCTGTTTTCAACCCAAATGGTAGACATGTCCATTGGAAATGTCCGTCTTGTGTTACAAATGCTGTTTTTTGTCTATCTTCAATTCGTAGTGGAATCGACCAAAACGCTGAATTTATATCAAAAGTTGAAAAAAACTTGCAATTTCTTGTTTTTACCATTAGGTCTTCAATTAACGGGAAAGGTTGTGCTTGAGGAACTACAATTTTATTTAAATCTCTAAAATCTATGCATAATCTCGATTTTCTGTCATCGTCTTTTTTGTATGCCAAGGTTACTGGAGCAGCAAATGGACTGTATGATTCTTCTATTAGATTCTTCTTCGGCAGTCTTGAAATCTGCTCCTCTATTTCTTTTTTATCCTCAATATTACATCTATAAGGTCTTTTATTGCAGTATTTGTCAATTAATAGATCAATTTGGGCTTCATAATCTTTAACTGTTCCTATATCATATTTATCTTTTGCAAAAATCGTATTATATTCATCTATCAATTTATGTATTTCAGCTTTTTGTTGATAATCCAAATGATTTACTGTAATCTCAAAATTTTTACAGTTTATATGTTCATTAAAATTCACTTTGTATTTCAAACTTTTTTCTCTTTTATTATTTTTACCTTTTTCAGATATTATCTTTCTATTTATTTCTATATCAGGTTGCTTTTGTTTAATTTTTAATTCCTCATCTTGAATTAATTTAAATTCTTTAATCATATCTAATCCAATTAGAAAATCATATTTAAAGGTTTCTTTGTCGATTATAAATATATTATGTTCTTTTTCTACATCAAAAATTTTTATTTTCAATGTAACCATACCATTTGTTTTTCTCACGCCATTAATCGTCGTTAGACTTGCATTTTGTAAATTACTTGCTCTTTCAGTTTTCAATTTTAATAATTTTGAATTAATTAAGGAAACATTCGAACCCGAATCATATACCCCAAATATTTCCAAAGTGTCATTTAGCAGCAATCTAACTTTTATTAATGGCAGCACTATTAGTTTTTTTCATCTGTATTATTTAATTCAGCTTCTAATTCAGAGTTATTTGTATATTTAATATTGTTTTTTATCTTTTCTATCTCTAGTTTTGAACCAACACGATGCTTCAGAATGAAAACGTTCACCTTTATTTAGTGTTGCACATATTTTACATGGTTTTTTCTTGTCACTTGGATTTCTATTATCTGAGTTTGTATTATATTTTCTTTCAAAATTTTTTCTATCCACTAAATATTCATATTTACTGATTTCTGTATAAAGATCCTCAGTTTCATTTAATTCTTCTCTGTTAATTCTATTTAATACAAAGTTTGGTAGACCTAATGCAATTAGATCAATTAATGTCCCTGTGTCAATACATCTTCTCACTTCTAGCAGAAGTCTTTCTTTTTTTATAGCATAATCCAGTAAGGACCCAGTTTTGTATTTAAACGAAAATGCAAATGTAATCGGATTCCACCCTTTGTTGGCGAACGTTTCACAAAATTTTTCTCTCCATTTATCCCATTCCGCATTCAAAGTTAATTTTATCATCATAGAACTATACCAATCCAAAGATGCCTTATTCAAAAACAATCTCAAAATTTCAATTTTCTTTTCGTCTTCCGTTATGTCAAAGCGTTCACATTCCTTATCAAAAGTATTCATCCATTGATTGGGGTTTGAGTTTCTATTAGTGAATTTTTCTAATACAAACTTTTCTGAGATATTTTTTAGATTTTGATATGCGGAGGATTGTTTATTTTCCACTAGTTTTTCTAGTATCTTTACTAAATGTTCCGAGTTACTTACTTCAGAAATGGGTGGTTTCTGTTCTTCTACTATTTCTTCCAAAAAGTTATCCGAAAATTGTAAATTACCGTCTTCATCCATATATATGTTTTTCATTTCAGATGTTAGAGCAATCCAAACCCTTCTTGTTTGATGTCTTTTTTTTAATGTATTTATAATATATTCATGTAATCTTGCTGGCTGTAAATCCTCTGGTACACTAAAAGTCCGGTTTTCTTGTGTCGTAATTGAAGTGATGCAAATTATATTTGATTTTCCATCTGTTGATGATTTCATATTAAACTGGAACTGTAGTTTTTCTATTTCTTCTGAATATGACGAAAATGTCGTTTTATAAGTTTGATTATTTTTCAACCTCGAAATAAACAGGATTGCTTTTTCTCTAAAATCAAGAGTTCTTTTATTATTTCATAACATTTTTAACAAAATCCTTACCTAAAATCAAGAGAAACGACATTCAAGTCTATTCCTTGATTGAATTTTCTAATGACTTTTGATAATTAACACAATAAAAAAACAATTCAAAAGAAACGGGTTATTAAGAAAGATAATCGATCCAATTGTAGAGTGGAAAATTAAAGTAATACAGTTGCTTTACATATAGATTAAGCATATACATATACACATATATTAGTTAGATAAATGAAAATTATTTCCAGGTGAACGATGCGTACATTTAGCAGCCCAAGGTAACCACATAGATGTTCTTAGGCATTTAGTACGATTTGGTGCTGATGTGAACGCAAGGGGAATCAAACCACATATTTTCTTTAATAATACAAATACTTAAGCTTCTATTTTATTAGGAGGGGAAATCAGGACGTACGCCACTTCATATTGCCATGGAAACGTGTAATGAAATGTTAGCAAATTTTCTTCTTGAAGAAAGATGCTGGATTAACTGCTTATAAATTTGCTGTTATATTACAAAATAATGAAATGAGTACTAAGGGTACTAAGAGGATATATAATTTAATTTGAGCCTCCTACGATTTTTTTTGGGGCCGTGGGAGGTAGAAGTATGAAATGCATAAGTGCATTTTACAATTTGCAGCCCCTTGGGGAGCTCCCTGGCCCTCTTAGAGGCAAGTGAGGATTTTTTCGTTATTTTTTAATTATTTGGCGCCGTGGGAGGTAAAAAAGTGGCTTTTTTAGTGGGTTTTTTATTGCATTTTACAATGCACCTACAAAATGATGTAATTAGCCACCCATGTCATAATTATGCCATTAGGTGATTTAATTGTAATAATTCATAATTAATCAAAAAAAGTCATTGCACCTCACCTGGGGGGGCTAATTACATCAATTTGTAGGTGCACTGTAAAATAATGCACTAAAAAAACACTAATAAAACCCTCTTTTTTACCTCCCACAGCTCCAAAACAAGTCGTAAGAGGCTCAACGACCTCGTAAAATCTTCGTAACAGTCCCTACTACAAAAAAAAATAATAAAAAAATCTCACTTGCCTCTAACGGGGCATGTTGGCTCCCCAAAAGGCTGAAAAAGTGAAAAAATTCATGAAAAAAATCGCAAAAAAATATCTGAAGTCGGACTTAAAAAACTATAAAAGAAAGAGTCCAAGCGATTTTCAATCAGTTGAGGTCTCGTGCTCGTGGCGTTCACTTCGTCGGGTTGGTGCGTGTACGGTCACTCGGTCTCTCGTTGGCGGTCGCTCTCGCTTCGTCGAAAACTTGTTCGCGCTTACTTGGTATTCTTTGCCCGGTCACTCTTCCTCGGTAGCTCTTCCTCGCTTCTTCGGAAACTTGTTCGCGCTTGCTCGGTATTCTTTGCCCGGTCACTCTTCTTCGGAAACTTGTTCGCGCTCGCTCGGTATTCTTTGCCCGGTCACTCTTCCTCGGTCGCTCTCGCTTCGTCGGAAACTTGTTCGCGCTTGCTCGGTATTCTTTGCCCGATCACTCTTCCTCGGTTGCTCGGTCTAGCTCGCTCGCTCTCTGTTCCTCGGTCTAGCCTACTCTTCCACGGTCTCGCTCGCTCTTCGTCGGCTCCTTGGCTGTTCCTCGGTCGCTCTTCGTTGGTTCGCTCGGTCTCGCTCGCTCTTCCTCGGTCTCGCTCGCTCTTCGTTGGCTCCTTCGCTGTTCCTCGGTCTCGCTCTTGCTCGGTCTCGCTCGGTCTCGCTCGCTCCTCCTCGGTCTTGCTCGCTCATCCTCGGTCTCGCTCGCTCCTCCTCGGTCTTGCTCGCTCCTCCTCGGTCTCGCTCGCTCTTTCTCGGTCTCGCTCACTCCTCGGTCTTGCTCGCTCTTCCTCGGTTTCGCTCGCTCTTCCTCGGTCTCGCTCGCTCGCTCGCTCGCTCTACCTCGCTATCGCTCGCTCCTCGTCGTACTCGCTCGTTCCTCCTCGGTCTCGCTCATTCCTCCTCGGTCTCGCTCGCTCCTCCTCGGTCTCGCTCGCTCCTCCTCGGTCTCGCTCGCTCCTCCTCGGTCTCGCTCGCTCTTCCTCGGAAAGAGAGGGTGAGTGAGAGAGAGAGGGTGAGTGAGAGAGAGAGGGTGAGTGAGAGAGAGAGGGTGAGTGAGAGAGAGAGGGTGAGTGAGAGAGAGAGGGTGAGTGAGAGAGAGAGGGTGAGTGAGAGAGAGAGGGTGAGTGAGAGAGAGGGTGAGTGAGAGAGAGAGGGTGAGTGAGAGAGAGAGGGTGAGTGAGAGAGAGAGACGGTGAGAGAGAGAGACGGTGAGAGAGAGAGGGGGAGAGAGAGAGGGTGAGAGAGAGAGGGAAAGAGAGAGAGGGGGGGAGAGGGAGGGAAAGAGAGAAAGTGAGGGCGAGAGTGAGAGCGCGCGAGAGAGAGAGGGGGAGAGCGATAGAGAGTGAGTGAGAAGAGGGAGAGAGAATTGCTTACTACAAATTAGAGATTGTCCCCTCTAAAACCTCCCCCATATGCACTACACCCATGTACTAATTACGCAATTAGCTTACGAAGATTTTGAGGGGTCTCCGAGCTTCCTACGATTTTTTTGGGGCCGTGTTAATTAATTCCGTGAAGTGCATAAGTGCATTTTACCTGTTGCAGCCATACAAATAATTTTATAGCCCCCTTAGAGGCAAGGTGGGATTTTTCTGGTATTTTTTCCTACTAGTAGGGACTGGTACGCAAATTTTGAGGGGTCATACAGCCCCCTACGATTATTTTTGAGGCCGTGGGAGGCAAAAGTAAGGTAAATTGTAGTGCTTTTTTAGTGCATTTTATGAAGCACTTACAAATCGATGTAATTAGAGCCCCAGGTGAGATGCAATGACTTTCTGTTGATTGATTAGTAATTATTACATTGTAATTAACTAGTTTTATAATTTAGACATGGGTGGCGTGCATAGGGTGCATACGAGAAGGGGTCAAACTTTGAAAACACGTTTTGACCCCCTCAGAGAGGGTGAGACCTTAATTTTTTTCTGGAAGAAGACTTGTCATCTATTTTATGAATAAAACTTGGTATGTCAGCAAAAAAGCCCCTGTAAAAGCTGTTTTTTAAAGAAAACCCCCCCTGTCACGGCGCTTAAAAATTATATCTGAAATGGTAAAAAACATTTTTTCAATGACAGGTTTATTTTTATGGATAAAGTTAAACTTCAGTTATTTTCTTTTTGAACAAGGTGTTCTGAAATGCCAGTGGTTGATCTTGATGCATTGATGCTGGGCATTCAAAATTCAGTCTGACAAATTTATTAACAAAAATTGTCAGCCAGACAAGCTTTAATAGACAGAAGAAATCTTGAACTTTATGTAAAACAAAATTCAAGGAGGTGTTATGAAGTGCATTTTTATAAAGAAAAAGAATGTATAACATAAGGTCTGTCAGAAGCTAATTAACAAAAATTGTCAGACAGACCATTTTTTTCCAAAATGGTTCATTATTTACTACAAATTGTATAAATTTCAGACAGGTGTTTTGGAAAATAAAATCATTGTTTTTTAACAAAATTCAAAAATTCTTAAAAAACACCAATTAACAAATTTTTACTAGTCTGGCGGGCTTTACATGTTTTTTACATGTTTTTCAGCCAATCTCACTTTATTGTTTTGAGGTGTTCGATTGGGTACCTTTTTTGCTGTGGGAGCTTAGACTATGAGTTGATATTTCAACTGTCAATTCTATATTTTATAGGCAATTTAAAAGTTAAATGAAATTGTAGAAAACCCAACCAAACTTGCACCACAAGTTCAAACATAAGGCTCATCGACATCGACGCGTGCTCCTCCCTGACTCCCTCTAACCTCTTCTATTCTCCTCCATCCTTCCAACTTAGCTTACATTGCCCCATGACCTGAACGACTTGACCGACTAGTAGTAAAAAGGGTAATTCCTAAGCTTGATGTTTTCACAAAACAAAAACACTTCATAATAGTAAGAAAAGACATTTTTAAGAATTTACATTAAATCTTTTATTTCATTTCATTTTTATTTTCGTACAGTAGAATTAACTTAATGATAGAATATATGTAGTTCGTCGTTTACAATGAAATTAACACAGTCAGAAAATTGTGATCACCGATCAATTATTATGTAATAACTTTTGTTTTAAATTTTATTAATTAAAATTAATAAACAACAATATCATAAATAATTTGAGATAGAAACATTTAAACATAATTTTTGTTACTAAAGTTCTATTCGATATATTGTGTTTGTTCTTTCAATATTACCAATCTTATTTTTAGTACTATTACAATATGATTTTTATATGTTTGTGAACGTATCCGCTGATGGAACTATGTTAAAAATTACAAATAAGCATTATCAAAAAAGGTTGTGAAATAGTTGGTATGGTTCATATATAACAATGTGGCATATTATTTGGTTTGTGTATCAATAAAAAACTACTAACTGGCAACATAATTCGAGTTTTTATTTTGTATAAAATCGTAACTATTTGTTTTTTATTTAGTTTTTAACAAAATGCAGCAATTATTTTAAAATATTGTTCGCATAGTTTAAATTGAATCTGTAACTTATTCAAACATGTAAAGTAATAATCTTAAAGCCTTATATAAAAAAAATTTAGTAAATGTGTAACCAGTAAAAGGTAGAGTTCCTACGAAAAGCATATGTATTATTTCTTTCTTCTTCTTTTTCATAACTAATTTACACAATGGCTTTTTAGGAACTTTTCGCAAGATTATGGACGGAAAAAGGATGTCAGAGAAACTTGAATTCTTAAATTTATACGGTTCTGGGCCATTGAGAAATAAAAAAGATGCGTGCTTTCATCCAATGTGTTATAATTGTATTTTATTTAGAGACAATAGTGATAGTTGATCTGGAAAATGCCACAAGGTTAATTTAAATATAGCGTTGCCTCCTTTTGGAAGATAGAATAACAATTTCAAGACTACAAGAGAGTTTGGAAATACTGCTCGTGCTTGATAACATTACCTTCCAGTTTGGTCTCTCATAGTTACTGAAGGCAAGGGAAATTAGGTCTTCTTTTTAAAGAGCAGCAGCTTCTTATTAATCAGGCTAGCAATAATTTGAAAAACTTGATATTTTATCAAATAAGAATCTTTTGAAAAGAAAAGTTCTAGAAAAGTCGACATATGCCTTCCTATCTTTAATATCCTACAAATAATTTCGATGGTATAGGCTAGATAATTTGTTGCAAGGTGCCTAAAAAGAAAAGTTTAGGCCACGCTCTCGCAGAAATCCAACTCATCCGACCGAAAAAGGGGTAAGGACAAGTAAATCAGAGCGCAGCCGGATATCCACAAAATTGTAAAAATTATTTTGTATGGAAATTGAAATAATATGGATATACGAAATCAATAAAATACGAGGGACTGTGGTTCTGGGAACACGAGGTTTTTGGGCAAGGGAAGCGTGCGGAATGTGTCCGCGCGCCTTGCTTGCCTAAAAAAATCTCGTGCTCCCAGGGCTATGTTACTTTGTGTAGGAATGGCCAATGAAAGCGGCGAGCACAGCAAACTAGAGCCCAACGAATGATTTTGTAACTGACATAGGCGACAGCTCAATTATAAATTTTAAGAGTCAAATCAGCCTGCAATTTTACTGTTCGCTCAAAATACACGAGATCCTGAGTAGTTGTATTTGAAAACTGTCAAAGTATGTTATAGAGTAGTCATTTTTTCGAATAGAAGCTAATCTTGCTCATTACGCTGCACACGGTTTTTTATGTGACACAATCAGGCGTAGGAATCACCCTTTGTACTACTAGTCCGTCGTGTCGCTCAAGGCATCGTACGATGTCTACTAGTAAGCGTGATTTGAAGGATGGAAGAGAAAGGATAGATTAGGGGTCTAGGGAGAGGGCGCTCAGTAGATGTCGATGAGCTTTATGTTTGAATTCGGATATGTTATATGAGTACGGAAATGCTGACTTGAAAAGATAATTTCACTGTCGAGTTGTTCTATTTAAAAACGAAACTTAAGGCCGTGATGCGCGCGAAAAGCGGGGCTGCAATGCGTACGGGTCAGTTGGACTACCTAGTCTTGTGTGGTCGGAAAAGAGTGGCATACAAAACCCTGTCAAAAGCCTTGCAAATGTTGAGAGAGAGAGAGACTTTGGTTGAGAGGCTCCGTCAGGCACACGAGAAAGCCGCCCATAGTTCCCTTTCCCTTGCCTTGTTAGGCGCACTTCCACAAGGAAACACAAAGTTATTTGATCTGTCCAAGCCATAAAAGTAAGAACAGTAATCGCAGTTATCACTGGGCCTGTGCCTTAAAAATAATCCATTTGAAATGGACCACATCAATAGTGTCCTGGTGCACAAGAAGCTCGTTGCCAAACGGCGTGTGTTGTGTGCCTTACCTTTTCGAGCTTTTGCGCAGAGTATGAATACACGGCTGAAAATTCACTAAGCAACAACACCCACCTTCCAAAATTACCAATTTGAATCAGCTCCGCTGGTACCTGACCAGTTGCGCTTACCTTGCAGTATCCGCAGTCCAAGGTATATTAAGACAAAATTCACGCAGAGCTAATCAACTATGCTCAGCTCAGCTCCGTTTAGATTCTTGTCTTAATCCTTATATAGGGATTAACGAGCCAGTAACTATAGGAAATGTGTTTTGCCTTTTTACGAAAGAGCTTTTGGCGTTTACTTGAGCTGTATATTATACAGGGTGCTTTAAAGAGTGGCACACAATTAAAACCCATGTCTTACAAGATTAAATGGAAGTATTTCGGAATATAACAACATAATTGATTGATATAAGGCAATACTTGAATTCAATATCATCTAGAGAGGGGCATATTTCCTTACTTTCCGCAACCATTGCTAACAAAAACGGTTCTATTCGTTTGTATAAATTATTATTAATCAGTTTATATATCGCCGTTAGCGCAAGAAAATGATTTTCACACAATCAGGAAATTATACATAATGTATTGTAATAACTTAAATAATAAGGGTGCGGTGTAGTAGCACGCATAGTTGATATTTTCTCTTCTTCAAATTGAACTATCATTGATTTTATTTAAGGAATCTCATTATAAGTTTTGCCTGTGGTACTAAATGCAATTTTAACATATTCATGTTCTTTATAAAAAAAACCTGATGAGAAAAACCGGCGTTGATGAAGAATAAGTCTACTCTATACAGGTTTTATTTGCTTCAATAATAATCCAAATCACAAAAACTGAATCATTTTCCTCATATTTTTATTTCAAAAAGCTTAGTTGTGGAATGAGCGCAATTTTAAAATACAGCGGATATGTTTATGTTGTTTTATTTTCTTTAAAATAAAAATTAATGAAATTTGCTTATTGAAATTTCCAGAATTTGTTTGTTTATATATGCAAGGATATACATATCATGTGCATCAGTTCTAGCCTTCTTTATTTCTTCGGGGAAATCTGCTGTTTACTTATATGTATTTTTTAATTATTTTTTATAATACAAAATGTTTTTTCTGGCTCTTTATACTACGAGGTACATATTTTTCACTTATTAAAAATAAGAAAGGTGTTACGAAAAAATAGAATATATAATTATATTTATACGTAAATAAAAGTTTTTATTTAATTACCATCCTAGTATTTTCATCTGTTTATGTATATATGCACTTTTTGCATTTTGTATATATGCGTATATATTTTAGAATTTCAAAATTTTCATTTTAAAAACAATTTTTAAACAAGTAACAAAATAAATAATTTTACTTTACATTTATTTTTAATGTTTAGAATTTCACGTTTTTTTTCTTTTTTATAATAACATCTGCGAATTGAAAAGCATCACTTTTTCGCTTGAGCGACGACGAATTTTAGTTTATTTATTTTTTTTAATTTTTTGTTTTTTATAATTTTGCTTTAAGTGGTGCTTGTCTAATCGAAGAGTCTAATTCTATTAATTTTTTATTTTTTATAAGTAAAGTCTAAGGTAATCCTTTCGAATCGAAGTGTTAATAATAAGTACTTCTAAATTAATTTTTCGTATTTTGAATATTTTATGAAACTTTGTTTATATAAAAAGATCGTAAAAGATATTGCTTTTGTATATTTCATTAATTGTTCATCTATAGTAACCCATTAATTCGAAAGGATGTGCGTCATACAATATATTTTTTCAGGTTTTTATACTCTTTTTTTTAATATAAAACTTCTCCATTTACCTAATAACACGCAGATATATACATGTTTGTATTTATTTATTTTTTAGTTTTTATAATTTAATGTTGTAGGGTGCTAGAAGGGTGCCGCTATAGTTTTGTTTCACTGAATGCGTGAAGTGTTGATACACACACACACATATATATATATATATATATATATATATATATATATATATATATATATATATATGTTTTATTTTAGTTATTCATAATAATTTCCTTGTCATTTTGTTTTTGAGGAAGTTTTCATAGTTTCTAGACTTACGAAGGCTTATAGTGAAAATTCATATACCATTTTCATGATTTTTAAGTATATGTATCTAGAATTGTTGTGATTATTAAATCCCTAAAACTGCTGGAGAAATGTCATTTTAATGCAGGTTTATATAATGTGGTAGTTGATCTATGTAGGTACATACAAAATTTATATAGAGTTTCTTGATTTATAAAAAGAAAAATACATGCAGTTGTTGTCATTTGCCGATTGACAAAACTTGGAAGTTCGTGATGTATTGGTGTGCTTTTTATTTTATTCGCATCCTAAGGAGCCCAATTTTCCTTTTACAAATACAAGAGACAAATGTAGGTGCATATTGAAATTAATAAAAAATTACCATTTGTTTCAGGAACACGTTTTTGCTCGTCAGGAACATTTTTTGGGGGGTACAAACATTATATGCCGCAACAAATATAAATAAAATTAAACCCGAATACTTGAAACCGTTATATCTCGAGGACATAATTGTTTACCATTTTTAGGACTAAGGTTCTTCCATTCCATACAGGGTAGCAGAAATTAATTTTAAAAGGTCCTACCTCGAAGAAGCAAACGTAATTTCAACCTTAGTTATAATTATTTACACAAAACTGTCTTTCAATTCAGGTGTATTTTTAATTAATTAGCTTTATTAGAGAAACAATTAGTTAATTTTATATTGCAATATTTTCCAGGGTTTCAGTCTCTCTGTATATGGTTGTATTTTTGTATATTAGCCTTAAGATTTCAACTGAAGCGCGTCTTGAATACGAGCCACACACCCATTAAAAACTGCACAGCTTGGCTTGAGCAAACTACACCGGGGCTACACAGTGGCTAACTAACAAAAGCAAGTAAACATCATCATTGTGTAGCAGAGACTAAACCAATAGTATCACTTGTATCGTCACATAGAAACCCAAAGGCTACTTTTGTTCATTCCCTTTTCAATTGCCGAATCAGTAGCTCCTGGTTTAACAGTGAAACGTTCTCGTCTTCGTTCTCAAACGCCTGTTATTGAATGGATAATTTGGAATGGAGATATTGTTATATTATTGACGACCGCTCGTCATGACGTGTTTGATATAATTTTGAAAATGTAATTTTTAAATGTACATTTCGTTTGTATATTCAGGGACGAAAGCCTTGAGAGGCCCGCTTTAAACCGAGCTTGCCTGCACACAAATAAGAAAGTGATAGTTTGACGTGGATTAAATTTAAAAAAAAATACATAAAAACATAGCATCGCCATCGCTATGTTAAAGCTGATTTTTCCACATGTGTCTTCGTGTATTCTTGACGAACTTGAGGTAGAGCTTTGTCAACAATATTGGGCCATAGGCTCAATAAATACCCCATTGCCACTAATAAAATTCCATATCTGCAAGTATGTAAAGTGTTTGAAATGCTTATGTTTCTTCCTCATGTCAAATGAAATGTTGGTCTGTTTTCGTAATATTGTACAAAAACTTTTCCTGCTCCCGAATTCGAACAGTGAGGGAAAATTTGAGAAAAAATCGAAAGTATACAAACAAGTTTCCAGGTGCGAAAATTCCATTTGTTGTCGATTCAATTGACAAATGAGAGTTGATTTTGACTTTTGAAATTAGCAGCATGATCTTGTCGAAGCTGAAATACCGTGTGTGCTCCTGGTCGAGCGGAAGCAAAAATTTCGTGCAACTTCGATAGACTGTGTAATCTTTTGCTACTTATGCGCCCGGGGGATCCAACATTCAGGTACGGGAACATCCCTTATAAGACATTTGACATATATGTACATATAATGTTATAGATATAGAAGAAATTTATTATTATTACTCCATTACAATGTAAGTACAACTTAGCAGCGAATAATTGGTATTTTATAAAACTGTTCACAAATAACGTGTTATTTTTGGAAAGACACCGTTGGATGCGGCATAGAACATGTTTGTACAACATTCCAGTAACTTATAGCGAATTCAAACCCAGCTTGTGTTTATTATTGTTGAAATTTGAAGAGTCTGTTATCGTTAAAATGGCTAACCTATGCAGGCTTGAAAAACATATGTTGAGTATATGGTTTTTTGGTTTTTTATTTACTAAGTTTAATTGCAGCACGTATGTAATGTACATTTTTTACCAACTACATTTAAAAAATCATTGGAATGTTATGAGTCACTGAGATATTCGTTTTCAAAAAGTGATTTACTATTATGTGGTGTTGAAAAAATAAAATCAATTTTCGTACATACAAGTTCGAATTACGTCTGCTTTATTCATTTGTGTTTTATCCTTAACTTTATTAATTTTTTTTATTTGTTTGATTTGTTTACTGAACAATTTTGTCTAAAACGCGTTTATATTTTATTGGTTTTGTTTATTTTGTTGAGTAAAAAACTCATATTTTTTATAGTGTATATTGGAAACGCCGCCCTGTGAATGATACTCAATTTCTTCGTATTAACTTTAAAATTCATTATATCATTGTTCCTAGAATGTTACATATAGTTTCTTCCATCAATTTTATTTATTCCTAAAAAGTTTTTCCTAACCTGCGAATCTTTCTACAATTTTTGTTTGGTTGAAATTTTTTATTTTATAAATCTTTACTTAGTGTATGCGCCGTTTATTCTTAATTTCTTATTTTCATACTTATTAAATTATTATTTTTGTAATGCAGAAAGATTTAATACTGCTATTTAAATGTGACTAACATCATCTGCAGTTTTTTCTATATGGTTTTTTTTCCTGTTTATTAGGTAGAAGATTTTTTCGAACTTAACTTTTTTTCTTTATTTGTCGTAGAACACAATTACAAAAAAACATAATTCTGCCCCGATGCCACCACATCTATTAAGACTACGACTACTTATTTGCGATATTTAAAGGTTACCATTTTCCACAAATATCCTAAAATGATAACGACTTGAGGCTAAGTAAATTTTTTGAGCTACTCGTATTATTATTACAATCGAATTGCTTTTTTCTGGTTATGTAATAACTCTAAAAAAATTCACAGAAGTACTGAGATAGGAGCGTAAATGCAGAGTAATTCTTTGATTGGCTGACTTTTGAATTAGAAAAGTTATATGAATAAATTAATAAATATTGGTCTTCTGGAAAATAAAGTAAATAAATAAAAGCAACCGGTAAGCATGATTAAAAAAGAAGCTGCTTATTTTTAGTACTGTTATGCTAAAAAAAATTATGAAAACCTCTAGTTAAAAGGATAGAGAAGCAAGTTTCTTCAGAAAGAAATAAACAACTAGAATTAACGTAAAATGAAGCAAGAAAAAACTTACTTTCAAAAGATTGGCCAAGGTGCTCACGATTACATAGATATTAAAACAGAGCAAAAGTTCAAATGAAATTGCATATAACAGTAAATTGTGCACCCTCAGCTAAAAAGTAGTTGACTAATCGTTTCGTAGTTGCATCACAAGTATTGACCAAATCATAATTATTCTGCATTGAGGCTTCTTCTACACCGAAATTACAAATACAAAAAAGTGTGACATTTCAACTTGGTCCAATGAATTTTACATACAAAATTTTTTCGAGCAATTTAGATAAAAGGAAGATGGAAAATTCTTTATCCGAAAGAACTTTTCCTTTACATATGCATAGCGAATCCGATACTTATAAATACGAGGGGAGTTCATTTCAATTTCCTAATTTTTAAAAATTTTCATCATTATGAAAAGTGGCAACCCCATAATAAGACTAAATTTTTTCATTAAATTTATGCATAGATTTATTAGTTTTCGACAAACCGGTGATAACTAATGAAAATATTAATACATATAAATTTTTTATATTCATAGTTTTATTTTTATTCTCTTACTTAGTTAAATCACAGTCTTTCTCATATCCACATCGCGCAAACACTCTAGATATCGGAACAAAAAGCAATAATAAAGCAAGAGACAACATAGTGATATAATTCTTCTTTTACAATTCTTCTATAAACATAAGTAGACTTGATAAAAGCAGTTAACGAACTCTGACTTCTTAAAATAGTGTAGGTTTAATATCATAAGATATTTGTCAAGTACGTAAATATTGTGAACACAAAATGGTAAATTTGTGTAAGTTAAACATTTGGCATTAATGGCGGAAGCTTCTCATAAAACTTTCGGCTGCGTCAAGACGTCATTTCTGTCGCCGCAAATTCTGATTTTTCTTTTCCATTACATAAAATACGAGGACGAGATTTCTTCTTTTTGGAATATTTAACATAAATTTTTTCAATCCAATTTTGTACACATATTTATAAATGCATATGTCTGAGTATTTTTTTATAAAAAACTTAATACTATTTTTGCTTCGAATCAGTGCTCGCCGGGGATAATTTAAAACAATTTTATTCGCGTTTTATTAATGGAGTAGGCATCGGGACTTAAGTAAGCGTACTGCGTAGTTTTAGTTTTTGTTTTTATATATATATGTATAAGTTAGTGTTTTGATGTGCTCCGTATTTACTTTTCTTCTCCCAGCAGTACAAGATCATCTGCAACGACGTCACTAACATGCAGGTATATTATCCAGTACATGAGGTTGAAACACACAAAACATACAGGAAACACTATACGTGAATATTTGTCTATGTCAGAAGGTGTTATTCCAAGCAGTTTATTTATATCCTACGGATAGATAACATATTGATATAATTAATAAAATATAAAAAATATTTATCAATGATTTGTAAAGCAATTACAGGAATCAATAGTGTAAAATATTTAAAAGTAGACAAAGTTCGTAGTCAAAGGGAACTTAACTGGACCCTAACAAGGATATTCGAGGTGCAAACTTTTTTCTTGAATAATGAATAACTAATACTCGGTCGAGGATAAGAGATGCCGTCATAAAAGTGATAAAGGTGTGTGTAGTTATGTGTATGAGTTAGCGAGGCGACATAATTTATAGTTGACTTTATTTTTTCTACAGGGGGAAATATCGATAATTTTTTGTTAGAATTGCTGTGATCGTGCAAATTAAGTCTGCAATAACCAGCCTTGACGACGATCGGTTTGTATCTGTTCACAGTATATAAGCAGTCTGTTTGTGGATCGGGGTTTTTTTTGTTGTAAAAAGCCTCGTTTCTTACTAAGTGTTTATATTTCTTATTATCTAACACATATATAGATTTCTTTATAACGAGTAGTTATAACAATTATCTTTGTAAGATATAAGACGCTGGGAATTTTTGTAGGAAAACTTTGAAAATCTTTCAGTGTTTCACTAGCAAGGGGACAGGAATAACATTTGTTATACGAATAGAATTTTGCCAGTTATATAATCAAATCAATCTGTTATACAGCGAATTTAAAACTTGGCCTCGAAACTGCCCTGAATCTGGGGAAGTGTCATCATCAGAATTACTCAAAAAAGCATTAATGTAAACTCAGTGACAACAAAATTTCCACACTTCGGAAAATTTTCGTCCTTAATTACGTCTTAGAAATCGTGCCGTTATTTGCAGGTACATACATCTGCAAAGTAGGTATATCGCTTTGGTCTTCAATCGATTTGGAATGTTATATGTGAAAAGTCTGCAAATACAGCAAAAGATAAAAAAATAAGTGTTGACCAAAAGGCGAGAATGGTGGCGTTAGGTGAAGTGTCGCGTCTAATAGAGAAATTGCGCGAGTGATAGGCGGTAACGTCAACGCGTTGATTTTTACAAAATTATAAAGAAAGTGGGAACTTTGCTTACGCGCAAAGGGAATGTAATAAAGAAATCGAAATCCATAAAACTCCGTGACCCCCACAGATCCGATTCAAATCAGCCACAAGGATGACAGAAGAACTTGCCACTGGAAAGAAAAATTCAAAAAATTTTACGTGACATTTAGTTAATATTAAAAATAAAATAAACATCTTTGTTTATAAAGTCAAGCCGGAAAACATTTACGGAGATGACTGCAAACTGAGAACTGTGAGTCATCCATACTCCCTAACGATTTGAACCTGCATCAGTGGCACTGGAAACGGTGCTATTTCTTAGTTAGGGACAAAATTAGCCAGGACCTACATATATATAAAATGGTAAGCTCGTATTTCCCTATGTCACGGAAGATTGACCACATGGATACAGCGAAATTAATACATTACTTTCCCTTACGCCTTAGCTAGTTAGTCCTGCAACACCAGTGGGAATTGTTGAGCTTGCCTCAAATTCAAGTTTATAATGTACGCACTTCCATTGTGCCTTAGGAAAATGTCGAGGATATTTTGAAAAATTACGACGCCATGAAAAACATGATCAACGCTCGGAACAAAAGAATAAAGTGAAGGTAAGCAAATATTTTGGTTGAATCTTTCTCTATTTATAAAAATATTACATTTTTAGAGTTTTGAGAATAGCTTTGGCAGCTCTGAGAGGATTAAGAAGAATTTTTAGCCCCAGGTAGAACCTTTCGGCTGACTCCGAACTATGGCATGAAATGTGTTAAGATGCGAAAAGTTTCACAGACCTGCAGGTTCTAACATTGCTGGAAGCAAAGTTCTTTTAATATAACTTCATTAACAAGCAACCTTACGGGATGGATGTGCTATCTATTCTCTCGACCGTTTCCGAGCTAATGGCGAATTTATACTGGTTGAAATCAACAATCGACCGAGCAAAGTCTCATCGTGTAATAGGTTGGCTTTTTTGAGGATTTATCTTTCAGCGACCACATCAACACCCCCAAAATTACGAATGAATTGTTCGCTGAGTGAATATCCGGTTCTTATACCTTTGTTGATTTTGAAAATTTTTTGACAATGTGTACCGAGAATATATATGGGAAGCTCTGCGTAGAAGGAGCATTCCTGAAAAAATTATAGCCATTATCAAGGAGTCCTACCATGGAGCGAAGAATCACATTTTGCATAATGGCAAGCTGTCTCAACCGTTTGAAGTGCAGTGTGGAGAGAGACAAGGCTGCATACTTTCACCCACTCTTCAAATTTACTTGTCTTCTCCCAGCAGTACAAGATCATCTGCAACGACGTCACTAACATGCAGGTATATTATCCAGTACATGAGGTTGAAACACACGAAACATACAGGAAACACTATACGTGAATATTTGTCTATGTCAGAGGCTGTTATTCCAAGCAGTTTATTTATATCCTGTGAAAAGATAAAACATTAGTGTATTAATAAAGCAGAAAAAAATTTAATTTATAGATTGATCTGTTATGAAAAAGCGGATGATTTTGAAAAAGCGGATTGGGAAGGCTTAAAAACAGGCCAAGATTGCTTCTTGCCACGATTAGTATTTGTAATTTTCCAGAGTGCTTGCTGTTCTGTTAATAAATATAGCCTCCTATTGGAAGCAGATTGGCTTAATAGATAGTTAGACAGAAACGAAGATCCAGCCTTCAAGCCATCAACTCGTACTGAGGATTTCGATATCGCAATTATTTGGACGACTCGGGCTTTTGCAAAGTGGAAGTGAAAAGGCTGCAAGGAATGTGGTGTAAATAAACTTAAATATCTCTGGAAGTCATAGTTAGCAGTGTGACATTGAATGTTACAATTTATGGGTCTAGAGTATTAGTTATATGAAGCAATTGTAGTCTGCGTAATACGGAGTGAATCTGTAAATTTTATATTGCAAGCATGTGTCAATGAAACTGCTCGATGTTTTGCGCAGCCATACGATATTGAAAGAACTCACAACTGAACAACTACATCTCTCTGATTCAAATAAAGGGAATTATACCTTGTTATTGATTTAGCAATCAATATTGCCTACCTAAATTTTTAGCCCAATAAATTGGCAAGTCATTTGTTGGAGCCCGAGTTGTGTTGATAATTTAAGCATTTTATGTATTTTTAAATGGTTTTACTGGTTTTAAAGCAGGTCGTAATATTGTTCGAAAACCGTAACTGCAGTCCTTTTGACTTTACTAGTAGAGTTATATGTAAATTATTAAAACCTTGACGCAACTACATTGTAAACTTTTTTATTTAAATATTAACCTTTTAGATGGATTCTGCTTTTATGAAAATGGCCGTGACAAGAGCATGCTGAATAAAAAGTATCTATCGTCAAAACAAGCAGTTAGTAATCAGTATATCCTGTTTTTCTGTGTTTAGCGATTTTTCTGCAGCAGTAAAAATTATTGGATTGATTAACTAATTACATCTCTCGCATACCTTAAAGTAGGATTATATGACTGATAATGAAACTATACTGTTAAACATCACAAAGGTAAAAATATAATAGGTACTCTATTGACTTCACGAAATTGCGAGAATTGAGATTCAGATGAGAAAGCGCAAGAATGGATTTAAGAATGATTAAAATACGAATCCTTATCATAGGGAAACAGCGAAAAGCTAATAGCAAAATCTCATTAATATTCTAAATAATTTGGTTAGAACTCACGAAAGTATAAAAAAGAATCTAATTTCAGGCACTGAAGAGAGGTGAACGTTTTAATGATAATATAACTTTCTCAGTTTATTTCTAGATACATTTATCTAATGTTTGTATGTGCAAAATGTGAATGTTATATTACCATTAAAATTAAAAGTCATAAGTATACATATTGGCAGCAAGCCTTTTCTCTAAAACCTTGCCCGATTATGTAACATTTGTTGTTTTTTCATAAATTAGATTTATTCATTATTTCTAAAATCGTTAATGACCAAGTGTTCATCACAATAAATAAATCATAAGCAAGATTGAATGTTTTACAATATACTCCATACTCGCGTTCTTCTGATCTGAACATCATTAAAACTATTACTAATAGTCGTGGTATGCTCTGGTACCCTTTTTAATAAAAAAGCCACTTCTGAACAAGTCTTCTGTGTAAGCATTGCCAATATTTCAGTCCATCTTTACTGCCCATACAGCGAATTCGTTAACTTAAAATTAGTATTGAGCCAGCATCAGCATGTAATGAGTAAAATAAGACGGGCGTCCTGTTGAGACACAAAACCGGCAGATCAGCTTGTGTGTAGCCTCAAAACTTTATGAGGATACGACTAGCAAGTTAATGAAGTGCTAATATATGTAACGTACCAAAATGGTAAAACATTGACCCAAAAGCAAACCCATATCCGCAACAAGAAAAATTCACATAAAAAGAAGTAAGCCCGAGTAAAAGAATTTCTTTAGGTAATTATATAATAATGCTAGTCTAATTGAAACAATGTTTACCTTTCCAGGATGTAAAAGATGTTGGGGTACGGCACTTCCAGCTTCTGCATCACCTCCTTCTTGACCTCCTCCTCCGCCAGGTTGTCCTCCTCCGCCACCACCACCACCTCGACCACCATTTACCGTATTTTCTAAGGTGCCACCTTTTGAATGAGCCTTGGGATCGTGCACTTTGAATCTCACCTCCTGGAACAAGGGTCCCACTATCGAGCAACCGCGCGATCCAACATTTTGTTGGATATTCGAAAACCCAATTGGGCGATTACTCACTGTTTGTTTTGGTGCATGAGGATGACCATGGCTGTGACCATGGCCATGCCCATGTCCGTGATCCCCACTAGGATTGGGTGGTGGTTGCCCTCCATCAACTTGCAATTTCTTCTGTTCAGCAATTTTCTGTATAGCCATAAATCTTTGTTTTCTCATTTGTATTCGTTTCGCCATGTAACCAACGGTAGCATATTCTATTGATTTCAGTGTTAACAAAATTTTTTTAGTCAAATGTGTTCTAAATGATGATCTTAAAATGGACACACCAAAAGCAAAATTTTTTAAAAAGGTTTCATAAAAACAGGTACAAAATCGAGCTATTAGTATTGTACTATTTTTAAAAGAAAAGAAGGAAACATTCACACCAAATAATGTGCATGCATTGGTGTATATACACGCTGGTTACCTGTATATATACCAATGCAGAAAACATTATACATACAATACATACACGGATTAAGTTTTGCACAACAAGGATTGTTTGGAGAAAAAAATTTTAATTAATCTCTGATTAGTTATTTATTTGCTTAAATGATTAAAATTCGAATATTAATATTTGAATACTATTGAATCTCATTCGAATATTAATATTTAAAAACTCAGTTTGATTTGAAACTCACCTTACTTCATTTCGGTATATACCCTCGGTAGCACAGTGGGTTGGCTCTGTGCTATATTGACGCAGAGAGCCCAAGTTCGAGTCACAGATGAGGTAAGAAACCTAATCTATGAATTCGAATTGGGGACTATTTCCGGTGCCAGACGACTCAACTGTAACTGTACACCCGCTATGGCCTTTGATCAACAACCAATTGTTTTTTGCTTGAAAGCTGGTGGTCGCAGTTACTAAGAATGCTATTCCTTCACAATTAGTGCAATTTTGTAGTACGAAATATTGAAAAATGAAAAGGTACACCCACTCCTACGTTACAGGACATATATGACAAATGAGAAGCTTGAAGTTGGCTGAAAACTAACGAGGATTCCCTAACCATTCATCAAGGATATAACAGATGAGTAATGTGTACGTACAAGGATTGAAAGACATTGAAGTAGCATGAACTTGGTTTCGACAAAATGTGCTATTTGAAATAATTGTTAATTTAAAAAGGCTCCAGAGTACTGAGAGGAGGACGGGTCCTTTTGGAAGTCTTTTCATATCAAATAAATAGGTAAAAAATAGAATACAAATGTTTTTCCTAGTTATAGAACTTTTCAATCCCTTAGTAGAAAGAGAGTGGAATGAAAAGATCAGACATCTTTTAATTCAAAGCGCGAACAGATACGGAACAGTGCTGCGCCCATCACTGCATTTATTTTCATTTATCAGAATAACTCCCATTTATTAAAGAACTGTAATGTGTTAAACTGGTTTATCTAGTTTTGGAAGACTGCCTTGGAATAAAATGTGGATTTGTGCGAATTATGTATGCATTTAATTGGAAGTCGAGAATAATTGAAATTGCATTGTATAAAGCAAAGCAAAAGAATTTTAATTCTGCCAAACGGGGAACCTAAAAAACTTGGTGAAAATCGGTTAAAGTGGCCGGCATAATGATCTGCAGCAGCTGGACGACGAGAAACGTTCATTCTATTCAGTCTTAGGCTCTGAATCAATAGAAATGGTTCCACCTTATTGGAGATAATGCGTAAAGATAATGCGTTAGCAGCTGCTGTCGGGTAAAACTGTAGGTCGCAAAACGCCTTGAAATGTTATGGTGTCCTCATATTGGGCAATCTCCAAAATACACAATTAAAATTCGGTAAGCGAATCGATTAATATAGGCGCTGGCAAAAGTTTGTAAACCATTGGAAACATTAAAGCGGTAATACATTGACAAGAAAGCCACATTAAGCAAACGAATTAAATAAAAGAATGTTTTATAGAAAGATTGACATTATTTACATTATTGTGAGGAAGTGAGACACCCTTTCAAAAAAATAAGCCTGAGGTAAGTGTCGAGCTTGGTTGAAGCTTGACACAGGACTGCCAGTGAAAGTCAGGATGTGTTGTAGAGAAACTAGTAAAAAAGAGCTAATTTATACCGAGAGGCAAATGTATTAAAAGCAGTTGGCGCAGTTATGCCGCAAATATTTTATGGCTAAGGGTAAGAAAGACATCGTTTGTGTTGGCAAAGGAGTTGAGTAATTAACTAGTAGTAATATATTAGCTAGTCTGTGCGTTCTCTGAAAATAATATGAATATCAGAGAGATTAAACGTGCTTATACAATATGTATAAAACTATCGACATCCCTCGTTTTTCAGTAATCCACGTCCATATTTCCAAGTAAAATAAATATATCAAATTAATAAATGCGATAAATTCTTTCTCAAAAGATATACAATATTACACTAAAAAAATACTGCCTCAACTAAAAATAAACTCACAGGAAGATAGCAGAACACAAATGAGGATAAAAGACTATTTCAATAATCTGGTCTGCAGTACGAAGATGCTTCGGAAACAATAATGAGGAAAGTGCAACTAAATGGAACAAATAGCATCTTCAGAAGGAACATATTATCTTTTCCCAGATTACGTCATAATGGGAGGCAAAGCGCAACACGTAAAGGAAAATTGTAGAGAGCTTAGCAAAGTTAAGTTGTAACGAAAACGAAGTACATAACGGCAAAAGGAGAACAAAGAATAAGATGAAACATCAATGTTGACAGGCAAAGAATGGAAATTGTAGATAACTTTTTATATTTAGGGCAAATGCTTTCCGCAAAAATAGCACAAAAGACGACATGCATAGGCGCATCGTATCTTAAAAAACGTATTTCACAATAGTCTCCATTGTAAAGAACTAAGAGATCTGACGGCAAGGAAAATTGTACCAAACATTTTGGACCAAAACACATTTGGATCAAACGAAGACCTTGAAGAAGTGTATGAGGAAAGAAATATAGTTACATAAGTAAACTCGACAGACTGCGATAACTCGGACGCGCTATACGAACCTCTTAAGAAATAATTCTTGTCCGGATTTTCAATGGTAGACCACGAACAGCAAAACTTCGTATACAAATTAGAGAGAACAGACGTCAAGATAGCTATATAAGAAGAATGCATGTTTAGTTGAAAATGAAACGCTCCCCAGAGAAGATTCTCCGCGGCTTCTTTTCATACTACTTTCTTTTTTTGCATTCCTTTTTAAAATTCTTCAATATGCATATCTCTATAATTTCTGATAGGCTAAAAAATGAAACATTAAATGATGTTAACAACAACTAATAGTAACATAATTTTACATAACGGTGCATAAAAAATTCCTGCAAGACCTAGTTCAGATTATGCCAGCATTTTAATCAAGGGGCGAGTGATTTAGCTACCACTAACGTGAATATCTACCAAGATTTCTGGGTTGCAAACACTAATTAGGATCATCCTTATCGGTTTTTTTTTCGCAAACATCAACCTAATTGCTTCAGATAAACCCGGGATTCGGGTTAGGTTAATGTTTTTACGCCATGTGGGAAACTTTGAAATCAGCTTTCGACTAAAGGGATGTGTTTAAAATTTGTCTAGCAACATATCAAGTATTTTTAGGAGGTGATTGGCGAAGGGCGGTTTGTTACTCTACCGAAAAGTTTATTGCGACTACTGGTTCGATTACATTCAGAGAGTTTACAAGCTAATAGCCGGTGAATCAGCTTGTGCGATATTAACGATGTCACAAAAAACGTTCCTCTCGCTCAGTAGCCAAGTAGTTAGCGCGAATTAATTCAGTGACAATGAAACAAAATTATGAGATATTCACAGCGAGTTCACTAGCAACTGTGATGACACACAGCTAGTTTATTAGCTAAGATAGTAGCGAGTAAAGTAGCCCGGCTTTCAACTTTCTCGGCTGATAATTTGCAATCTGCTGTTAGCTAGTGAACATGATGAAAATAGGCTAGTTTATTAGCGGCCGGTGAATTCGCCAGCTAGTAGCTTGTAAACTCGCTCAATGCACTCGAGCTTTAAATCATTTTATTAAATTACTCGAATAAATTGTCTGATCGTATACCGTCTCATTCGACTAATATAATCTGAGCAGGCTCTAGAGTTCTACCAAGGAGTACGTGATTTGATGCAATATATACCACTCTGCACATGCTGCAGGGGCAAAGAGCGTAATCTGATCACTGATCCTGAGGGTATCTTGGGGCGATAGGAAAAGGACTTTCATGAATGGGTAAATGGGGAGCTAATGTCTAATGATAATCTTACCCTGTTATTCCAAGCATAGAAGAAGTTAGCCTGCTGGAGACTGGTTAAATATGGAGGGTCCACACACTACACCAAGCGATTCATGAATTAATTTTGTAAGTGCGAGAGCGGGAAACGATACTAGAAGACTGGGAAATAGGCATGCTGTGCGTGGTAAACGGCAGTACTAGTGGCCCTGTATGCGAGAACATTTAACATTGTTCCCACAATCAAGGTGGAGGAGCACGCACATTATTTATCTACCTTGGGTCAATAGTAGCAGTCGAAAATAACAACAACAAGCGAACAAAGCCTGTGTCAAATTTAAGTATCAAACCATAGCGTCCAAGCTTCTGCTATATAAGACGATAAGAGTCTGTCAGAAGATGGAAGAAGAAAGTTCTTTGGAGAATTATTGGTCCCTCATGTTAACGAGGTCGATTCTGGAGATTCTACAACTCGTAGAAGCTAGGTAGGCTCCGAAGGGTAGGCTCGTAAGGGCGAGGAGGGATCTCCTCGGAAAGCTTCCTGAAGTAAGATCTGTAGTTGCGACAGCAGCGAAGACTCAGCCTCCGCTGGAAGGATGGCGTAGATAATAGGCATGACCAAAGACGACATCGTCTCACAGTTGGGACAGGTGGAAAGAAGATCATTAGACGAAGAAGAACGGTCTTAATACACAGCAGTCTGTCCACAGTTCTTTCATGAATTTTATGGTTTTTAGTATTGCTAGCTTAGTTCAATGTTATTATAATGAAAGATAAAAGAATAAGCCTTTTATTTCATTTATTATTGATATAATATGCATTTTTCTGTTACTTTGAAAGATGGACGAGGATTACTAAAAAATGACGATTTCTAAAGCTTTTTTACCATAGGTACTGTAAAGGATTATGTTTGTCCAATTTCTTAAAATATTAGTGGTGCATAAAAAGACACACAAGGTTAAAAAGTAAAAAACCACAAGGGAGATATTTATGTTCTGTATCCCCCCACTTTAATTTAAGTTTGAACTGGGTTAATTGAACAATACCTTAAGGTTCATATAAAAGTGAAAGTATTTCTTTTACTATTCCACCTAAGCTAAGGGAATGATTTTCAAGTAAGTCGTTACGTGTTTAATGCGATGGTGCGACTATTAGAATTAATATTTTTGTTTTTACTTAACGCGATCCCCGATTGTTTTGCGACTAAGAAAATTGCATAACAATTATGCACAAATGGTTAGCTATGAGTGCAAATTATGCAAAAATGGTTAGCTATAGTAGATTTTAAAACGGAGCAAAGGTTCTTTTATAGTACAAGCGTTATGCGTCGTTGTTAGGAACAAATTAATATTATCCAGCCTTGGAATTTCACAATTATAAACAAACGACTTTTAATATACTGTAAGTACATTTTTCGTTTTTGAAGAGGCCCAATGCAATATTAAGCACTTTTAGTTCCTACACTCTCAGAAGGCTTTCTATGTTTAAATTGCACGGAGAATAACAGAGAAGAAACGTCACATCCACTGCAGGCTCTCAACGGCTGGTTGCCTGTTAAAAGAAGTCTTGTCATAGATCGGAAAACTTGAGAGAGTTTCCTTGTAAGCCTTTATTTCAGGGTGTATCGAATATTTCGTCTCAAGTTGTATACAATTGTTGTTATAAATATTAGGGTATTTAGTCAAATAAATCTTTATGCAATACATAAATATTTACCCTAAGTATACAAATTAGGTCGCAGATGTTTTAGGATGTAAAAGCATAAAGTTCATTGAAAAATAATCCTTGTTGTGCATAAAGAAAAAAGGAACAAAAAATATGATAATTATAGAAAAATACAACACAAAAACGACTTTTTTATATGAATAGTTTACCCAAAAGGCTCGCAAACACCATAACGAAGCATGTTCCGAGATAAACATCGATTGACTTAACGTAGGAAATTTTCGGCAATGCAGCATTTGTCGAAGACATGAGCGTTGTCATTGTCAACACAGTCGTTACACCAAGGGCAACTCTAGCTGGTGTTGCATTACGATTCAGCCAGAAAGACACCCACGATATAATTACGATCAGGCCAGAGGGTATATAAATCTGGATTAGATAATATCCCATCGACCGGACGAACTGGATTTCACAAGCGAGTCGCGAATAGTTTCCTAAAAAACATTTAACCAATATTATAACAGGCAACATAACTTACATTTAAATTTCACTTGAGATAAACAATTTGAAAATAAATGGTGTGGAAATTACAAAAATAATACCAAATATTAGTTACATCTTTTGTTTTTTTGCAACAACAAAATGTAGAAAGAAAAATAAATAACCGAAAAGATTTTATATAGGATTCATGAGAAACTTGTGACTATATCGTGTATAACACATTCACACATTATTCACTTGTTGACAATTCAAATAAAATTAGTTGGGATTCATTCAACATCAAAAACTCAACAGTTTTCCATTTTGCATTTTCATAAAACTTAATCCATGCAATTGTATGCGTTAATCACGAGTATGTTACAAATTCTCCAGAGCAAAGTAGAAAACTGCAAATTTCACCGCGGAACAACTCTCAGGCTCACAATATCGAAAAGAAACGTAAACAACTGAAACTGAAAAGCATGCGTTCGTGTGTCGAATTCTGATGTATATAGTCCTACATTTGGTTATTCAACTATATGAAGGTCATGTTTTATAATAAACTTGATTGATATCGACTAATATAAGCAACGTTTACAGAAGTCAAAGGAAGCTCGGATTTTCTGAAGTTTAATTAGTGTGTATGGAATTTATGTTTAAGCAAAAACTTGTATGGCATGCATTAGGAATTATCATTAGATTATATATACTGCTTCCTAATCGCTCGAAATGCAATAGGCAAAGCTGTCACTCATGCGAAATAAAAATTATCTTAAATTTTATATTCTTTCTCTAAGCTTTTGTAAAATTTGAAAGGTTTAAAACTTTCATTATGTATTATTTTGAATAAAGCTATTGTTCTTAGGAAGCGATCATTGTTTTTGTTATGACTTGGACATTTCCGCTTGCTTAGATAAGCACTACCAATATAGCCAAACAACCTAAAAGTAAACCTTAGATAAGCTCTAATAAAATGCCAATTCTTTGTAAGATATACATACATGTGATGTGGGTATGCTGTGCTCGTCTCGATTTGACGAGGCGATCTTTAACAGTGTATTTTCGTTATTACCGTAAAAAGAAGGTACCATTTAAATGAAGAAAATAACAGTATTTTTGTGGATATCTGGAAACATCTATTGATATTTTGTTGTGTGTTTCATTGAATATGATATACTATTGAAAAACCGTATGCTGCAGTAAATGCTGTTTTTGAAAAAGAGGCCCTTCTGAAGTAAGGATCACTACGATTTTTCCAGCTCGGCACGCTTCAATTGCCAAAAAAACTGTCAACTCAGAGCTAAGCATCCTCGTGTATTTAGGGCAGGCGGCCGCTTGTAGCAAAGGCAAAAAGCCTTCAATCAAAGGGGTTCTTGTGAACCCGAAACTTCTCAGTATTCTCACCTCTACATATCTTTCTCTACATATCATATCTTTCTTTCAATGCATGAAAACGACCCATGAAACACGTTGGGCTTAGTAGATTTTCATGGATCCGTTTGCATTTTTTTTTTTTCAAATAATTAAGGTTGGCTACCCCTGTTTCAATGAATTCCGGAGCTTATGGGGAAAGAAATAAATAAAATATCACTACACGAATCTATTTTTTTCTTTACATTCTGACATTAGGAAAAAATTGAAATCAGGTATATGGATCATTCCAGAATTTTATTTACCTTTCTTCTTTTACTGCAAAGATAAAAGTTGACGTATTTTGCAGTTTATTGAAAGTGAAGAGTAAAAATATTTAATAAATGGAAAATGTGCAGTTTTTGATGGCAAATTTCAGTTTCTCAAGATTGGCACTACCTGATTTTATTGCTGCAGTGAATGCACTGAACTCATAACACGATATTTAACAAGATTTGAGTTCGATGGCAAAAGGGAATGGATGAGTGAGAGGACTATACTATTAGGCTCCATAAATTTGTATGGAAATATTTCAGTTGAATAGCTCATTATTACATAAATAAAACGTTTAACGTGCATTCTGTTCAACATAATCAGGGTGTGTGTATCTGTCATCGCTGATGGACTCTTATGACCGCTGCAATCTGTTTCTAGCTTTAATTATTTGCCTTACAAAGCCATCAATTCAGTGACTAAAAGTCTAGGACAGGACAACAAGAGAATATAAGTTATCAGAAGATAAGAGTACGCCGATCGAAAATCATGAGCCAGTGCAATGTAGTTAGCATTTCGGTTCCCGGCCAAGATAGGTGTATTAACATGCCTCACAAAAAGGAAGTACCGCCGGCCCACCGGATGAAAGTTCAGTCCCTTAACCAAGTTCTCTATCAGGGACTTAGAGATTCACCGTGAGATGGCATAGAAGGGCACTAGGCCTTGGACCAATGTCTCCGACTCCTCCCACGCAAGCTTGTACGCAAGCTTATTGCCCTTACACTTAACACTAATTATATCCCAACATTGTCACGATCGAATATTAGTAATATTATTGGTATTGATTCGCATACATGAGTATGTATGTATGAAGATTTAATTTATTTATTCAGCCCAACAAGGCATACTCAAACTAAAATGCAGATAGTAAAACAGCCCTTATAGTATAAATTATTGAATACAGAAAAAACTTTGGTATATTATAATTTCATAAATACTGAAATCAACTGGATTTATGTTATTAATAAGGACGCCTGGCTAATTGCAAGGGAGAAACGACAGCTATGAATATAGCGGCATCAGGGGACAGGCTCTTGGCTAGCAGGACAGGTGACACCAATTTCAGTTACAGTCAATGAATTATATTTGACTATATTTTCAAATCGTACACAATGTTATTTATGCTAATGCATATTTGTGTGGCACAGCTATTATTTCTATATTGCCATTGAAGGTAACTTCTAAAGCGGGCTATTAAACGCACTTTTTTTAGTGAATTATTTGAATGGCTATTTCTTTATTATTTTCTGCGGTGAGAACAAAAGCTTTATTCAAATTATTACAATGGAATATTCTAGCAAAAATATTTTATTAAATTTTGCAACTATAAAAATATATAAAACTTATCTCTATATAACTACCTAAAATTTTCAATTTAATTAAATTAATTAAAAAAAGAACTAAAAACTGAACTTATTATAATTAAGTAATATCTTTATATATAAGAATATATATATATATAATATTTATGTTACTGAAAATATAGGTATTGTCTTTTTAAAAAAATTCTTTAAATAAACAAAGTCGGTAACCGTCTACAGGTACCTGTTGTGAGACTGATTTCCATAGCTCTCTGGCGATGACCCAAAACCTTAAATTGGGGTAGAGACACCTCACTCGAGACACCAACCGAGTTTGGGCCCTCATTCCATTTATAGCGTATATCTCTCATAGTATATCCAACTTTAAAGGTATTAATTTTGGGTTGATTCGATGTATAATTTCAATATTTGGAATATGAATATTTAAAAAATGCATTAACGAAATAACGAGACTAGTGGCACTTCTTTATATATATATTTTTTAAAATCAAACATTTTGCTGACAAATGCTACTAGTCTCATTTCAAAATCTATTTTTATAATTAAGAGCTAATAATTATTTTGATTAAAAAACTTTGCTTAATTTGATTGCTTTCAAAAAGTACAACTACTGTTTGTTCATTTGCAGTAGTAATTGCGGAAGTATTGTGGGTATCCTTGCTCAAGTGTATAATTTTTGCCGGAGGGTTCAAAATTTATATAAATAGTTTTTATTTATGTTCTATGTACCTAGACGTTCTCAGGTATATTTTTTCTAAGCCATCATTACAAAAAAACTATATATTGTTCGTTTTTTAAAGCATTTCAAAAGTCAGTGTTTGTATGAGAGTAGGAAATAAATTTAAGGTATAGTAAGTTATGTCCCTAATTATTTTCAGAAATTAGTTATTTTTGTATCAAAACAGTGTGTGTGGTATGTGTTATTGCGGAATAGTTCTCTTAGTTTTGTTCTATTTTATTTCACTATAAAAATGAAGCTCGATCCTGTTTTTTTCTAGTACAGCAACACAAAAACTTACACAATTAAAATATATAGAAATATTTGCTTTTAAAGTGGAGAGAAAAGTGGTTATAGAATTAAATTTTTCAATGTAAAATACAAAATAAAAACGTGTATAAGGAATAAAATTAAAACATAAATAACAGAGTAGAAAATAGCTGAAAACAATTAATAATAAAGTATGTAAAGGAAAATAATGAAAGAAATAGTGGGCGTGTGAGTGAGACTTTTAAGGTGGGTACCTGTGGTTAGGTTAATTTCGGTCGCCCTCTGCCTGTGTCCCAAAACACGAAACTGTGGAAGTTCAACTTCGCTGCTCATTCCAACACTACTAAGGCCATCTCTCCAGAAGTAGCGGATATCTCGCATTGTGTAACCGACTCCAGAGCCAAAACAATACACAAAATGCCGTCATTCCCAAATTAAACAAAATATTCTCAAACACCAATAAATGAGATGTTTGCTTTTTCAAACAAACCGTATTTTTTTTTGTCAAATATTACAATTTTTATTTACTTTTGGGCTATTAAATAGCTGAATAGAAGTTATTCTCAATAATTATGATACTATCGAAGGCTTAAATGTAAATTTCAGCTATAAAACTCCCAAATTGGATACATTCAATGTTTTTTAATGTTTTATTGTTGTTGGTGGTCAAAATTATAAGCTTTAAACCATATTCTTTTAAATTTAAAATACGAATTTCGTTACTCAAAAAATTCTTATTTTATTGTAATGGATTTTGAAAAAGCAACTTCATGAACCGATAAATTATTGAATTAAGAGCCGAAATTTATAATATTATGATGACTGATTTGATAAAACTTGAAAATTATAAAGAACAATGAGAAAAAGTACTGAAAATATTTGCTTAAAAATATTAAATAATAAATAAGTATGGACTAAAGTAATTCATATATTTAACAAAACAATATCCGACTTGGTGCTTGTTATGACCATATTCAAAATAAATATATTTAAAGATCATCTTTTGAAAAACGAAAAGTTGAGTTTAAAAATTTATAATATTTTATCATGAGAGAAATAAAATATTTTGCCGAAAATGTTTTTTAACAAAAAGTATTTTTTTAAATAATGAACTTTAAATAAATAAATTTCATGCAAGTATGAATGTGAACTTTCTTTCTTTTTTAAATATTTATATCTTAAATGGGTTTAAACTTTTGTATATATATTTATTAGAATTTGCTATTTATAAATAGAACAATTAGTCTTAATTAAAGCGCTCCTGTTTGATTTTCATTTAACAAAACTAAACGGAATGATTAAATTCTTGAAAATATAATACATTAAAAAGAAGTGAATAAAGATATGTATATGTATAAGGAAATGAGATTTTATGAATGACTAAATACTTAGAAACAAAAGAGATAAATGAAAATAATACACAATTAAATAAAGTTGAATTTATTTTATTTGTCACCCAAAACATGCTTTTCCCATATTCCATGCCATAAATTGATAACCATTTTCGGAAAAAAAAAAAATTAAAAAACATGCTGCAATAAACAAAAGTGTTAGCAATATATGTAGTTATCCGAAAAAGCTAAGTTTTCATGCGTGTTCGATGAACGATGTTTGTGCGAGTGTGTGTGAGTGAGTGTCCCTCTGTTCTATACTTTGGCAATACTGTGTGACTGTTAGTATGGGCATGCATTCGTTTTGAATTATTGTCTTTAATTAAGACGAAACGTCAAAACAACTGCAGCAATTTGTAAATGTAAGACTCTCCTTTTTCTAGTCGTTTTTCTCAGATGCAGTTTTTTATAATCTAAATTTAAAACTCTACAGAATAAAAATGAATAATTTGTTTCATGCAAATAACTTAGTGCCAACACACCGCAATTCGGATTCGGTGCACATTTTACGAGATTTCCGTCTGTTTCCTTTTTTCACATGTCTTTTTCCAATTACATTAAGCAAACAAAAATGAGTCAAGCCATGTCATATTTCTATTGAGTTATTTTCGTTCTCATCTTATTTTGAAAATTATGTTTTGTTCTTTTTTTAAATACTAATTTTGTCGTTACAAGTACATTGAAGTAGTATTGTGTTAAAACAACTTCTAGCCTTTTCATTGCTTTAAATATAACCAATTCGGGATTAAAATACTAATATTTCCTTTTTATGTGAAGTCAAATTGTATGAAGCTCCCGTATTTATCCAAAATTTACATTTGGGACATTAAGAAATTCAATAAAAATTAAATAAATAAACACAGAAGCTTTACAATGAAAAATTTAAAAAATACTTAATATGTTAAAAATATATTTGGAAGACGCCTTTTTAAGACTTTCTATGCATTTATGCCTGTATATATTTAAACAATATTAAACATGGCATTTATTATTTACATCAAAATATGGCATTAATGTGTATATATGTATATCATATACATATATATACATATTGTGTATATATATACATATGTATAGCATATTTGTATTATGCAGTATTTTTCTCATATATACTTATGCGGATAAATTTGAATTTGGAAAAAAATAATCTGAGGCATGTATACAATAACAAAATTATTATATATGAAGTAATATAATAATTGTCTAATTGTCTATTTAAGATAGAAGAGCATAGACACGCAGCGTTGTGCGATAAAATATTTTTCAGATTTCTTAAATTGTTATGTAGATTTTTTTGGTTTTTTTATTTTTTATAAAAAATATCCACCCATGGGTGACTAGCCGTATAGTCAACCTTCTGCGGTTGCTGTAATAGAGAAGGCGACCGAAAACCAACCAATAAATCATAAAGAATGTTAATCAAAATTATATTTTTTATTGATATTAAATATATAAGACAAATGATTGAACACAAACAGGGGCCGTTTAATTAGTGTTTATTGTTTTTGACTGTACACACATTTTCTTCTTAAATCTTTTTATGTTTTTTCCTTGCTATAAGAAAAAGGGCGAGAAAAATCTATTTTGAATAATAGTGTATATTTTTTTCTTAAACTTAAAAATGTGATGACATAATAGTTAAAATTAAAGGAAAATTATCACTGCATATATCTTTAAAATATGTGCAAGTGAGAACATTCCTCAACATTTGGATAATGCGGAGAGTAATAGGGGCTACATAACGAAAATATTTTTTTCTAAAACTCTTCGAAGTAAAGCAACCACAAACATATGCTGTGATTTGTAGAAAACTTACGTATTGTTTAAGAGTAGAAGATTAATAATTTACATAGTCGACTGAAAGTTGCGGCTTCAAGTTTATAAAGTAACAATGACTTCTAGTCATCTGTCTAACACGAGGTTAACTATAGCAATTGCAATGATGAGTTACGGCTATCAAAAAGTGGTAAAACTAAGCAAATATTTTGAGTGTAAGTTTTTTATATAGCTGCACTATTTAACTTTCTGCAGAGTAAAATCGTACAGTCATCTCGCGCAGCCTCGCTAATGATCTCTGGATAACCAGACGACGTCGGACGTGCCTAGTGCCTGGGAGTATAGCTTACCGGCCCTATCCAATGAGGTAAAATTCACGGATCTGCCTCGAAACGGACGGCTACAATGGCAATGACTTTCGGAATAACGAACGAAATTCTTCACCCTTTTTATCATAAATTCACATGCAAAGATGAGAGGGAAAAGGCACTTTCTTAACCATGCATGTAATACGGCTCTTTCCAACAACATCGATGATGGTGATAGGAAACCTGAATGCCAAAATTAGAAGGTAGAAATGGCACAGACCGACCATTAGAAAGAAAGGAGTTCACGAATATCAAACAAGGACGGCTTGTGATTTCAAAAGTTTGATTCCCAATTCAACATATTTTCCAAGAAAGCACACACACAAACACATACGATAATCCTAGAGAAAAATACGGCAATCAAATAGACCATAACTCATAGACAGAAGGGCAGCTTCCAATGTGCTCCAAGTTACATGCTGTAGAGGTGCGAATTGTGAATCGGACCACTTCTTAGTAAAAGCTAGAAAAACTGCACATGCAGAATCAGCAGATGGTGAATATCAACTCAGCTGAATTTAGAAGAAATATGTCAACAATGGACCAACTATTTTCAGTAAGGACTTTCCTCGAAAATGGCGGGAATACAAAAACGACGCGAATTAACTTTCGTCGACTTCAAGGAGGCATAAGGCAGCATTGACAGCGAAAATATATGTATATATGTAGGTATATATTGGGAATCGTGACCGCGCCCGTGATAAGACTGTTCGTCCTTAAGAAACGATTTTTAGGTTTGAGCATTGGCGTCGAAATGATTTTGGCAAAATTACGAGGTTTGAGATGATTTTGAAATCACAGGAATACATTGGAAATCACATGATTTTGAACGTGATTTTGGACGAAATCACCAAAATATCCAAAATCACGTAATTTCGGCTCAGTGCGAACATGGTATAAAGCGATCTACGATAAGACCAGTTCACACATACGGGTTTGAAATCTGGACCCTGTACGCATGTGTACCTACCAGCGTTCGAAAGGGGAGTACCAAGAAGGATATTTGTGTCCGTAGTACTGAATGAGACATATAGATTTAGGTGCAACAATGAATTGGAGCAACTGGCAAAGCCCGGTATGCTAGACCCAACAATTTGGCTCAAGAAAATTTTGCATTTATTCCCAAAAGAAAGAATGACAACAGTTCAGAAATGTTGACAGTTACTTATTTTCATTGCAAACTTTGCATAAATTGTTTTATGATTAGAATGAATGAAATTGTTTTAATTAGTTAATCTGGTCGGGTAAGACGTGATTTTATCTGCTCCAAGCGCACGTTCATGGTCGAATGATTTCTAAGTGCTTTCCATTTTTATTCTCTGAATTCCGTATGAGTGATAATAAGGTTGTAGCCAATATTTACGGACAATGTTATGAAGAGTTCGATAAAAGAAATATTATATGTTTTCTGTGCAGAAAATCGTTTCATAGACGCTGCTCTCGGATGAAGACATTATTAAGCTTATTGACTCGCCTGATTCTATATTTTGGAAGTGTGCTAAGTGTGGATTGCTCTTGAAAATCGTGGAGTTGGTCACTGTTTTTGCTTCCTTGAACGAATTCCTGTAGTTTATTAAATGCAGAGATCTACTTTTAAGGCTCATAATAACCGCAGAGCACTTTCTGTATCCTCGAGAACCGCTGCGTCTGCTATATCTAAAAAAACCCCAGCGGTTTCATCATCTTCAATACTGAAATCTAATTCTCTCGCATCTGGCTCTTCCTGTGGAGCTGCGCATTTGCATTGCTGTGTGTTGTTGGGACAGCGAACACTGGGGCTCGCTCATAGAAGGTTCTGCTCAAAACTCAATTTTCAAAATGTGGATATTTTCAAAAACCAATGTATCATCGTAGTTGTAATAATGTAACAGATCACGTGTACAAATATTAAGTCGCTGACTGTTATTGATCATCGCGCGCGTGAGCTTAAAGTTTATGGTTTAGGCGAAATAATATCTACTTCTGCGCTAACACGTATGCCAGTTTGTGCGCGATATAAAAACATTAATTTGTAATGTTTAACGATAAAATCTATGGACATTTCTGCCCGGCTTCATTTATCCAGGTTACATCCATTGACGACTGAAGATAGCATTGTAAACTATATATCTACATCTTTATGTATTGATCGCGCTAGATTTCGATTTAAACGATTAGTTAAGACGGATCTTGATCATACTTCGCTGACGTTCACGACGTTCAAGCTGGGTGTTCCGGAGCAAGTTTTTGAGAAGATTTGAAATCCTGAATTGTGGCCCGTTGGAGTTGTAGTCTGTAACTTTGTCAATCCTCCAAAAAACTCCGTTCCATCGTAGCTCAACCAGTGACAGTAAGATTGTCATCATCCAGTAGTGAATTCATTTCATTATATTATCGAAATACTCAGCGCATGTCTTCTTAGTCCCGTGATATTTATTTAAATGCTATAACGAATGATTTTAATAATATTGCTCTGACGGAAACATGGCTTACATCTGGACATTTAACTGCCGGGTTTTTTGATAAGAATAAGTTCATTGATTATAGAATGGGCCACTGCCCTATTTCGACGTGTATGTGGTGTGCTTATTGCAGTTAAGGCCAATTTTCGTTCCAGATTGCTAACACTTGAAGCTGAGTACCCTGAAGTGGAACAACTAGCTATTTGTGTTTTAATTCCGGGGCTGGGAACTTTAAAAATTGGTGTTATCTATATGCCACCAGTGTCTTCTGTTGTGATTTTTGAGGCTCGTGCAAGAAATCTCAACACCTCAATCTCTCATTTTAGGAGATTTTAATCTTCCCAACATTAACTGGTCTCACTGTGACAATGATAATAATCTTTTGCTGCTGAACTTTACATCTCGAAGTGAATGTCTAATTATTGATACTGCTTTATCTTTGAATTTAAATTAAGCTAACAGGTTTTATAATTGCATTGGAAGGATTTTAGACTTAGTTTTTACTATCCAAGAATTGATTTTTAATGCATTTGAAGCGCTTCAGCCTTTAGCTAAGATTGACATTTTTCATAACCCTTTTGTACTTGATACCTGCACTGATAAATTTGCTTCAATCGCATATTACCTGTTCCTAAATGTTTTGAAAGAAGGGTTAAAGACATTTGTGGTGAGCAATAGTATATGTGATGAAGAACATGGTTTTATGAAAGGGAAGTCTACTAGCACTAACCTGATAGACTTTAAGAGCTACACTATTAATGCTATGGAACGGCGTAAACAAGTTGATGTTATCTATACGGATTTTGTCAAAGCATTTGATCAATATTGCACTATTAAGTAAATCACGTGCAATTGGTCTTCATTCTTCACTTCTTAATTGGATTAGTTCTTATCTTATTGGTCGTAAGCAGTGTGTCCTAATTGACACATGTACCTATGTCTAAAATATTTGCAGTTAAATCAGGTTTTCCAAAAGGTAGGCATCTTGGCCCGTTATTATTCATTATTTTTATTAATGATATTTGCTGATGATATTATGATTTTTACTTCAATTTCTTCATTATCCGACCGTAGTATTCTTCAAAAAGAAGTTGACTTCTTTTTTTCCTGGTGCAAAGCTAATAGGCTAAAGGAGTTAAATCCCCTCAAATGTAATTTTTTTTCTTTTTATCCACTTATTGTTCCGTTTTCTCCTTCTTATAATATTAATGGTAAGATTATTGATTCTCCTGATACTATCTGTGATCGTGGTGTTAATCTTGATCATAGGTTTAGTTCATCTTGCCATGTTGATATAGTATGCTCAAAAGCCCTTAAAGTGCTTGGTTTTCTAAAACGAAATTCTACTGACTACCGAGAGTCTTTTACGTTAAAAGTCCTTTACATATCTCTTGTTCGTTCTCACTTAGAGCACGCATCTTTTGTATGGAATTCCCTTACCCGTTTCCACAGTTCGCGTATTGAATCTATTCAAAAGTCCTTTATTCGTTTTGCTCTGCGTAAGATTAGTTGGCAAAACAGTTCCTTCGTATAATTCTAGATGTTTCTTCTTGGTCTCCTGACTTCAGAAATTAGAAGGCATTTTCGAATTAAATCTGTTTCATTGCTTGCTCTTTTAAATATTTATGCACCTGGCGTATCTTTCTTATTTGTTCTCTATTATTTGTTTCTCAGCATAAGACTGTTTATGGCCAACATGAACCAATAAAGTTCGGCTCTGACCTCTTTAACGAAATTTATGATGCAATTGATTTAACTGTGGATAGAATTACATTCAATTTCATTCTATGTAATAATATTGGTTATTGATCTTATATCATCTTTTGCCTAGTGTTTAATTCAATTAGTTTTCTAATTTTTTTGTTTTTGTTTTTTTGTTATACCCATAGTTATAAGTTCATTAATTTGCATCTGTCGGAGACTACTGTGTAGACTGTAAATAAATAAAAAATAAATAATTAAAAGAGAATCAAAAAAATATGAACAGACCCCAACAGTACGATATTTTTACCATTACGGAAAGTAATTTCAAAAACTACCTGGCACGGCTTATGCTCATAAGCCGTTAAAATTTCTTCAATAAATAAATGTATCGACACTTATTTCTGGAGGGAAAACTACCGTTCTACAAAAGCGACATCTTCCAGTTATTAAAAAAATACGAAATTTCTGGTTTGACTTTTTGACCTTTTTTGCATAGGTTTTAGATAGGCGGGAAAAATTCTTGGGTCTAGTATACCGGGTTTAAACTTTGAGAATATCGTGAGGTCTATCAAGTCGCTGAGATTTAGATGACTTGGTTATGTTTTAAGAATACCAAACTCCAGAAACTTACTTGGTGCCAAACCAACAGGTTGTAGAAACATCGAAAAACCCAGACCACGACGGTTAAAAGTTGTAGAAGACGTTCTGTCAGCAATTCCTGAAAGAACCTTTTTGAAAAAACAAAGGCCCCCTAAAGACTGTAAGCTACAAAAATATGTATGTAAATGATTTTATGTAGTAGAAATGAAGTCATTTAGGGGAGAGGCCCTTGTCCAAGCCAGCTAATTATGACAATAGTGAAATCTGCGGCACAAAAAATGATTTTAGATAACTTCGATATACTGGAGTAAGGCCGCACCAACAACACCTTTCTAACATCCACTTGAGTGCCAGACGAATATGGTTGTTATCTGGACTAGAAATATAATGCTTTCAGAAATTCTGCCTATGTTAAATCTTTCGCTAATATAGCCCCTGTCTTGTGGCGCATGAGCACGATAAGAACTTTTATACTGACGCATTACCCAAAATAGATTTAAAAATTTGCATCTACTCTTTGCTATGATTGTTTAGTCAGTTGTTGTTAGAATATATCCTCTATTATTTATATAAATTCTGAATGAGCACTTTTTGAAACATTCTTAATTCTATAATTCAGATTCTTTGACGGCTTATTATTTAATATCAAAACACAATATTAAAGTGTATCGAAATTTCTACTTACAGCTCTCTATTTCTATGTGACAGAGTTGTCGGTCCATTGGGAAATACTGCAGGTTCATTGGACATGATGCTGTTATCGTTAGCCTAAAGGGTGAAAGAATTAGAGTAATATAGGCGAGTGCTGCTAGTAGCTTACCGAATACTTCTTGTTATGGATCCCGAGTGATGGATTCGAATGAATTCATTGCTTGTTGTAGCAATGTGAAAGTATGATTGTTTTTCGTTAACAAAAAAGGTGTCAGGTACCCAAATGTTTTTAATAAATTCAGATCCAACGGACAATGTCTCTACGCCGGGTTCTTTCTTGTAAGCCAGCCGCGGATCAGTCCAAAATTGACGAAAATAAAAATCCAAAGTGAAATCCTTCATAGAGCGAAATAGAATAGAATAAAATATATTTAGTTTTGTTTTACTATAGCTATTAATAGAGAACAAATATTTTCGAGAATAGAAGAAGCCTTTCTTATTTTAGTAAATAATAACAAATGAATACATGCTTGGAGATGAAAGGTAAATAAATAATGTGAATTCATGTGAGAGCATTCGATTACATGCGCTGAGAGTATATTTTTGCGATTGTTTATAGTGCATGCAAAACGGCAATATTTTTGATTTTAGCTGCGTTAAACTCTAATAAAAGCAAAAAGGCAAATGGAACAATTTCAATATTTTCAATTGCAGCGATAGAACTCTATTTGTAAAAGGGTCCATTAATAATGCATGCAGAAATAGACAAACTGATAAATGTGACAATAAATACTGTAACTTTTTAATAACATAAAAGGTCGAAGTAATAGATTAAACGAAAAAAATTTTAAAATATAGAGGAAGGGATTTCTTTTCTTTTTTGTTTTCATTTAGAGAAGTATATTTACTCGGGTGGATAGAAATTCTAGAAAATGTCTGCCGCACTCACAGTTTAAATCTTGTTTATATGCCGATACCATAATATTGTACTATTGTTTAAAAACTTAGTAAAAAAATAAAACAGGGTTAAATAAGACATTTAGTATATGTTTAAATACAAACGTATTAGAGTATAAATGAACAGATTACCAACAGGCGAGCAATGGGTCACGTCCTACAGTGACTTTAATATTAAATTTTAATATCTTGGTCTTTTTAGTTAAAATTTTACAATAAACGATTTAATCAAATTTTGATTTGGTTTCCACTCGGGGTCCTTCGCCCATATAATCTAATAAATAAAATACCATATATAAAAACACAGACATTTATTTATTGTATATATATATGTTTCAAATATTATATAAGCAGTACACCCAGGCCCATCGAAGAACAAAATACCATCAGTACAATTAATAAATATTATTAAGAATATTAGCAACAATAATGAAAAGTATGTTTTTGTTTTTTTGTAAAATTTTTAAACAAATATGGAAAATATGAAAAAATGCTTATGAATGCATGTGCATATAAATGGATAATTAATATATAGTCAATATAAAATAGTAGCTGGGACCACAAGCGTAAACCACTTTTAAAAATTCCTTCTAAGATACTTTCTCTTGGAACCTGCTCTCTTTGATCTTTTTTCAAAGCTGACATTTTCAATATAAATTTAGATACGTTTACTTTATAATATTATATATATGTAAAAACTAAAGCCGCTTTTACTTTTATTAAAACGAAATTGTGCACTGGTAGTTAGTGAGATATAAAAGCATTGTTATTAATTACTGTTGTTTTAAAAGCAATATTGATGTTAGGTACATTTTTACTTCTGATCAAATAACTACTCGATTGCTCTCAGAGACTCGGACATTGATTTGTGTTATTCAGCGACTCTTTCAGTGAAATATGCAGTTTTTAGTTTAACGTGGTCCTTCAACGTTTAGTAATAAAACAATAGCGCGTTCTTTTACTCGACGAGAATCTTGTGAAACATAGTTTTAACTAGCTATAATTGATTTCTTGATCAAAAATTCAGAACTGATTTAAAAGTACTCATCCCCTCGTTGCGTTTTGTTGTAAGCCTATAGAATTACACAGCGTATAAAATTACATAGTTGAGTGTTTATTTACTCGTGTCAGCGAGATGCATTTTTCTTAACCCACACATGAGTCCGAGTATAAATAAAAAACGGGCTTATAGCGGTCGAACAGCGGCCGCTTGGCTTTTTAAGGGGGTATGACGGCCGTAGAATTTTTAAAGGGCACATACGGTGTTTCGACGGCCAAACTTGATCAAATTATTTAAATGGCCAAGAACCAAGCTGTACACGCGGGCATTCCACGGGCAAATTTGGGCGAAAACCGAATCTGCCCCAAATGTATTGATGAATTTGTTTTATGGGAACTTAAACATTTTCGCTAAATGATCCTTTCGACTTATTTTACAAGATTATAGGTTCACAAGAGGAATGAGTCACGCCAGTCATCGGTTTGTTGTACGTTAAGTATGTGGGGCGCGTTGCATCATATTTTAGTAACCGCTCAAAAAAAAAACATTTATTTGAAATGTGTTGATAAAAATTTTGAAATTTTCGAATTTGATATCGGTACCGGTACCGAATATCATGGTTTTTTTTTCAGTAAATACACTTTCCCCAAAAATGAACAGGGCAGGATTGGCCTATGGTCCATTCGAGTAAATGCTCGAAGGGCCGGGACGCCGGTGGGCCGGAGGTTTAGTGTTCAGGATTTTTTTTTCGTCAAGAAACTGAAGTTGAAGTGAGGTTTCGTAATAATTGCCACTACGTTCACGAAGATCCGCTCGAATTTGGCGTTTCCTCTTCCTCGCCTCTCTTCCCCGCCTTGAGTTCGCCATCGACTGACCGCCCTCGTCGCCTGAGAGAAGTATTTCTCAGAGCTGGCCCTGGCGGTCCAGAATCCATGCGAAATTAGCATAAACTCGAGAAAGTACTGCCCAAACCATGATATAGACGCATGGCGGGCGCAGTGCGATTGTTGGACGGACTGCGCAGCATTTGCTCGAAAATTTATATTTCCTGTGGAGCCTGGACTGTCCTGTGCAGTAGGTGTCCGGCGCGCCCGCGCTAATTTCTCCTCTGCCTTTTTATATATAAAATTTCGGCCGGTCACTACCGAACTGCTCGGGCCACTTAAGGGTGGCCAGTCTGTCCCTGGTTTTGAGTAATTAAATTGCATCAATTTGACGTATGGTTTTGCCGGGTGTCGGCTTGAATATAAATAGAATGAGGACATTAAGATTTTTCATTTGTGTATGCGCCTCATTTATTATGGAGGAACTCAATTGCATTGGGGTATATTGTGTGAAAATATCTATATAGATGTATATTAAAAATAATTTTTCCAAGCAAAATTTGTAATAAAGCAAGGCTAGGTGTTATGTAAGGGTTTTTCAAAGGTATTAACGGCCTCAGGGACCTTTTGTGGTGCCGCTCCGACAAGAAATGGGTCCTGATAAACGCGGACTATTAGTACGATATAATACCATCAGCCATGCTGAAAAATCCTACCACGAGATTTTTACTTTACATACAGTGACCCCTGGGTACTTTTTTCTATAAAATGCCTGGCTCACATTATTCCAGTAGCAATGCAGTCAGTGACCGAATCCAGCGCTGGAATGCAACTGGAACAATGTGAGCCGGCGCTAGGATGTACGACCAATTCAGTGCTGGTTTGAACTTGTTTTTTTGTAAACAGGCATTGCTTTAGTTCCATAATTCCTAACTATGATAAAGGTAACTGAAACCCAAATTTTTGCCGTGTTACCGACCAAGAAATTTTGAACGACTTCAATAATGAAGATAATGATCCAGCACTGGACTGTATTGACTCGCGGGGTTACTGGACTGGAATAACGTGACCCGGGCATAAGAGTAACAGACGGAGGAGGGTGTGAAAGGCGAGTGATCCGCCCCTCAAAGCGAACAAACACCGAGCTGGTCTTTCAGTTGGGCGGCAGGCTGGCAACCTGCCACAGTAACTACCACCTGTTTCAAATTTGGCATGATTTAGGAACTTGGAATATCAGAAGGCTCAGCAGGGCGGGCACTTTACGTACGTTTTTATTATCACTAAAACAATACAGCATCTACAGGAAAACAATAGGGCACACAGTGGCATAATGGATCTCAGAGCGCACGGGTACTCTCCACTGAATCACTGAACGAACCATCATAAACGTCGAACGATCTCGCAGAGGACAAGACGGAAGTTCTACCAAGAGTTAACAAATTCCACCAGGTTGAACCCGTCAGGGATTATGAACTCCGAAATAGGAAAAGAAGGGGAGTTCTTAGAAGCCTTAGGGAAGCATAGCCTACACAAGCATAGCCTAACATTGGTTTAGATAGGACGATTTCGCTAGCCGAATTCAATGGTAGAAAGCTCAACAATGATCCCGCACAAAAAATTCAAAAATGACGTGGCATCTGCCAGACTGGGTAACAAATAACCAAATTCACGCTCTAACTGAGAGAATATTGGCGACGAGCATACTAGATAACGAGAGGAGCCTGCTGAGGCTGGGGTCACTATCTTAGTCAGAGTGAAATTTAGAACCCGGATAGCGACCAAAACACAAAGATTGCAGCAACAATCAAAAGGCGACATTGATAAGCTCAAACTTGAAGAAAGGAGCGATGAGAAAGGGTTGTTCGATGACGACTGCAAATGCGCAGTTAAGGAACAGCGAATTGTATGAGATTTTTGCGAGAGCTCTCAACCTTTATAAAAATGAACACAACCATATTCCAAAGCCATGATAGCAGAAATTTCGGAAAAAAACCCAGGGGATAGATGGATAGAATGAATTCTGCAACCACTGCCGTATAGGCAATGCTGCAAGAGACAAGGTGTGATTGTAGGCACCTGAAAGATGTTTTTGCAGTCTTAGCGGGCCTGGAAATTAATGAAATCGTTTTGTTACCAGGACTTTGTGGCAAAGAATTTATTAAACAAGTTACCAAGTTGCTAGCTCTAAAGTCACTGTGGAAGGCAAAATATGAAATTATGCACGTGCTGCAACTATTTTAGACTCAGAGTGAGATCATAACCTCCTGGTGGCCGCGGGTAACTACCATACGAGAGAGGATAGGCTAATGTGCAGGTACTACCAAGTAAGGTTGGCGTGAGGTTAATAAGTCGAGCTTTGTCCATAACTCGAGCTATTATAGCGATGCGAGCGACAGACGGTAAGGCTTGCAAGAACTTGAGAATTCTCCATATGCTCCGAGTAGGTTTCATCGTCCGGAAATGAATGAACATTGTCAGCTTTAAGACCAGTATCTAATCATCACACTTAAACTGCTGTTTCAAAGACGATGGCCTTACCGGTACCGACTCACATCGGCATCCCCAAGTATGTGACGAAAATTATTGCGGAGAGCGCCAACTCCAACGAGACATAGATGTGAATAAAATAAAGTTCTACTTCTAGTAATTCTTGTACCATGGCCTGTATGAGCGAGAAAGCCTGCTGCGGTAAGATCTATTTGGTGCGTGAACGAGGGAGACCCAGTCTCAGCGGGAGGGTGCTTTAAGGCTCATTTATATCCCAAAGTCCAAGTGGAAGTGCACTTTGGAACTCTTTAATCGCATCGAAATTTGTGTGCTTTCCTCTCTGTTTCAGAACCTTCGTGCAGCAGAGAGAAAAGCATACACTAAAGCACCTCCACTTTGACTTCCACTTTGGGTGTAAATGGGTCTTAAGGATAGGACCAGATCCCGGTTGTAGAGCCGTTGAAGAAGAAGAAGTAAATCTAAACTGATACGTCTACTTTAACTAAAATGTAACAATTAGCAACAAGTGTTAAGTTTTAATTATGGAATACAGAGCTAATATAGGGCAGCACGGGTTTCTTTTCTGCACCTGTAATGTTTGAACATAAACATGTGACACAGCTGTGCTTATTATGCAATTATATAATAGAGGAGTTAAATATAATTTATTCTCAATATACATAAATGTTGTGGTAATATTATTCTCAAATTCCTACATTTATTGCAGAAAACGCAATTTTGCGATTAGTTTCCCAATCCCCAACAATCTCAAGAAAATTTTTTATACGTACATAGTTTTGAAAAAATATATTAACATCAGGATTGTCAGTCGACAATCTATGCAAATATGAACCGCAGTACCGTCGCATTACAGTCGAATTTATTTTGACCGAGAAATCGCAATGTACATACACATACTTTCACATTATTTAAGCTTAGAACGCGCTTGTGTTTTGGGAAAGTGGAAATCACCTTACACTGAACATGCTGGGCAACCAAAGTATTCAGGGCTGCTTTGCTATTTAATTATTATTACAATAATTACTCCAAAGGTGTTATATCGCATACAGCATGTTTTTACGAGTATATTACTTATCATTGAAGCTTCAATAATTTTTTATCGCAGATGAGTAATAGACATGAAATGGGATGCAAAAATTTTCTTACAAAAAAAATTTTTAAGAATGTAAATAAAATAGTAATAAAATATGCCTTTTTGAATTAAAATGAAATAATAATGATAACAATAAAAAAATTTACAAATGCAAAAGAGGGCCATGTTTACAACATTGATATATACGATACTTCGTTTAGTTTAGCACACATTTAAACTTTAAATGTTATAACCATAAAAAATAAGAAATTAAAAATAAAGGGTGAAATATTAGTTATATTGCTACATTTAAAATTTAAATGCGACCACAGTTTTCATGTACAAAATTGATTTTGTGTGATATTTTCATTTTTTTTTGTAATTTTTTAATAATATTTATTCTTAAGTTGTTATGTACCATAAGAACTTCCGAAACCGAACTGATACTGAGCACATACATAGTGACACCAACCTCCACTGGGGGACCTGGAACATATGTTTTTTTTTGCTAAAAAGTTTCAAAGTATAAAAACAATAAAGCGTAATTTTCTTTTGAACTATTAAAATGCTGGATGATACTTAAATATAATTAAAATCAAATGCATATAAAAAGTATGAACATACTTCATTACCATTTTGCTTTTTCATTCGTCATATGCTTAATATTATTGGTAACGGTCACCTAACTCTAGTGGGAAGGTCTATGAATGAAAACCAAATCAATTTTACAAATATGAATTTTATCCTTAATATTTAAACCATATCTTTTCAAACAGGCCCCATCGCTTGCATAAACCAATATCAAAATATCGACGATTTTTGTAGTTATTATAATTATGTCTTTTCACAATTTTATTGTATCTACTAAAGAGTAAACAAAAGATCTGCAACAACAAAATATAAATATGTTTTAAGGCCATCAAACATAGTGTGAGCGATAGTGGTTGGTTAATAATGAACAAGTTATTACTCTTTGTTAATTTACATTTCATGTTTAAAATTGACTTATATTCGGATTTTTGTTTACATATTGTTTACATCATGTAAGCACCTGGTATCAGTGGCAGAGATAACTTTTTAATGTTGAAGTCTATTCGTCGTAGCGTGGTTAAATGGGCGTGGAAGTGTTTTTCATTTTGTATCTCTAAACATGTTGTTTAAGGGACTTTAGCTTTGTTCGGGCAAGGGCATGTTTTAGATATGCTAAAAAAGTTTTTGTAAGAAAAGTCCTCAGAAGATCAATCATCAATACTTTAATCCTTTTTAGACTCAACATAACTTGCCCGCTTTTGCAACAGAAAATCATGTTGCATGCTAAGCCAACTGCACTATACCTCTTCAACTTCAGATTGAGACTAGACAATTTCAAACTGGGAACAAACGATTTGAAATAACAAATGAACAACCATCAGCAAAGAATAAAGTGATAATTATTTTTATTAAGTTTGGAATAAATATGAAAAAGATAAAAATTATAAAAACATTATTTAAAAATGAACATCCACATTATTTAATACATCGAGTATGAACTTTTGGCGATATATTTTGTGCAGTTCACAACGGTTTGATTTCTAATATCATTAACTCACCGGTTAGAATTGTTATTCTCTTTTAAGGCTAGTTTTTAAGCTTGACCGAGCGTGTTCGATAGTATTAAACATTGGACTATATGGTCCAAGTCTAAGTAATCATGAGCAACTCTTCCTGAAACACTTCTTCGATTGAGGCATGAACAGACGCATTATCAATAACTTATACAACATTTGCCTGATCCATTATTTGAGCATTTCTGTGACAATGGCGTACAAAGTCCTTGGCCTTTGGCTTCTTAAAAGACCCTTTCTAATTTCATGATGAACTAAACCCAAATTTCCTATACATCGAATAACATGTAAGTTTGCTCCTTTACATGCAGCGGAAATATGGGTACAACGACTTTCTTTTTTAGATCTTCCTTTTCTTCTTGATAAGAATAAATTGAAGATAGTCCCATCTATGTAGACAATGGGAATGTTTTCTGCCTGATATTCTAAAAGTTGCTCAGCATAACGCCTTTTAATGTTATTTTCCTCGCTGTTCGATCTATCCGGTTCCTTATGTATATCTTTTAATGTAAATAGCGCACCATCTAGGTGTTGCCGTAAACATTCCGTAGAAACAATTTGATGATTTTTTCCAATTTTTGTTTTCGTTCCTTCAAAGTTATTCTTGGGTTCTCTTCAATATATTGTTCCACAAAGCCAAAGGTGTTCAGGTAAAATTTTTGCTCTTCTTTTTCTACCACGTTGCAATTTATTTCCTTGCATTTTGATCCATGGATAAGTAGTGGATCTTTTAACTGCTAATGTATTTGCAAGCGATCCCCAATCTTCATTGTTATTATACAATGCACAAAGTTGTTTTTTAATATTTTCGGCTTGTGTTTTTAATTTAAGACATTTTTATTCAAAGGTTGAAATGTATAAGCTTAAGTTTTTTAATTAACTTTATACTTTTCTCGGCATACTTGATTTGAAATTGTTTATTCCCAATTTGAAATTGTTTAGACCCAATTTGAAATTGTTTAATCCCAATTTGAAATTGTAATTTGAAGTAGGAAAGGTATTGTTCTGTACTGAAAACTGTCATGTTTTTCTCTATGTTTTTTGCTTTTGTTTATTATTATGAACAGGGTAGCCCCGGCAAATTTAAATATGCCCCTTAAGACAAATTTTAAAAGAACGGCTGGTATTTTTCGTTCTTTAATGTTTTATAAATTCGCAAGTCGAGGGAAAAGGGGTGATCACGATATATGTGGTATTGAATTTTCTCGGGCCCTTAAAGGCCATGCATTGGTATATGCAAAGATAAACACCACAGACAGTGTGTTAGTTACAGACAGACAGACAGACAGTGTGCCATTTACAGACGACCCTGGCGTCGCATGTAAGTCAAGTAATGTTAGCTGCAATCACCAGATGCTTAAAAGGGACTATAAATAAGAAATTGTGAATTATACCTCAGTTATAACCAAATGCCCGTGAGCCGATATTGAAATCTAACTAAAGAGTAATGGCTTGGTATTATTTACACTATCAATTATGTTGAGGGAAACTCGAAAACTTTAACGCATAAGTGGGGTCAATATTAATATAAGGGAAGACGTTGGGAAACACTTGGCCTTTCTTGCTTGACTTTGGCAGTACTTAACTTACATTCACTTTAGTGAGACTGCGGGAAGAAGGAGTAATGAATAACATAGTTTTCTCTTGAATAAATTTTGTTTTCTGGTGTGCTATCCTACAATGTATTATTCAAGGTGTGAAAATTGAATCATGTCACGTGAGTAACAGGTATATATTAGTGCGGATTTAGTTTTTTTAAAAGGAGTATGAAAACACAAAAAGGTAGTGTGTAGAAAAAATATATATTACAATTGTAAGAACGGGCTTGGTTACGTTTAAAAATTAAGCGTAGGGATAATTGGGGAAAAGAACACCAGGGAAGATTAGGAAAATGGTTTACCGAAAATGCTAAAGTTTTTTTTGTAAAATGAAAAAGTAAAATAATATATAAAGTTATACCGAATATGAAATAGTAAACAGTAAAGCTCATTTTCAGTGTTTTAAAAAAATATTCAAAAATACTAAGTAAAAATCAACTAGTTTTATAAGGTACATGGTCTATATTGTACCATTTTCACTTCAGACAGCGAGCTGATCGATAGCACATACATGGTGACTCCAACTTCAACCGGAGGTCCTGAAACACGGATATAATAGACAGTTTCTTATTGGAGTCTACTTTGTTTTTTTATTTATGAGTATCGTAATGGTTTTGATTTTGCTATGGTTTTTAATATTTAAGACGTACAATACCTACAAACACAAATTATAAGCCTATTTATTATATTACCCTGTTTTTTTTGCAATATTCCAAATAAATTTTTTTACGAAACAATTTCATGATAAGTTTGAAGTATTTGGCAAGGAAGGAATACAAGTATTAAATAAATTTGTTTTAATAGACTGACACTGGTTCGCAAGGGACTGTTATTTTGTAACTAAATTGTTTCCAGGAAATGTTTAGATGTATACTGGTTCACAAGATAGAATGGAGTGATTAAATAATATACGGCTCAGATTCTGAAAACTAAAAAACGAAAGGGGCAAAATACTATTTGCCTAGTTTCTGCTTCTTGATCCGTAGTGTTGATTACTAATATCCGTTAACTATAGAACTACCGCAGACTCTCGATTTTAAAGTAAAACTATAATGTTTTAATATGTAGATGCTTTCTAAAAAGCATTTTCCAACTATTTGTCTTTATCAATAACTTCGGGACTTCCATACCAATGACTGAAAAATTTAGTTCTTGAAAAATGAGCGATATATCCTTAAAAGAATCAGTTCATTATTGCTGATTTGTTAAGTTATTTAAAGTAACACGAAACATTAAGCTTATTCGCAAATAGTTTATTTTAATGAACATTAGTATGTTTAAATTTAACTAGTTTATATAATATAGTAAAAACAGTATACTTTTAAATGCAACCCAACTGTTTCTTTCAGGTGGATATATGCCCTTTATTAAAAAATTCATTGCTATCTATTTATTTAGTAATATAACAATTAAAACACTACAACCCCGGTTCCCGGACTAGTTCTTTTCGAATTAAGTCGGCAGTTCAATTTTTTCCTCTGCTGTAAGCTCATGATCCACTGGCTGATAAGCATTCTCATGATATCCCAGCCAAATATGTAAAGGCCACAAGAAACTATTGCTATTAATAAATTCTCAAAAATTGAAAAATAAGGAAGTTCTTGTTCCTGACGGGTATATTTCGATTTCTGATCAGACGTAAAAATTTTATGATAAATTGAAATATCGTAAATGCAACAAAGCGAATTACGCGATCGTAAAATGGAGTGACATCTGTAAAAATTGCTATTTCAGGAAGTTTTTATTACTGTTACATAGAACACAGCTTGTCATTCGGTTAGCAAGAGACTTTATGACGTTCATAAAAGTAATTAGGTATTTCTTTAAGTGATTTTATTTATTAATGAACACAATCATAGTTATCATAAACGGCGAGAGAATATAACATATTATATTCAATTGGAAGTGGGAAAACATTTTTCTATGCAAACACATGCGTTATTAGAGCTATGACCTGAATATAGAAAATAAAAGTTTGTATCAGTTACTTCTAGTAACAATGCTACGAAAAGGCAGGCAGTTTAATAGTTATTTTTGACATAAGCTAGCAAATGTGGACATTGCGAATCTTAACGAATATTCTTCTTTATACTATGTATGTATCGAAGTCTATAAATAATTATTTTAAACGCGCGCTTTATACTATATAATAATGCTCGATTGAAAAGAAAAACTAAAATATTGTTTCCAGTCGTCACCAAAGTCATTAGAGCTGAAGCAGCTACTACAGAATTCCTAATTTGCATTCACGTCATCCAAAAAAACTTGCTATACTGCAATCAAATAGTACTGCAGTGAACTGGTCTGACAAAGCAATTTACACTTTTGCAGGGTTCTCATCTAATTCCGTCTTGCTTAGTCCTTGTGTAATTGCTACAAAAAAAGGAATGTAAATAAACGTCATACCTAATTACGCAACAGTACCTTAATTAACAGGTTTAAGGACGATAAAGTTCAATCCATAATGCACTTTGCTTAAAAATTATTTAGAACCTATAGTTATAGTATGAAGATTGTCATTTTGCTGCAGTTGTATTTTGTATTTAAAAACTTTGGTTTTGAATAAAGCCATAGAAAAGTCGAAGTGACAAAATGAATTCTTGAAACATAACTGTCGGTTTGCTCTCAAAAAGGATTTTATTTATAGTTAAAGTAAAAAAGAAACATGGGAATACACTTGCAAATTGCTGTTCCTTTTCTACAAAACCCCAACCATATCATAAAACTTGACAATTCCTAATTTTATTGACTGTACACATTTAAGATATTTTTCTTAATCTGAATGTAGAAAACACGCCCTTTCACTGAAGTTACGTGATTTTATAAACCATAATCAATTCGGTTTTAATCGAGTCTGTGACCTCTTTGTTTGAGCTCATAACAAAGGAAGTAGAAAAGAATTAAAAAAGCGCAAAACCAGTATAGCTTTATTATAATAACATGGCTGTAAAGTTATCGTCTGCGTAGCAGAACAGCAATTATACACGGGGAATTAATATTTTTACCTCTGCGAAAAGGCCACGGTGCGGAAAATAAGTGAAAGTGCTGCTAGAGCATGTTTGGCTTGGTAGTAAAATTGGAAAAAATCAATAACCCGTATTTGGAAAAGTGGGACCATAATTTTGCATTTCCGTTCCTGCCCTTATCTATGACAAGATAGTAATATTTTTTTATAATGCTATTGATTTTTTGGCTTAACCAAAACACTGAAAAAGCTCTGGAAAATTAAATAAAACAAGAAAATCAACTTACCTCCATAGTTGGGTCTTACTCTTTTGTCATAACTAACACTGAAGGAGTCCAATATGGCAGATATGTTAACATCACCCAGCATGCTGCCCCCACCAGTTCTAAAAATAAAGTATTTTTTAAAATGCTGTCGAGATGTTGGTATGGATAAATGTTGTTCATATATTTTCTTTAGCATATAGAAATGCTGGTGAAATATTTTTAGCAAAGGAAATAGGGTATATTGGTGGCTCTCGATTCGATTCGTCCTGAAAGCTTTCGGAAAGGTAAAAGCTTCGTGAACTTTTCGCTAAACAATGGCAATATGGCGGATATTAATGGTAGATAATATTTTGTTTCGCGTTCTACATGCATGTTTACGTTTCCAGTTTGGGGCAGTATCGCCACCAATCTGGAAAAGCACATCTACTTATATGGCTCCTTGTAACTTGAATTGATTTTTAAGACTTAAGAGCTTTCCAGAGTCCTTCTACTTAGTAGCTACTTAATACCATCTTTGCATTATATCTGCATCGAGAGCCATTGATGCCCTATAAATTTCCACCATGAGAGCCCACGTCTGGCACCCAACTGGAAGTGCACTTCACTGCTCTTCTGGTGGGACAAAGAAGATTTTTGCTCTGTTGAACCTTTTATGGGGAAATTCTGAATTTTTAGTAAATTATCCACTTTTCTGGACAAGGAAAGCGAGTTTAAATATAAAAAAAATTAAATGAATTAAATAAAATTACTTACGCTGCATCAACAGCAGCCAATTTTTTAGTTGGCTCTTGTATGATAAAGGCTATATTAAACGCCAGCCACAAGGTAAAAAAACGGGCCTTAGCCAGCAAGTCGATTTTATAAAACATTTTTTTTGTGTTATTTAGCACAAAAAGCTTCGGCATCTCCTCCACCTCCTTTAAACACCTTGTCACCCAATTATTATTGACCGTAAGTTCATCTCACCGTTTGCATTTTTTTGAATTGCTTAGTATTAATAATTTGATTATCCTACTCATATGAACATATGCCATTATAACATATTCACATTCGGATTTCACCGTTTTTCTCTACATCGATCTTAGAAATGCGTATTTTTCACATCAACTAGAAAATATATCGTACAACTCGAACATAACAAAAATAACTTTTTTCGAACGCAATATTTATTGTACGTTTTGTGTCCTTTAATGGAGTGTGTTCACAGTGGCTTTAACGTAACTCGCAAACTGTCATTTTTATTTTAAAATAGAAAAATTGCAATTTTTATTTATTCACTACTGCAACATACCGAATTCTGCTCTGGACTGGCAGAAATCTGGGCGGGACACGCAAAATACATTCGAAACTAAGCGAATCCATATAGTCAAAGTTTCGCACACAGTCAAGCAGGCTACATCGCTCCTGCGCAGCACGAATTCTCTTAGCAATAATAATTAACAACACATAACTGGTAACTTTTTAATGAAAAAAACATTACGTTCATTATTAAGGTGTGCATTTGCTTTCGAATGTCCTTATCTACGATTTGCTTCTATGTAACTTTACTGAAAACCGTTTTCCTCTATCCATATGCACTATTCTGTAATAATTTGGTACGTTGCTCGAAACAACTTACAACGTTTCCTACGAACTAACTGTAAATAGTAATAAGATGCTTAATTATAGAGTGATTCCCTAATTTTTACTCTAATCTTTATTAAAACCTTTATTTCTAGCACTTTTTGTATAAGAATATAATTGTTTCCCTCTGTTAACAAATCTCGCACTACTTGGGCTAAACGAGTAAATTTGCTTTTGCAGACAGACTGGCCAGAACTTACATCACTATGAATTCAGGGTGCGACCGATCCACTTATTTACTAATACAATTACGCCCGAAAGGTCCTGTACGAAGGATACGTACAAATCTAAAAATCACAGAGACCTTGCCTGGTGTTGGTAGTTGACAACGTCATAGGGATCTCTTTTTGTTTAGTTCATTAGAATGTGTTCGTTCGAACCTGTTTAACCGCTGGTCGCAAGGACTCTAAGCGTTCTATGTGAACGCGCAAGCGTTTCCCCGGGAATTTGTGTAGCTGTAGACAATATTGATTTCTGCGCCAAACCGTTATTTCCCAAATGATTTTATGTCATTACCGGCCTATATGGGAGAGTAAGGATTTTGTGTATGCAATGACGATGACGTCACGAATATGTGGGAGCGAAATAACGAAACGGACAATGTGCATTGGAAGCTTGAAAGCTCCTCGGTTATTTCACTTTATCCATTTCTGCTAATAGCCCATCTGGAATGAATGGAAGGCGGTGGGTTGCAAACCCATAGCACTTCTTGGAACGAATTTTAATTTAAAAATTTAAACACACTTAAATTTGGCTCAAGGCTCTATAAAACTTTCCGTTTTCACATGAAGGGAAATAAAAATATTAGACATCGGCAGATCCTGCGAGGGCCGAATTAATTTTCGGTTCTGGATACGGGCTGGGCATATTTGTTTCTTATATTACAGTTTGTGCTGTAGTGCTTGTTCTTCAGTATAAGTTACTGAGCACAAACAGTGGAAGCAAGTTGTAGAAAATGTAGGTTAGCTAATAATGCAAGTGGTGCTAACGAACGCTTGAGGATAGCATACAGACATTTATTATTAAGCATAAATAATACATCTAAGGCCGTGAGTAACGTGAATTTAAAGGCGCTCCAAAACAGATTTCTCTCGTTTTTATTACAGTATTTACAAGGTGGACAATTATTAGTTCTAATATTGCAACTGGTACAGAAGATCCGCTTAACCCGCAGTATTAAATATAACAATTAATGGAAATCTATAATAATTTTTTTTACTTTCGAATTTTTGGAATAACTCAGGCTAACAATTAGGTCTGGTAGGCATTGTAAGGGAATGTTGCTAAAAAATGTATTATAAAATTTTTGGAGTAAAATTTACTATGTTTCTGACTTATTTGTCGTCCTTGACAAGGCGCGAGTATGTAATGATGTGGCAACACCTTTGGTATTCTGGAGTTTGGCATTCTAAACACCTTGATAGTTTACCAATTGCTCCATTTAATTGTACCTACATCTGGATGTTTTGTTTAGTAATGAGCAATACTGGTCTTGCAGTCTTGCATGATCTTGATCAAAGCAAGACTAAGGCAATACCGAACAAGACAAGACTTTTTACTCATTACTAAGTGCCGAAAGTCTTGCAGTGATGAGCAAAAAGTCTTGCAGAAGGTTTGCAAAAATTCTTGCAAAAATGTTGCAAAATGTCTTGCAGTCATGTCTCGGTCTTGCTAAATGTGCATGACAAGACTTTCTGCAAATGACTTTTGGCACTTAGTGATGAGCAGAAAGTCTTGCTTTCTTGATATTGCAGTCTTGTCCTTGTCCTGTTTTGTCTTGCTTTTGTTTTGGTCTTACTCAATGTGCAAGACCAGTCTTGCTCATCACTAGTTTAGTACTTTACTACTGGGCCGAATACACTTCTTTTCAAAGTTGCTAGTTGGTGCATGGCACTTTCGTTGGTCCAGATTTTACATCCGTATGTGGCAACTGGTATAATTGTGCTTCTGTGTATCTTCAGTTTCGTTCTTCTAGACAGCAGTTTCAAGTTTTGTAGCTATAAGTACGCATGGAAATAATTCTTTTCTTCTACTCCTTCGAAGTTGTATTCGCCAATGTGTATGTAGATCTTCTCTTGGACAAGTGGTGTTTGGATTTCTCTTAATTTTTTAAGAACGATTTTTTCACCTTTTGTCTCCAGTTCTGAAGGCAGAACGATATTCCACAAGTATGTCCTTAAAGGTCCTCTTCTTTCTATCGTAGAGAATGTTGGAGAACACCTTATAGCTTGTGTTTAGAAGTAACAAAGCTCTATCGTTATTGCAGTTGGCTATATCCCCGTTTTTGTGGATGGGTACTGGTTGACCGTTCTGATGGTAGTGCTTCACTCGCCCCAAAAGAACGCAATGAGTCATATAGTTATGTTGAAGAAATTCTCCTTCATGTTTAATGGAGTTCGCAAGTAATCTTATCGTCTCCTCCATACTTTTATAGTTGAGCTATTGCATATGTTACTTGCTCAAAGAACGTAGGCTCGAGGCGTATTTATATTCTGCGCAAGATGTACATATATTTTCGTCGACGTCAATGACGCCTTCTTCGTTTTGCTCATTCAGGGTCCCTTGAAATATAACGCGCCTATAAAACTCTTTGGATTTCTCTTGAGAATGACATAATCTAACTTAATTATTTGTGCATTTTTGAGTTCTCTCTTCCTTTTTCGTATTAATTTCCTCGCCCTTTTTCTTTTCGTGTGGTATTCCGTCTAATGCCTTGAATATCTTTCTAGCAGCTTGAGTCTAGTTGCCTCTATAGTCCGTTATAGTAGTGGTAATCTTTATAGTACCAATCGTTATAATGATTTCTTTAGATTCTATTTACTGCTGCAGCTTCTTTTATGGGGGTTCTCATTGCAGTCCAGCTTACACCCCACTTTAGGCTACCCGAGTAAAAATAAAATATGCCCTTACAACGGGCGAACATCAACTCTTGTGCATCGACAATCTTGTAGAATAAATCGAAAGGACCATTCATTGAACATAATGGAAATAATCAAGTTCCCATAAAACAAATTCAACAATGCGTTTGGGGCAGATTCATGTTTGGCCCTATTTTTCCGTGTTATGCCCGCGTGCATAGCTTAGTCTTGGCCATTTGGTCTTTTTGGGTTAAAAATTCTACGGTCATCATATCCCCCTTAAACAGCCAAGCGGCCGGTGTTTGCCCGCTGTAAGCCAATTTTTTTTTATTCGGGTTCTCCCACATCACACAGTTTTTATTGTACCATAAGCTAGTACCTTTCAGTCGTGTTTTCATTATTACCGTTTCCCATTTATGTAGTTCTTCTGCAGTTTTTTGTTTCTACTTTATCTATCCTTTGTCCTTGTCCTTAAGTATCTAGTGGTCGGAGTTGCAGCCAGCCCTTCTGAGGGATCTCAATCTACAAATGCGTCTTCTGGTGGTCAGTATATTTTTAATTACTTACTTTTTTTAAATCTCTTTCTCCAGGTATTTTCCAGGTGTATTTATGCGTGTCCTTATGCTGGCATGATTCGCCACTCATTCACATCTGCTGTTGGCTAGCAAAGTTACATAATCTTCGTCCATTGTCCATTATATAAATTTACCCAATTAATAATAATATCATTAAACGAAAATGCGCTCCTCGAAAGTTTTCTCATTATAACAAAGGAGGCGCAACACGACAAAAGATTTGTTTTTTTGTTTGAACGATTGATGGTGATGGCGAACAAATTACAAATTATGCCCAGCGTAAGCACAAATCCCCCTCGTAGCATTCTGGAAGCTGAGGCCTCGTTCAGAATATTGAACTGAATCGTATACAAAAAACGCGTGTAATGAGTTGCTATCGATATTCTAATAACTAGGGACAAGGAGTTCCCCACAGGAGAGACGGGATTCTGTCATCGTAGTGGTGCTGCTAAATCTCTACTTTTAACTGCAGCAAACATATCGCGAAATCTGTTGCTCAAGTTGAAGCACGACGCGCTCCTTCCTTACTGTGAATGCCTAGAAAATTTAGGTTTTATTATACCATCCTGCAGCCAGCCGCGCCAGGACTTGTCGCAATCGCAAGCATCTCGAGCCATAAAGTGTGTCAAATCCTTGTTGTAGAACGCAAGTGCTGACAATAGATTTGTTTTGTTTAACAGGCGTTTTACCCTTCATTACAAGGAAAGCTTTTTGTGTTAGTTGTGTGTGCTCTTCATGTTTCTTTTGTTTGATTATGACTAATGAAGGGATGTTGCTGCTGCAAAATTAGGCTAATATAGATTCAACATTTTCCAAGAAACAACGACCTAAGCCAAATTAATGCCACAACCTTTAAATTAATATTGAGAACACAGTAAAGGGACTTTTTGATTTTTTTCGCCTTATCGTTGCTCGGCTTAATGGTCGTGTTAATTAAGATATTGGAAATTAATTTACGGGTTTTTAATATTTAAACCCAACCAGATCCGGTTCTCATTGCAAGATTTGAATAAATGTTCGATTTCTGCGCAAACAGAGCAACATACAATAATTGTACGTTTGCAAGTTGAATAGTCTGAATACATTTCCTCATGCTGTTTCGATACATTTCCCATAAATTCCGGGCATTTGTTTTTGCATCTGATGCGGTTTTTTGCATAAATTAAATCAACAGCTCATTATCTGTTGTCGTTTTTCTGAAATATTTAGGTTTAGTAGGATAGCCAAATATAATGTCTTTTTACTCAAATACCACAAACAAATAAACTCAACGCATGCGTAATTGCTGTACTCGCGAACTGAAATCCGATGATAGGCGGACTAATTTAATTCGAATTCGTATTGGGAGATACCAATTTTTATTTCCGAATTTCATGACTTTCGAATCGCATTGCAGGATAGCCCCCGGTCGTTTCAAAACTCTACCCGACACCCCTTCATAGACTTTACGGACACCTTTGATAGCAAAGTCAGAGCAGAACATTTCAAAACCATGAGAGAAAACCGCATCCGCCATAACCTGAAACGAGCAGGTTGAACATGACCAATGTAATAAAACAAGTAAAGACATCCGGAACATCGTTCGGGCCAATCAGCTTCTATAATGGACTCCGACGATGGTACGGTCTGGCCTGCCTCCTCTTCAAACTGGATCTAGAGAAACGCCTTCGTGATTCGGGGATCCTCTACAATTCCACTCAATTACTAGGCTATGCAGACAACATTGACATCTTTGGATGAACATCAAGAGTTCAAGAGGCTGCGGCACTATATCTTGAACTGCCCATCTATGAAGTAAGGGAAAATTCATTACCGCTCCGTCTGTAAATAACAACTAACATTGGAGCGCGAATATGAAGTAGTAAAATCATTCCTACATACGTTTGGTCAATAGAAGCATACGACAATAACCTACAACCACTCGCACTATACTCTGTCAAGACTCGTCAAATCCAAGCATCTTATCTTAATATCCAAACTTGTGGTAAGTATATCACACGATGGTCTCACCGGCAGTCAGATATGCATCCGAGAAGCGTGTGCTTAGCAAAACCTCTTAGCAGTGTTCGAGACAACAGTTCTTCGGAGAATTGTTGACCCTCATGTTAGAGAGGACGATTCTACCGCGATGCTATGAAGAAAATAAGGCTCGGGAAGCTCCGGTTGACAAGGCATGTAGAGAGAAGAGAAACCTGAGACTGCGAAGGAGACCCAACCTCCACTGGAATATAACAAAATTCTTCCTGATGTTAATTACTAAAGCAGCCTACACACGACAGACTTGGTTGACAACTAAGTTGGCATCATCGAATATACAGACACTCCAACTAGATTGCCAACACCCGTGCAAACATTTAAGAAATGCACCGTTCAAATTACTATTTCAAAGGAAGCTCCCTGGCTAAGTTCTCAACACCACTACAAACATACAACATGGTTGACAACTTTTGGTAAAAATCAAGAATTTTTGATTTCACACCAACCGTCCGCAAACTTCAATTTTAAGTTGTCAACCAACCCACACACTTTCAATTCTGACATCAACACCAAATGTTGGCAACTTCGTTGTCAACCAAGTTTGTCGTCTGTAGGCCGCTTAAGGACCAGTTCCTGCTGCCATCGGTTGCATTAAAGCGTGACGATTTGACCTTCCTGGTGAAGGGTTAACAGGAATTTCTTAGTTTCGTGTACCCTCGACGGAACTCTTTTTTGCTTTCATTGCGTTCATGCATTCCCGATTAAAACATGTTTTCTGCCTCACCGATTTCGTAAAATGAAGAATGAAAAAATGCATGATCCAGCCTCCATGATCTTGGTGACAGGGAGAGCAGCAGAGTTGACGTTTTTGCTTCGGAAACACATGTCCCAATGAGCGAACTGGAAAAAAGGAGCATGCCCTTGAAGTATTTCTACTAATTAAAGAGAGAGAGGAGAATTAAACTAGGGAAATCAAAATGTTAGTATTTGCAGGACAACGCCTTGGTTGAATCACTAATCTAATATGCATTGCTTTTTGCACTTTAGCGTATTTTCATATTGCAAAATCAAAGCAGCTTTGATATAATAGGCCTGCAGCGAATCCCCAAAAAGTGCTCTAGAAATGAAAAAAGTGATGGAAATGAGATAACCGGTTGAGACTAATTGCAATCGATAGAGGATGGAAAAATGCATCTACAGTTGATTTTGACCGAAGTTTGGACATGGCCAACATATAAAAAAATCATGAAAATGCCTTTTTTTCGTAAGTGCGGTTTGAACGAAATTTTCACTTTATCTCGCTATATCTCTGTTGATATTGCAGATATCAATTTCAAATTTTAACATAGTCCAGTTTGACTAATTCCCTAAATATAAAACTTTAACCGAACTGGTTACATCATTTAAAAACAAAATGGCGAATGTTTAAAAAATTTCCAACAGATTCGTGAGATTTTTTTTTTCTAATCAAAAAGTTGTGTTATAGATTTTTGAAATTCGCTTTTTTGGCTAAACTACATTGTAGCCAAATCCTTAAGGCAGTTTTCTGTAAATTTTCAGATCAAAATGTCCTCCGGTTCAAAAGTTACAGTAACATTTGTTGACACTCGACATTGTAGCCGTTGCAAAGTACACGAGTAGCAACTACATAAATAATTTTTTATCGTTAAAATAGAACAAAATTATGTGCGTAATTGATCTGCAAATCGGATGGGTTCGGATATTCGCAAGTTTTAGGTATTTCATCGATTTATACCCTGATTTTTTCGACAGCGAGGTGTAAAATTACTGAATCGTTTGTAGCATCAATTTTAATATCACCTACACTATATCAAAAAATTGCACATACAGCAGTTATAATTTGAAATAGAGTCGGTGTTTTTGAAAATAAAAGAAGATAAGTTAACTTAGATTTATTTTATTCTTTCCTTAGAGTTAGTTCTTATAAATTGCAAAAAAAATATAACTGTTAACTTAATTTTCTTAGAAATATTCGCATTTTCGTGTTATAAGTCGCTATATGTACATTGACTCTATTTCAAATTACAACTGCTATATGTGCAATTTTTTGAGATAGTGTATATGCTGTGATTTCATTTGGCGGTTTTTTCTCATTTTAGTAATTCGTAGATGGTCCAATTTGTCGAACAAATAATGTCAGGACACCCTTTTTTGAGTGAAATATTACACCATCTGAAGCAGTTTCCAAAAGAATTAATTTCACTTCATGGGGGAGTATTGCTTGCGCTTCATTCTTGGAAGTGCCTTGCTTTTGTAAATTTGTTATAAATTCAGCATGGAAATCAGGTAAAAAAATATTTCTCCGTTCTGCAAGGAGCTTTCATTATTTTTCCATATTTCGTTTTCCATATCTCATATTTTCCACAAATAACGTTTTTTTGTCTCACTTTTGTTTGAGATTTCAGCATTCTTCGCTTCGTTACAAAATGTCGCGTAACACGGCTTGTGATAATTGGCATTGACCTCTAATAAATTCGGGGTTTTTGTAAGTAAATCGCGGACATTTTTAGTCACCTTGTTGCTTTGTAAAATATTTTTACATATTTGGAATCGATGTTACTGCTGATAAGTTATTACCATGATTACATATAAAACACAAATTATCCCAGTCAAAAGATCCCGTGCTTCGTATACGTTTCTGTGAGTTACTATCAGTATCAAATTCTGAACTTTCCGAGTCCGCGCCTATTTATTGTATATATGTACTTCTACAATCATTATGAAGCTTGGTTTGATTCAAAGAGTTGCTATCACGGGCAGCAAATAACTTTCTTGAAATACCATCATTATTTTGGTTAGCAGACTCAAGAAGAGCATCGATTCCTTTTTTGTTTACTTGTGTAGCAAGTTCTTCACTTCTACGCTTCACTTCTTTGTCATTAATAGAGATTTTGAGATTTGTATAGAAATAAATATAATGAATTTAAATTAAATGAATTACCCAATAGGAAAATATAATCAAACCTTAATCGGATAAAAATGTATGATGAAAATCAAACACTTACATATAATTATTTAACAAAAAAATTAACTAGCAGGAAATATTTTAAATCCGAACGTTTGTTGCGGACGAAGTCGAGTGTCAACAAATGTTATTGTAACTTTTGAACCGGAGGACATTTTGATCTGAAAATTTACAGAAAACTGCCTTAAGTATTTGGCTAAAATGTAGTTTAGCCAAAAAAGTGAATTTCAAAAATCTATAACACAACTTTTCGATTAGAAAAAAAAAGTCTGACGAATCTGTTGGAAATTTTTTAAACATTCGCCATTTTGTTTTTAAATGAAGTAACCAGTTCGGTTAAAGTTTTATATTTAGGGAATTAGTCAAACTAGACTATGTTAAAATTTGAAATTGATATCTGCAATATCAACAGAGATATAGCGAGATAAAGTGAAAATTTCGTTCAAACCGCACTTACGAAAAAAAGGCATTTTCATGATTTTTTTATATGTTGGCCATGTCCAAACCTCGGTCAAAATCAACTGTAGATGCATTTTTCCATCCTCTATCGATTGCAATTAGTCTCAACCGGTTATCTCATTTCCATCACTTCGAGCAAAAAATTGGAATGCGCTGCAGGCCTATAATAGGATCATATTACGTCCTCGAATATATTATGCTCTCGTACTAAAACATCTCCCTTATAAATAACTACCTTTAACCTTTTCGCAGTGCATCGCAACATTTTATGGCTTGCATGCTTTGGATTCCATGCTTTTACCTAAGTATTTTTTTTCTATCAGGTATTTAAAGTCGTTTCCTTGAGTTATTGATTATTTATTTGTGTGGCAAACGTTTTTATTTACATAAATACTCACTTTGTCGTACTAAGCCGCCTTTTCCGCTACAAATGTTTTTAGCATGTATTCCAAGTAGGATGTCTTTTACACAATACCATGGAGTGAATAAAATGGTCTCGTCAAAACGCTCCTTCTTCTTTCGCTCTTTGAATACCTCGTGAGGCATATGGTGCCCTCCAGCGGACTGTTTTGTGCGACAGTTTCCAGATGATGAAAACTTGAAGGAGCGTGGTGATGACTTTGGGTTACATTCCACGTTAGGCGGCCTGTGCACCTTAACAATAGTCTCACTATAATATCGCGGTCCAAAACTAAAACCCCCATGACTGGTCCCGGGGTGCGGATTACCTCAATAAGAATCTCCAAACAAACCTAATACTGATACCAAAGTACCTACAATCACAAAGAATGAACCGATCTTAAGGAATAAAATTCAAAATAAAGCAACAAAACGAAGCAAAGAAAAAAATGATTAAAAGAAGCCGGTTGTGACGTGAATCACATGCTCCCTCCTACCATGCTTTTTTGATGAAAATATTCACAACAACGCCGAAAAGCATCCAGTTCCTAGTAGTCCTGTAGAAACGTTATCCAGTGATACCGCAAAACTCAGCACTTCGATCTTAAGCAATTGCCATACCCAGCCAATTATCACGTCTAAAGTGAGGAGTAGCACAAATCAAATAGTAATACGTCACTACCAATGACGTTCAGCTCGACAGCTTCCACACCAATCGGTGCGGCACAGAGGAGCTTATTTTGAGCGCTGTTAATTATGCTCTCGAGGAAGCTTTACTGGAGTTTTCATAAACTTTATAGAAAAAGGAAAACGAGCAATTATCTTAAGAATCAGGAATGTAAAGAGGGAAGAAGAAAGAAGGAAAGTTAGTATATGTAGGTGGGAAAGTGGAAAAGGCGAAGGACCGTGGGGCTGCCGGGGATTCGAACCCGGGACCTCTGGAATGGTAGCCATAGCCAGACGCATCACTCTCTAGGCTACCAGGCTCCCAGGAACTGGCATGGGAATGGACAAGGCGCAGGCCGTGGAAATGGAAGGAAAAGTGCACACGCACTTTCGGTTTGGTTGGGAAAAGCCACATTCAAAATACTTCTTGTACCCTTAATAACGTCTCGTTCGCTGATGACGAAGAAACCTAAACGTAACGCTGGTCACGAAGATACCTATTAGAGTGAACTCGAGGGGTATTCCGCAGGGGCATGTCGAAAGGGGGATTGATTTCCTCTTAGTTTCATTGCGAACTTCTTCTTCTTCTTTAACGGCTCTTCAACCGGGGTCCGGTCCTGGCCTCTCGCAACTTTTCTCTCTACCGGTCCCGATTCTGAGCCGATGTCATCCAGTTTGGAATCCCTAAGCTCTGAGCGTCCTGGTCTACGCCATCCTTCTAGCGAAGGTTGGGTATTCGCACTCCATAGGTCTTACCGCAGAGAACTTTCCGAGCACTTCTTCTTCTTCTTTAACGGCTCTTCAACCGGGGTCCGGTCCTGGCCTCTCGCAACTTTTCTCTCTACCGGTCCCGATTCTGAGCCGATGTCATCCAGTTTGGAATCCCTAAGCTCTGAGCGTCCTGGTCTACGCCATCCTTCTAGCGAAGGTTGGGTATTCGCACTCCATAGGTCTTACCGCAGAGAACTTTCCGAGCATGCTCATCTTCACGAGCTAGATGCCCTGCCCACCGGAGCCTACCTAGCTTAATTTTCTTCACAGCATCTATGTCGCAATAGCGCTCGTAGATCTCGTCATTGTAGAGTCTGCGGAGTCATCTTTCCTCACATACGGAGCCAACAATCCAAGTTTTTCCTCTCGAACACGCCCAAGAGGTTTGAGTGCTTTTTGCTACGCACCCACGTTTCGGTTGCATATGTGAGAACCGGTAAGACCATCGTCTTATATAGTAAAAGTTTAGACTTTATGGTTAGATGCTTGGATTTAAACAGCCTTGACAGGCTATAGTTCCTTACGAACACCACCCAAAAAAATCAGCAATACTGAAAGTGAGATATGCCTCATCAGTTTCTCATAAGGGCTCTATGAGGCAAACCCCACTACAAATGAAATGGCCGTAAATAAATACCCTTAAGCTTTAGTTTAACTCGCACAAAGCGTTCGTTTTTTTTTGTTGCATTGCCTCAAGGGGGCCAAATGGGACATTCCTTTTGAAGAGGCGCGAATGAGTCAAAGCTTTATATGCCCTGTGTGGGCCTTGTAAGGCAATCCGCACGGGGTGCACGGGAGGGACAGATATAGCCACAGCCACCTTTTCCCGGGGCGTAACCCCATAACCAAAGAATTTAAAACCATAAAACTCAACCGACAGTTATACCAACAATTATATACAATAATTGGAGCACTCCATTTCCTGTTGGTTTGCAAGTAACCAACACGAGAATAAATTTAACACATCACCGAAATCGAAGTCTTGACAGTGCACTTCAATGTATACATATGTAGCAGAGGTGGAACTCTCTTCTCCAAATACTGAAACAGAAAATACATTCTGCACAAATTCTATACTCGGATCAGTCAATCGATCATGTGCTATAGAATTGTGAAGATACATCATCGTCATCGAACCCACAAAATATTCCAAAGCGTTCATGTGCCAGCACCAATATTACAGATGCCTGCGCAAGACCAAAATGCGGTGGTAATCCTAATACACAAAATCGTACTACAGCTACAAAAGCAACAGATAGTAAAAAAGCTCAGGTTCAGAATCAGATCAAGTATAATTAAATCGTCTTGATTCTGGCGAAGTGGAGTGCTATCTCAACTGCCATAAGGGCAAGTGCACTACGCAGCGTAGATGATGAACTAGAGTATAAGTGCATAGTGCACATACTCCGCTGTTTTAAATGGGCCGGAGGAAAGCGAGCTGTGCTATGCACACGCCCATTTAAAAACCATTCAGGGTTCTACAAGAGGGAATGCGCACTTTTCTTTCTCCATCTCGCTGCGCCGTGCACTGACCCAGCCCATTTTAAAAGTGAACATCAACAGCAAGGTACCAGCTCCAGTCCTAGTCCGGAAAAAACAACAAAAACAATACCGCTAGACCCACAATTCTTCTCATTCGCAGAACGCCGAGATTTATAACTCGCACAGAAACCGCAGGGACGCCTTCGAATTGAAAACCCAGCGATCTTGAAATAACAAAGGGAACGACGGAGCCCGATTTTGGTTGGCGAACACCTCTGATGCTTGGAGTTCTTTTGTCGGTGGCTAACAAGACCCGGCGTTCAATGGTGAATTTTGCTGGGTGGAGCTTGCCTCGTGCGTCTAGTCGTTTTTGTCAGCGGGACACTTGTTGGTTTCTTCGGCGGCGGGTCTGCAGGCTTTAATTGGAATAGAGCGGGGATGTGGAAACGTAAAAAGTATGTGAAAAAAGAAATTTGTGAGAAGTAACCGATTAGTTTTACACCGGATTGCGATGATTTTTTATTTTTGTGATTTTATTTATGTAATTAATTTTTTATTGTACTAAAGTGAACAAAAAGGACGTCACGGGGAGGATATGACGGTAATTAAATAGTAAAATCCCTTCTTTTGGTGCTTTAAAAAGGATAACAGTCGCGCGCGCACGTTTAGTTAAACAAGTCTCGAAATGCAGACAATGGTGAATCGGCTGTGATGTCCGGCTCAAATAACGACAAGGTTGATAAGTTTTGAAAGAAAATGAATCCTTTGGCCAGTATGTATACGCCTAAATACAAGACCCTCTCAACTACAGGCCATGCAGTTTTATCTGGCACTAATACAACCATAGCTGAGAATAGTCCCAAAATTTGACAGTTGCTGAGAATTTAATGGCGCAGAGTTACGTTCGCGAGTGTTTTCGTTATAGTTTTGTGGTAAAAAGTGGTAAATTATTGAAATTTATCGCTTTAAACCATACAAGGATTATCAGTGATTATTTCTTTAGTGATTTAATAAAAAAATATATAAAAAAATAGTGATTTAGTGTATTTTTGGTGTCTTAATTGTTAAGGTGATTAATTTATTTTACATTCGCGGTGTTTTTTTCGTGTATATTAAGGGAAAATATGCTGAATATTTAATCAAAAGTGATTTTAAAGTCATTAATTAATTTATTTTGCAATTATTACTAAACATATAAGTACAGAAAAGTGCGAATGGAAAAGTGAATAAGAGAAGTGCTTTTCGGCACCTATATTTTTAATAGTAATATCATAATATATGTATTAATCACTTTAAAATCACTTTTAATTCCATAACTACACAAAACATTAAATATTCAACATTTTTTTCGTATATAAACATGAAAAAACACCGTGAATGTGAAAAAAAAAGTTAATCGCCTTAACAATTTGAACACTTAAACACACTTAATCACCAAATTTGTTTTATTTTTTGTAATGAAATCACTAAAAAACTATTCACTGATAAATCCAAGTGCAGTTAAAAGTGTTAAAATACAATATTTTATCACTTTTTACTGCAAAAATAAACACAAAAATTCTGCGCGTACGGCTTCCGCGCCATGTTACTCCGGTGTGCGGTGACTTTTGGGACTATTACCACCACCACGAAAAATTCATCTACGAGGCCTGTAGTTGAGAGGGTCTTGGCTAAACCCAGCGGGAAAACTAGCGAAACTTCAATGATTTGTGTAACCGCCTACATGGTAATCGAAAAATTCAACTGTAAATTTAGGAAAATGGAGATCTTTACATTGTAATGGCTAGGTAAGCGACTAGGTAATGACTTGTGAAATACTTTCATTGGAAATGTGACGTGCTTTTATTATTTCTTTGTCTTTGGCTTGTCGAAGCCTCTCTTCTTGAGTTTATTCCGTCCTTAAAATTCGTTCGGAGTGGATCGTGACCAAATGCAGTCAAAACGATATCCTGCTAGCAAAATTCTCATCAAATGTAGCAGAAATGCAATGTTAATTTCGGATAGCAATGTTTTTAATGCTTAAAAGGGTAACCAGAAGTTTATTCTACATGCCTTACATGGTAATCTATGTATTCACCTAATACACTTCACCTCTGAAATATGTCCTCGTCTGTAATGCGTACTGTAAGTACTTACCGCCCTAGGACATCCCTATGTAAAAGTAAGCTATTATTTCATCACCAAGGTAATGGGTCCATCTCATTACCACCTCGCTTACCTAGCCATTACATTTCCCGCTGGGAATACATAAACACATGCAACGAAAACGGATAGCACGAAATATTGCATAACACGAAAAAACAGTGCAGTCCCGGTCCGATAATATTCTGGGAAACGCTCTTCGCTTAACACGAAAGTCTCTGCGGCACTTATTTTGTTCATATCTTCTCCAATTTCTCTATATTTTTGAAGGTCAAATTTATTTTTGTTCTCTGCCTTCTCCTAAAAATGCAGTCCTATTCTAAACTTTCTTGGAATTTTCTTACATCCGTAGCATACGAGGAAAGAAAATTCCAGCGAAGTTCAAAATAGGCCTAATGTTTTTGAAAATGGGGGATTCGCCGAAACAAGTAGTTAAGTCGTAGTTAAGTTGAATATTTAATCTTTTTAATTTTCAAAAAAAGTCAGTCTGTTTTTGATTTTCGGTGCACCAGGCTTTTTTTGTAATTTGTGCGAATAAGTGAAGTTCAATTTATTTACTGTTTCTCTTTTTTACTTACTTTTTAGATAAATCCGGGGTTCATTATGTTTTTAACTCGTTATTATTATCGTATTTCAAAGACAACGGTTAATACGAAATTCGGATACCGCGAAATCTTCATCCCGGCTCCACCATTTCGTGTTAACCGATTTCCACTGTATATAGTAAACATAACAAAATTAAAATTTGAATAAATAAACAGAGATATGCTGGTAAACAAAAAAAACACATAAATAGATACGAATAAAATAGATGTGCCCCGGAGTCTGGATGTACCCAACCAAGGTAAGTGCTTTGTAACCGACTTCAAGAAAGGAGGAGGCTATCAATTCGACGTTGAGGATTTTTTTGGTCTTGTTCACACATGACTTTGTAACGCAATAACTTATTTGCTTTTTTAGCTTTTTCAAAAAATGTCCGTCTGTGACCTTCTTTCAACCCTGAAAGTACTGCCGCTACAGATTTGGCCCATATCTCAAATTGTAGCTCTTGGTCAAAAGACCTAAAACTGAGAAAATGGTCTGGAAATTTCAACCGGAAGCAGTGTCTCCATATACACGGTAATTACCGTAGATGCACCGTAATCTGGTATTTATCTACCGTCAAGGTAATAATGTATTACCGTGTCATATATCACCGTATTACCATTATAAATTATGTTGTTGTAAATATTTCTTCATGTAATGCGTAAAACGAATCTCAGTCAGTCAACTTAACAAATTTTGTAATGGCAATACTGCTTTTGGTCGCCGGGGATCCCCCAATAACTAAAAGTCTATCTCCACTCATACATAAATAAAACTACCAACAAGTCTTGGCAATCTATTCTCGTCCGTATTTAAATATCGGAAGGAGTGTTTGTAAGCGTGATGGATGAATGACCTAAAATTACGTTGTGTTTTCTTCTAGTTACGACGCGTTACAAATACGTAGCAAACATTTAAATCTAAGAACTGTTTCAAGTTCCAGCTTTTATCTTAGAATAATCGCAATTTTAAAGTTATAGAGAGAGATTTTACGGTTTTAAGTTTAATATTTGTTTTCAAATGCCGAATGCGAGCGCATTTTCAGCCAAATCAATGATATCAAAACGAAAAAAAGAAACAAACTTCTAACCAAAACAATAAAAGGGAATATTTTCACTCAGCAATCAATTAAAAGAAATGGCAAAAACTGTGTGGATTTCAAACCAACTAGCGACATGTTGTCAAAAATGAATAAATCCATTTACGAAAAAGACACTGTCATGCTAGGAGAGTCTGATTCAGAATAATAATATGTTTCACAAGTTATTTAAATTTTCTTTTGTTAATAATTAAAACGCAAATATATTCAGACTTGATTTGGTTCATAATCTGGTTTTTTCCTTTGAAAAATTACACGGTAATTTACACGGTACACTTTTAGCAGATTCACCGTAATTTTGGTAGAAACACCGTATTTTTACCCTTACAACACGGTAACTCTCGATTTACATATGGAGACACTGACCGGAAGTATATTCAACAACAAAAAAGAGATTTCTAATGAAGTCCGTATATCGGTAGCCTAGAGTTAAGGCGCTGGAATCGTATCCCGGGGAACCAAGTTCAATCCTCGATGGTGAAATGTAATTTTTTTTTTACTTCGGTGGAATATTTTTTGAATCTATCACTTGATTATATTATTTAATAATGATACTCAGGAGAACATAAACATTTACTTAATTGAAAGTGAAAAAATATCATTTTCTTGATTTTTTATGGCTTTTCGGCGCAGGGCCGGCGGTTGGAGTTCGACCCGAGTGGGTAGTTGGCTGAAAGCGGAATATCTTACTCTGCGTCTTCTTGCATACCGGGAAGAACGATGAATCATCGTGGCCGATTCTGTGAAGGTATTTCGTATACCCACAATGTCCACTTAGGAACTGCGTGAGGTCGTAACTTACTTCCCCATGCTTCCTCCTTATATATAGGGTGTATTTACGAAGTTAACAAAACGGTCGGCTGTGGATAGGTTTTCAATAAACGAACACACATCGTGTGGGAGGGGTGGGGGAAATCGTAACAATTTAGCCAGTAGGGCGTTTTAAATTTTTTTTTGGTAGGGTTTTACATATCACCCTGTATTTTGGTAACCCCATACGACTCACGTTTTTGCTATTACCTGGATCAACAAATACATTACTTCCTTCGACGGCTCCAGCAGCAGTGGCAGTAGACTCCTCTTCATTATTCTGCTACCTGATGGCATCATCCACACTTTCCTCATTTTTCCGTTTCAAAGAGTGAAATTACACGGCCATTCACTTGGGACTCACGTCAAACCTGTCTGTGTAAAATTTGAGTATTACACGGTGCATTTAAATTTCTGCCTCTTTTCCGTGTAACAATTCTATTGTCTATGTGGTTGTGCACAAAACAACAAAAATTCTTATAATTATCGCAGTCCCAGCGAAGAAAGTTATACTTGTGTTAGTGTAATTTGCTGTGAGACCGAAATTTTTCTTGGATTCACAAGTGAGACCAACACATGCACTTCCCTGCGCCCCCTTCTCTAAAAAACCGGTTTATTGGAAGTGATTGGAAAGTGAGTCTGGGAAAGTGATAGGTCGTGTAATTTGGCTCAAACCTTATCACGAATCTATCCATCTTTCTGCACCACAGATGTATATCTATTCTGTTCTGAAACTGTCACAACACTTAATAGCAATCGCTCTCCAAGCTCAAGGTATATATCTCGGTTTACAAACTTTCTCGGACCTCGGTGATGAAGACGCTAAGCTATGAACTGCGATCCCAGAATTTGTGCTCTGAGAGTCCCATTGCTGGGCGCCAAGAATTCAACGCTAAATTGAACTGAAGAAACATGTATGTATGTATATTTGAATTCTCACAGCTCAAAGATTTTTTCCGCTTACTTTAAAGTTCGAATGGGTATTTTACCCACTCGGAATCTTTCGAGTGGGTAGAACTACCTACTGAACCCACATCAACCGCCGGCCCTGCTTCGGCGGCTTTATAAATCATCACAAAATTTTGCGGAAATAATATGTCTGAAGTGTTATTCAACAGAAAGAATACCATGAAAAAGCGTAATTAGTGGTTAGTCTCTAGGTACATCATCCTACTAGTTCTTTTTGGTTTGAAATGGTAGGTGGACCCGTGCAATTTTTTAAAAATTCTGAGTAAGGGGTTTGATTGGATTAATGTTGTAAAGAATAACAAACTCTCAAGTGAGAAATTTCGTATACACATTGATTAGAGTAAGTTTTTTTTATGTGAAAGTCTAAGCTCAGGTGTCACCCTTTGTACTACCAGTCCGTCATGCCTTACACGTCAACTTCAGGTGTCTGGTAGTAAGCTTAGCTCGAAGGATAGAGAAAGAATAAAACATATTAAAGGGAGTCTGGGGGGTACATGAGGAGATGGAGATGAACCTTGCGTTTAAACTCTTGGGTGTTGTATGAGTTTGGGAAAACTGACTATGGAAGGTTGTTCCACAGTCGAGTTGTTCTCGAAAAGAACAAAATACTAAACTGGTGTGTGCGCGAAAATAAGGGCTGTAGATAGTGAGGATGCGCCGAAAGGGCAAGTCTTGTGTTACGGGGAAAACATAGCCGTGAAGGCAGGAGGTTATATGTATATTTCGGTGGAACAGTCGTTATGGTGGATGCGGTAGAATTTCACCAGAGCTGCTACATTCCTGCGGTGACTAAGTGAATCAATTTTGGAGCAAATGGCGACGTCGCCAATGAGTCGGAGAGCGCGGTTCTGCACCTTGTCCAGCCACGCTAAGGTGGTACCTACTCGGTGCCCCTGCCCAAAGATATGAGTTGAATTCGAGGCGGGGCCGAATGTAGGATTTGTAGATTATAGCCCTGGCCGACGGCAGAAGGAGGAAGTTGCATCTTTTAAGGAATCCCAAGCATTGTGATGCTTGTTTAGCGATTTGGAATATGTGATTATTCCAACGCAGATCTTCAGTTAATGTTATGCCTAGGATATTGAGAGAAGGTTCAGCCATCAGTTCTAGACTGTCCACTTTAATAGAAGGAATTGGGGAGCGCGTTTTCATAGAGAAGAGACAGTATTTTGTTTTTTGAAGTGTTAACTTCTTTAGGCGCGTTTGGCACTTTTTCGCTGGGGGTAAAACAAAGAATTCGCGACACGCGCACTTTGTTGCACACCCGTTTCTGGACACTTGTTGCAATGATGGCGACACGCGCACTTTGTTATACACCCGTTTCTCGCTACTTGTGCCTATGCAGCTGTCTTGAGAGCATGGAAACTTTTGATTGAGCTCCACTTACAAACAGCAGCCATATGACATGAATTTTGAGAGCGGCGTCTGCATTGCGAGAAAATGAAATGAATTCTGAGAGCAGCTTCTGCATTGCAACATTCAAACCCAATCCCTCCCACCAAGCGCGGGCTATTTTGCCTCGCACACATATAATTATACGCTGCTCTTTCTAGGTGGAGCTAAACCAAAAGTTGCCATGCTCTAGCCAGCTAAATGACTGCAATATTTAAACATTTTGCTTGGATTAATCGCTTTCGGCGACATGGAATACGTTTCGCCTATTCGACTGGGCATCTGTATTTTACGTACATATCTGGGGTAATATCCCAGTAGGGAAAATCGCAAGTATTTACTGTGGGAAGTCGATTTGGAAGTACGTCTTTTTTAGTGTTTTCTGTAATGACTTATAAGTAATGCAGAGGAGAATGGGTTTGGTGGCCAAGCGTTTGATTTCGCGCAAAAAGCGTGTTGAAAAACTTCGTAGCTGGTCGTTTTTTTTGTTAATCGTCTCAGTTATCTCAGCCATTATGTTTTTGATCTTTAATGTATAAACATATAGGTATATGAATTTATGATTATGATATAAATATAAATCGCTTAATTTTACTTATTTTACTTGTTCTGAAAAAATTCAAATTGAGTCCAGTAGATTCCCATAAAAATTTAGATCCGTGACTTAGGCTGAATATAATATGACTTTTTTTGCATATTTGCACAATATTTAAAGCAGCAAAAATTTCTGTTTCGTGACTATTGCATCAACCCGACGATAAGTACTGTGTAGGTACTATGTACTACATATTTCCTACGAACTATGTACTATGTAATTTATTACTATATATTATCTACTATTTTTACTAAAAACTACATTATCCCAGTCATCCATCGTCCGATATTTGTGTGATAAGTTTAAGACAAATAGTTTAATTTCCAAAACATTGCAACACATTTTGGAGTGAGTGCATATAAGTAACAATTAAATAAACTCTAACAGAATATTCATAAATAAAATATATTAATCCTTATCGTCCTGTATTAAGATTGATTTGGAAATTTAGACTAGCCAAAGTTAACACTTCTAAAGTGTGGTCCTACGCACACTCGTTTTTTTGTTAGTAGATAAGGACAAACATTTTTCCAGTGAGTACGCTGGGTGGCGATAGTTGTACTGATTTAAGTTGGAAGGCTGTGAATTTCTGTTGTAAACATCTAAAATCAATGGGAATGGGGTTTCAGCATTAATTTAATAATATTATTTCCTTAAACGTGCATAATAATCATAAAATGCACAAATTTTTAAATTTTGTTGTTTTAATTAAAACTTAAAAAAATAAAAGGTTAAAAAAATTTTTTTTTAACCTTTTATTTTATTTTCTCTTTTTTAGTTTATTATATGTATTCTGCCATTTTATGATGGCAATTCTATTAGATTTAAAATTACGTCACACAGTTTACTGTATTCATTTGATACCCATGCCGTGGGGCTCGGTGGAACATAATTGCAAAAACGGCCGCCATCGTCTTCTTGATTTTTTTTACAAAAAGGTCAGATTGCATTTAGTACTTATACATGATGAGTTGAACTCCAGTTGAAACCAAGTCTAGCTACATGTAAACGGGAGTCGAGTTGGGTTAAGGTTGACTGAACTCGAATCAGCTCTGCTACCTGGGTTGAGTTGAAATTATGCATACGGACATGAGTTCAGTATTTGAGTAGTTGAATTTAGTTGACAGCAGCATCTCTGTGTTTGTTTGTGATTTTTTGTAACGTGTATTGCTTCTTTATTTTCAATTCACCCTTAACTCAATTATTCATCTCACCATTCATACACATTAATTATCACCCGAACTACGAGTGTGTGCAAAATTGGAAGTTGATCTGTTATATTTTCTACTTTTTAGTCTATTATAAGCTTTCCGCAATTTAGTGTTGGCCGCCATTTTGAATTTGGAATGACGCCACATAGCTAATTGTGTTCTACCTGTCATATCCTTTCATTTGATACCCATGTCAGAGGGCCGCGGAGCACAAAAATCGGCCGCCATTTTGGAACCGCCATCTTGATATTTTTACAAAATGGCCAAATTGCATTGTCATCCAAACTAAACGTGTATGCAAAATTTCAGCATTATCCGATACCGGGAAGTGGGTCAAATTTAACTTCCAAGATTTGATTTGATACATGTGAAGTTAAATAAAAGAATTTAAAAAAAAAACAGGTTTGCCCCTGCATTTCAAAAAACATTACAAAGGCTTTAACGCGTCTTGGAAGAAAAGACAAAAGTTTCGGATCTAAAAATAGATTCCTGTGCGCATATTCCTTTTGTTTTGTTTTGGAAAGGGGCGGGTGGGCTGAAAAAATTATTTTTATTTATTTATTTATTTATTTATTTAAAGAAAGAAAACATATTTGTACAAATAAGAACAAGCCTTTACATATGTACATAGGCCAAAGGAGATGTTAATTATATGGAAAATGTGGTAACCTACATTACTTTAGATGAGACATCAAAGAAAGAGAAAAAAAAAACAGAAAAACTTGAAAATTTAAAATTTAAAATGACTACTTCTTTACTGTCTAAATTGACTAAATTAGGGGGCTGAAAAATTAACAATAAGTTGCCTTCTGAACTTCCCTACAGCACCAGCTCGCTTAACATCTACAGGTAGAGAATTCCACAAACTAGTGACGTGAACGAAAAATAAGCGTTTAGATTGTAAGCACGAGTAATGGGGCATAAGTAAATTATTAGTTCTAGTAGATTGAAGGAATGTGAGTTTTTCTCGGAGACATTGCGGTTTACCCGAAACGAGGAGTTTATAGAGGAATACGATAAGCCGAATTTTAAGATATGTCGAGAAAGAACAACCAAGGAAATCTTGAGAATATGATGAAACGTGATCGAATCGGCGGATTTTATAAACGTATCGGACAATAGAATTGAATGCTACATTCAATTTTAGCTGGGAGAATGAATCGAGTTTACAGAAGATTACATCACTATATGTTATTAAGGGCATTAAAAGAGATTTAGCAAGCTTTGAGCGAGTATGGAGTGGTATAAAGTTCGACGTACACCAAAGTTTTCGTAGACTGCTATAGACCTTGCCAATTATATAGTTAATATGATCCGACCATGTTAAATTCTTATTCAGAAAAACCCCCAGACTCTTTACCTTATCACAAAATGGAATGATATTACGGTTTAATAATACTGCAGGGAATCCATTGGTATTTATAACATTTTTAGATATGACTATTGCTTGAGACTTGTCAGGGTTTAGTTGCAATCTATTCCCTCTCGCCCACCCAGAAATCGCCTCGAGGTCTTTATTGATTCGCCAAATACAATCCTCAATCATGCCAAGTCGGCAGCTAAGGTAGATTTGAACATCGTCCGCGTACAACAGGGCTTTACAAAAATTCAGTTCTTTTGGGAGATCATTAATGAAGAGAGAGAAGAGGAGCGGTCCAAGTATAGAACCTTGAGGTACGCCCTTAGATAAGAGTGAGAAACTGGACTCATAATTGTCTGTGCAAACCTTTTGAGATCTACCGCTTATGAAATTCCAAATAAGACGGACAGCGGACGATGAGAAGTTGAATTGAGAAGAAATTTTCTGGCATAAAAGCGTATGATTTACAGAGTCGAAAGCTTTCGAGAAGTCCAGCAGTGAGAGAATGGTTAAATGATCATGATCAATGTTCAGGCGTAGATCATCAGTTAATTTTAGGAGGGCAGTACTGCAACTGTGGTTCTTCCTAAAGCCATGCTGGAATTCAGTTAAAAAGGAATTAGATTCAAGGTATTGGGCCATTTGAATGTACATTAACTTTTCCAGAGTTTTGGAGAGGCAAGAAAGGATACTAATGGGTCGGAAGTCCTGTGGAAGAGAGGCGTTGGATTTTTTAGGAATTGGAGTAACTTTTGCTTTCTTCCACAAAGATGGGAAAGTAGAGGACGTTAGACAGGAGTTAAAAATGTGGGTGAGAAAAGGAAGTATGGAGGGAAGAATAATTCGAAGAAATTTTAAACTAATGCCGTCAACGCCGACTGCATTTGATCTAATAGAGTTGATGACAGAAATGACGTTCTCCTCTGACACTCTCATAAAACAAAAACCGGAATCAGAAACGATGTTCGAAACGACACAGGAGAAACTACTGGAGGATTCTGATATTGAAGCTGAGTTGACTATGTCACTGTTGCCGCTGGAAGCAGAGCCAACAGACGTAAAAAAGTTGTTAAGAACAGTGGGGTCAATGTCAACTTGTGATAGATGTTTGCCGGTAACTCCGATGTTGCGAAGGTTCTTCCAAAGCACTTGAGGGGGTAAATTAGCATCAAGTTTGGCTGTGTAATAGTCCGATTTGGCTTTTTTTATTGCGTTCGTAGTACGATTTCTGAGCGAGCGGAATTTGGTCCAGTTTTCATTCGATTTGCACTTTTTCCAGTGAACGTAGGCTTTGTCACGCTGTCGAAACAGGGATTCAATTATAGGCGAAAACCAAGGACACACCTTTTTATTGGATCTGTAGTACTTTAACGGCACGTATTTGTCTAGAAGATATAGGCTGAGTTTGTTGAAGTGTTCAACCTGAGCATTAACGTCTGGCATTGAATATATATTACTCCAGTCGAGTGAAGACGCTTCAGCAAGTAAGCTGACGCGGTCGAGATTTCTGAAATTTCTAAAATAGTGTGGCTTAGTAAAATTTTCCGTAGTAGGAAAAATGTTATAATTAAAGAAGATGAGGTCATGGTCAGAGACTCCAGGAACAGATATTTGATTTGAAAAGGTTGCAAGGTTTATATTATTAACTATAAAGTAATCTAGTAAAGAGGAACAGGACCCAGTGAAATGAGTTGGAGCAGTATTAACGATTGATAGAGAGTACGAATTTAAGATCGAAAAGAAGTCGCTGGCTAAATTATTCGGGTTAAGAACATTCAAATTAAAGTCTCCACAAAGAATAATATGAGGGCAACAACATCCTAATCTTTCAATACAGGAATACAGCGGTTCTAGATTAGAAATTCCGGGAGGCTTATAAATAGCTCCTATGAGGCACTTGTTTTCACCCCCAAATAATTCAGCAAAAATAAATTCGACTCCATCATTTGATGAAGCTGCAAGTCTATACGATATGCCAGCTTTAAAGTAAATGGCGACACCGCCCCCACGCCTATCAAATCGGTCGGATCTAAGGACATTATATCCAGGTATGGAGATAAGTGAATCCGGTAAGTCCGGCTTCAACCAAGTTTCAGAGAAACAGATGATATCTACATTCGAGTCTGCAAAGATATACCTTATTTCATCAATACTCCTAATTAAACTGCGCGCATTGAGATGACAGACCTTCAATCCACTAGATTGCGAGACAAAAATTCGTAATAGGATTTGACTTATATTTCCGTTCACATCACGGCGAGAAGGAACGTTACCCGACATCAAGCGTAAGGGTACATGTAGGTGTGCAGAAGACAACAGAGTAAGACTTCAGCCCCGATACAAAAGAGAAAAAACTAAAAAATGAAAACTTTATCATTTCAAAAAAAAAAAAAAGAACTAAGCTAAAAAAAAAAAAAAAATTAAAAATTAAAAAAAATTAAAAAAAAAAAAAATTAAAATAAGAAGAATAAGAAGAAATTTGACTTATCTATTAAAAATTTGAAAGATTAAACTGAAGAAAAATAAAAACGAATGAAAAAAAAGAAACTTGATAAATTAAAAACAAAAACAAATCAAAGCATACGTCATTATTTATTCTGCTCCACAAGAGTATCCAGAGTCGACGCATCATCAATCCATATGGAGGAGCTATCTGCACTGGCTTTGACAAATACTTTGCCATTGACCACGTATGCATGGAATAGTCTTCCATCCGCCTTCAAGCGTCGGGCTCGCAGGAAAATCAGTCTATCATGGGATGTCAGAGACTGGTTGACGTAAAATCTAGTGGAACTGTCCGACACATTAATATCCAGAAGTGTGGGTGAGTGCGCTCTATATTTCTTGTAAAAGGAAATTTTCTCAGTTTGAGAAGAGAATTTCACAACCAACGGCGCATCGTTGTGATCGGATTTCGTACGGATCCTAAAAACGTCTGTGTAGGGACTGGTGTTATGTCCGATTTTATTTGCAATTTTATTGTAGATTGCGTGTACATCATCGTTTTTTTCATTTTTTACTCTGGGGATACCAGTTATTATAAGGTCTCTCGAGCGCAATTTCCTCTCGATGTTACGCTGGTTCATGGAGAGATTATCGACATCAGCTTGGATCTTTCCAAGCTTCTCCGCATATGTTTTGTCGAGGCTGGTCAGCTGCAGATTAATCGCCTCCAGAGCTTCAGTAGCATTCTTCTGGTTGCACTCCAGTGATTTAAGTGACTTCTTGATGGAGTCAATAGTGCTGGAGACAGTTTTCTGGAATTCTATAAACTGTGTTGACATGTATGCCGATGCGTCCTCACCTCTGGGTGTACGACGAACTGTCCGTGCCTCGCCTGAAGACATATCGAGGAATGAAACCAAATTAGATGCCGGTCTTTATTTGTGATCGCGAACTCGCAAAATTTAAAATATCAAAAACGCCTGCTATTAAAGCAAAACTCTCGGTGGACAGACTAAAAAGGCTCGGAAATACAACGGTAATAGCGGAAAACTCGGAGCAAAAATATCGCACGTCTACTCTATTGTAGGCATCACACTGTACACTGATTTGTTGGTCGCTGGCTGAAATTTGTCAATGGAGAAATTAATGAATTGGGAAGGGAGATGCAAATGTTAGGGAAAATTTTGCATGGTGTTTTTAGCTTTTTCAAAAAAAAAGAAGCTTATAGGTACAGAGGATCTGTCTGTCTGTGACCTTCTTTCATCTCTGTCGCTACAGACTTGGACATATCTCAAATTGTTGCTCTTGATCAAGAGACCTAAAACTGAGAAAATGGTCTGGAAATTTCAACCGACAAAAACGACAAAACAGAGATCTCTAATAAAGAAATTAAACGACAATAGAATATAAAAAAAACCCTACAAACGCCATTTAATGACAAAATGTTCTGGTGGACATGTTACTATACTACAATACACTCTTGTCGCTTCTATACCTTTTTCGTAAAAACCGATTGGGCCATTGGGAAGTGTGGGCCGTTAAGCATATCATACGCAAAGCAGATGATGTGTGAGTGTGTATATTGTCGAGGGAGTGTACATCATTCTATGCCAATTACCTGTACTACCGAAAATTATGGTGGAAGGTGAATTTTTTAAAAATAGACGTTAATTTAGTAAAATATCTTTGCCCCCTATATCAAATCAAGAAATTGAACCGTTTTTCTAATTTTGGGTGAAAAAACTAGAAGTTTTGAGCACATTAAATATGAGCTTCCTAAAAAATAGAACTACTAGCTTTTGGTTTTGATTGTCAATTCAATTCCTCTTTAATATTTTAAAGTTAATAAAAATTGTCGAGTGAGTATATTCCGCTCGTTTTAGGAGGCATAACACCCCAGCGGTTTGTTTCTCGATGCCCCGATGTCAGAGTCGTGATAGTTATGGTTGGCAGAAGGTGGAATAAAAAAATATCACGGCTTGCTTGCGGCAGTTCCTTCCTTTACTTCTCCCTCTCTTCATTATCTTCCGACTAGAGCTGCTGTTCCACATTGCCACTCTATACAAAAAATAGGTTTTCGACAGTAAAGTGCCTTTCCTGAGCCTCTATGGTTCACATAAAAAAACAAGCTGATATTTCCACATTGTCCTACAAATTAAGTGGCCCGATTTCCCCGTCCTAAGCTCGGCACAAACCTGAAATTGTAGTATTGAGGGCCCAGTTATTTACACATGTTGAGAGACGGCGACCCTTCGGTTGGACCATCAATTCTGTAGGATAAACTTTTTTTTAATTTCTTTATTAAATTATCTCTTAATTTAACTAACGAACAAATAGTGATTAATAAAATCTTTGCCATCACCAAACCCGACATCTTTAACGCCCACGCGTTTCATTAGGAATCACTATCGCAAATAGAAAAGTTGAGCGTCTTGTCAAAAGGAAGCTCCTCGTAAAATTTCAGCTTAAAAAAATGTGCCAGAACTTTAGAAGAAAAACTTGAATACCATAATAATTTTATACTGTCATACAATTTCTTCAATCAAGTTCACCCGCTTGAAAATTAAGTACTTCTACTTTATATATTACTAGCTTGAACCCGGTGCGCCTCGCCGCACCCGTAAGTTAATAGTATGGGCCAAAACAATTGGGAATGTCAAAATCGCTTTTCCATTGGCAGTGAGAGTCTCAAATTCCTCAACGAAAGTACATTCGAAAAGAAAAGTGTCACTACGTTCGTTCGTTATGTGAAAATACCCAAATCACTCGCTCATTTATATTACACTGGCACTCTTGCCGTGGTCAGATGGAGGTGTTGCCCGTATACGAATTTTGAAGGGGAAATTACATTGCACGTGCGCTTGTATTTCATCCATACACGAAATGTTAATGTGTGTGGAATTGTCATTTTCAATTTAAAGGATCGGCTAACATACCTACTTATTTCTTGCACTAAGAGTATAAGAGTATGTCTTACCAACAAAATGTATGAATAGTAACAGGTTATGGTGTGTCGAGTTTGACCGAACCTGGATTTACTAACATTATTATAGAATGTACTTAGTTTTCAAACGGGTGAAGTTGATTTGGAAAAGGATGAGTTTAATTTGCAAAAAGGTGAATTTAATTGGCAAAAGGATAGATTTGATTTGCAAATGGGCGAATTTAAGGTGAAAAAACTGTACACCCCCTCGCCACCCCCTCGCTGAAGGCTACCTACGCCAATGCGTTGATAAGGTTTTTCCGAGTCGCTTTTAGAATTCACGTTATTGGTCACTCAAAATTAATCCTCACAGTTTTTTCCTTTGTTTATATATTAACCCATAACTTGAGAAAAGTGTGCAGCCATCTTCGTTGGTAAATGAGCTTAGTACAATAAATTATTCGTGCGAGCTAAAATAATAATAAGGGAAAGCAGCAAAAATTAAGATTGTGTGGTTGTGCGTAAGGACAGAACAAGAACAAACAAAATTGGCGACGCAAAATCAATCATCAATTACTCTTTATTCACCCTTCCAATTACGTAAACTTACATATACATTTTTCACGTTTTCATCGTTTAATTTATTTAATTCTTCTTCTTTAAGTGTAGCAACAGTTAATTATTGATATACATAATTATGCATGTAGAAATAGTTTTAAATTAGATTTTATTTTTAATAGTTTTGATTTAGTAGTTTGAATATTTAATTTCCGTTTTGATTGTTACACACTCATGTTGAGCAAACAAAAACACAAATATTAGTTGACAAAACCAAGAGCAAAGGGTAACATTTGACACTGCTTATATGTGTCAGGGTTTTGCCGCAACATCTCCAATACCCTAGGGACAAGTTCAAATCTGAAAAGAGGAATACTTGGTTTGTTTCTTGCAAATATAAAATCTAGTTTTAATCATCTTCGTAACATTTCACCAAGTGTTAAAACTTTGTACCAAGTTTTCTTGATTTAAAAAATTCTAAACTTATGAGTAAGTTATTACTAAATTTAAATTTATTTACAAAAATAATTGAATAATTCCTCTGAATGAAAGAAGTCAAGAGATGTTCTTAAAGTAGTAGTAATGTTTTATTTACAATGAGTCGAGTAATGACTACTCCAAAACGAAAATCCGGTTTTTTAAAGAAAATGCATAGCTAGCCGTTCTCGTGGTATGCTAGCTGGGCCCAGATAGTCTAGGCTTGCTCGTTTTTACTTCACAGTAACTACCACTCTAATAGCGTTAATCTTGTCCTGATGGTGGAAAGATCTATGCATCTCTGATATGACTAAATACAATTATTACTTAGGTAGCATAGCCTACAGTATTGTTGAATTTTTGCTTCAATAAGGATAAATACAGTAAACTTATCTAAGATATGATACTATTTGTTATAATTAATAGTTGGGGTTTTTATTGAAAACTTTTATCTACACTAGACTGAAAATGGTGAGCTTTTCATGTTAAACCAATGGCAGTATTATAACCTCTGGGTATAGCCTGTTAGGTTTCTTTTTAATTAACCATGTTTACTTTTCTTAGTCCATTTATAATACATATATAACAAATAACTTACAATAATGTATTATACATTTATCTATACTATAATTGAATTATAGTTTAAATATTATCTACACACTTTCATTTCGATTAATTTTTAATTATATAAAGCTAAATAAATCACTCACAAATCTCAGTCGCAGTTAAATATTCAAAAGTAAACTTTAAGTGCAATTTAAAGGAATTTGAAAATTTAAAAAAGATTTACAATTAATATTCGGACTTAACTTTATAACACGAAATAAGGATTCGGATTGCGGCAATTAACTGCACAGTACTATACAGATTTCTGGATTTTTTGAATGTGAACTGAGGAACTGCTTTTACAGTGATAGTCTGATCGAATTATGAATCGTTTTATGAATTACTGAATGAAGGGACTGAATTAAGGGACTAAACCTAACCTATTGGAAATCGACCCGAGGTCTTAGACAGGCTGAAAAACAGAGTGAACCTTAGGCTGCTGTTGAAGGTACATATGTATATCTGACTGATTCTGTAGGGCACCACCTCCACAGTCTAGTACTGTCTCAGAGGAAAGAATGCCGACTCTATATGGAAGGCGGCGAGACTTTCACTCATGCTTTCTCGGAATGTCCTGCTATGATATGGCTAAGAAGAAGAACAGCCTGCTCAAGACTGTTTTTTCTCTTTTCTTCCAGCACCTTCTTGCCTTCGTCCAGACTACCGGGGGTCTTTTCCGCTAGTGGGGTATATACACAATAGGCCTCACTTGACCTCAGTGTTCTGTTCGTCAAAGGCTGGCTCCCATACTCACATTATGCTGAATGTCGAGTCGTGATTTGTGACAAGTTTTTTGAGTTGAAGAAAGTGACGTTTTAATCGAATTACGATTTTCAGCATAGTGGCCTAGAGTGGAAGAGCTAAGTGCGAGTTTAGCCTCCTATGCTGAAAGTCGCAATTCACCTGAAACGCCACTTTCTTCAACTCAAAAAAAATGTCAAAAATCACGACTCGACATTCAGCACAGGGGCCATTGTTTAATAAATGTCAAGGTGAAGACCCAAAACCTTGAAATGCAGTAGTCCGCCATCCAAAATTTAAATCAGCAGTTCCAGTATTAATACGCAAGTCTAATGCCCAATTACAACAACCGGTTAAACTTTGGATAAACTTCTGCAGTTAACTTTATTGAGGTTTATTTAAGCGAAACCAAATATAACTATATCCGAGGTTTAATTGGAAATTCATAGAAAGAAGCGAAAAATTTCCATATCAGAAAATATGAAATATTTTAATAATGTGAAAATAGGAATTTTAGTAGTGTCAACTTAAACCATTCAATAGGAAATGAATTTAGTGGCAATGACCAAGTTACAGAATTGTGCAGGCGTGTGGTCTTTGGCTTAGAAGCCTGCATCTCGATCGAATAGGTTACATGTTTGCGAATATTTAATTCCTTTTTCGAGTCCTTAAGGAGTTGAGAATGTAAGAATAAGATCTAGTTGGCACTAGAATGCTATATTGTGTGTGTGCAGTTAATCATCATGGGAACTCCAGAAAAAAGTGTTACGGTCGGCAGAAAACAATTCAATTATGGCCACATGTAGCATTTACTTCCCTTTCGAAAATAAACGTTATGAATTTAGTGCAGGTTACTAGTACATTGCACATCCCTAAGTTGTATCATTTGGGACTACTCTTTGTACTTAACAAGTCTACAAATCTTCATTTCTTTTATTCATCCTTTAGTAGTGTTTTGAATTATGAAAGCGTCTCTTTTGTTAAATGCGGCCGTATTCTTTGGAATCAGCCTTATATTTTTTGGCAATAAGTACATTATATTAAATATTTTTGTTTCCTTATCTTATGTTTTCCTACTATTAAAATGTCAAATCACTCTTTTTATTATGTTGCTTGGCTTTCAAAATGAACGCAAATATTTGTCTTTCATTATTTCAATATTTTCAAATAATTATTTTCAGTCTGGTATTTTCTTTTATGTATTTCAATACCTAAGTGTATGTATTGTAGTTTTTAAACTTTTTTCGAAATATCCTTGCGCAAAGATAAAAAATGTAAAAAACGATTCAACAAACGACATTAACTATTGTACAATCTAACTTAAATATATTACACCTAATCACGTCCAGATTCATTTGCTATTTGTGTACGGATTTGGCCCGGAGTTCCTCGTCAACGTGTTGTTTTGGTGTCCAAGCGCGTCATGACTTAGCATCTTTTCCGTTTCTTGACGACTATTTGCCATTATCCGTCTTATTGTTGGTGCGCAAGGAGTTCGTCATAGGCGCGACTCCTGCGCGTGCTCTCGTCAAACTTGGGAATGCGCATTCATATGCAGTGTTTCAGTCTCTGGTGCAGCACTCATTTGCGACGGGGGGTAGTACTAGAATCACATGCAATAGAAATATAAAACACTATGGAATTTAAACGTCAAAACTTACGCCAACTCTTCCGTTATCGTACTCTCGACCACTCTGTATGGTAAGTTTTGTTTTTGAGTGCATTGTGTCTGTGAGTGAACTTCGGTTGGGCGAAGAAGTCGATCGATTCTTTGAACAAAACTCTACAATTGCTACAATCACCGCTACTAAAAGACCGCCAATTAGAATGTAAAAGATTCCAGCAACGTTGCTGAGGGAGAGTTCATTGTGGGATGTTTCTTGATTGTCACGATGTTGATTACACTCTGTTTTGTCGTACCACCACTTGTTCATTAGTTTCGTCAGTTCTCCGTTTTCTTTCAACGATAGCACCGCAAGATTAATGGCGTCCCTGCAATGTGGTAAAACAAATTTTAATGAGATGCTGCAAATATGACTCGTAAACCGCTGCATATAGGTTGCTTTGGGCTTGCACCCATGTGGATCTGAATTATCAAAGTCGAAATGCGTTTATCAAGTGTTGAGTTTATACTTCAGCTACAAGTTTAATGAATTAATAGATAATCACCTCCTGGGGCTCTTATAGTGAAATATTCACTTCAGTGGGTTAAAATGAGTTGATATGATAGTATTAATTTGGTTTATAACAAAATATTTTTTTACAAATCTCGTTTATGTAAATATTTATGTTTAAAATAATGCTTTCAATAAATATTCAAAACACTAAATCTCTAGAGGGAGATCGTCGGTCCGACTTGTTATATTTTTAAATAATCTTACCTATATCTTGTTTTAAAATATTGTGTGTTTACCGAAATTCTGTTTTAATATTTACTTTATTTGTTTAAATACTTACTTTAATGGAGATCCAATGGGAGTTGCAACTCCAAATCCTTTCGCATCGAGATTTCTTCCTACTTTCATGGTATCACAAGGTTCTCTTGCATTTACGTATTCGTTCTTTGGAGATTCAACAAGCAGGGCATATTTCCCCTTTGAAGTTCGAACCCTTCGAATTCCCTCATCATAGGTGTTTACGAAAACATGTTTCCTGGAGTTCATATACTCCCACATTTTGTTATGAAGCGGTATTTGGGATCTCTGCGCGAAAACACATTTACAGAGGAATATTATCCAGTACTCAGAATGTCTTACCCTGAAAAAGTCCCACGTTGATCCATGCAACAAGGTGCCATATTGAACTTCTGACTGTGCCGCAAGATCTTCTGGTGAGTTAATGGGAGTAACCATTCGCTCGACAGTCAAAAAAGCAGCCAGATTCGCAGTATATGATGATATAAGAATTAAAGTGAAAAACCACCAAACTGATCCAACTATTCGTCCTGATATCGACCTTGGAGATATATCACATCCTTGTTGCATAAATGCTGCCAACGAAAACCAAAACGAATTCAAAATGCTGAACTCGTTGACTGCTATATTGCTTGTTGACTGTGTCGCAATTTGGTCGTGACTTTCTTCTAAACGAAATTAATTTGGGTGCCTGAATTTTTGATATTAAAAGTTTACCTGTGTATTGAATAAGCCTCCACTCATAGGGCGAAAATCTTGAAACGAAAAATAAAACTATGCTCACTCCGATGTAACTAAATATCACGCTGACCTATAATACCACAATTTTCTTGTTATTTTCTAGACCAAGCAATAGTATTCAAAAATTTACCCAAATTTCCTGAGAGAGTGGATTCAAAAAGCTAAACACACCTGGAGTTTGTTTAATAGGCTTTTTTATCATAATAGAAATCCCCAATGACATGAACGGTTTGCTGAAGTCTATCACTCTTTCTCGTTCGGCTGTTATAGTCATGGCAGCAATAGCTATGTCGGCTTCCTGTGAGAGGATACAGTTTTAAGAAAATCCCCTAATAATAACAAAATACTATTTCTACCCTTCGAACTAGTTCGCCAACCATTCCGTCCCAACCGCCTTTAACATTGGGGTTTTCTGCACCGTACGTTCCGTCTTTCACAATCCTAATCTCATCTGTTGAATGAACATTATTTAAATTGCACTTCAATATTTTTTAACATATACAATTGATGCCGAGCTTTTTCGCTAATTGGTCTGCTAAGTCCTTACAATATCCTTCAAACCGTTCATTTCCCTCGAGTTGTTCTCCAGGACTTGGTTTCTTGAGCATGATGTACGGCTCTTCTATAAGAGTGGTTACAATGTAGGTTTTGTTCCTTTCAATTTCGACTGTCGGCCGTAAACGGACATATTTTGCGGAGACTGCCTGAAACCCAGCCTCATCAGACCATTCTGCCACTTTCACCATGGCACTGTTCACTGTCATTTCGACGATATGCAAAGTGTAGTTCTGCCGTCGACCATCTTCACTAAACCGTATTTCTCCAGTTAAACCTTCAATCTCCACCTAGAATGATATTAGGGTGAATTAGGGATGGTTTGGAAAATCTTACATTTTACCTTTCGCAAATATCTCGAAATTTTGTCACCATGCTCCCAAGGGTTAACCCATCCTTTAGAGAGATTGCAATCAAGCGTCCTTGTGCCAGGGCCTCCTCCATTGCTGGTGCTGCTTAAGGTACCATTTAGAGTTGAATTAATTAAAGGCTGTCCACGTCTTTGTATATTGCTGCGGAACTGATCTGGTTTCTTCCTCAGAATTTTATTAAATGCCTCCACAAGAACGAATACGGCGTCGTACATGAGTGCCGCTTGAGCCTGTTAAAAAGAGACGCAAAATAATAAATTTACAGGAGCACTTAGTTATACCGAAATGGACTCCTTCCCAGCACCTGCAGATGTAACAGGGTCAAGTCTCTTCCAGCCATCGAAGAATTCACGAATAAATCGCCTTGAAGTGTCAACTATTCTGAACCCTGTGATATTAATGGCTCCATATTCAATCACCTCACTTTCCCACCTATCGTCCATGACCTGCGTGGAGCTCAAGTTATAATTATACATCGAAATAAGGTGACATGCAGGAAATACATACAAGACCACTCAACAGATAGTGATAAGTTCGTCGTCCTAACAGGATATCCCTGACATGGCTGACTACTATTTCTTTGGCCATGTCAGTAGGGCAGTCCAGAACGATGTACTTGTTTCCATTTCGATTGAATTCTTCCAGAGTTCTCAAAAATTCTAACGCCATGGTGACATTGGCAATTCTTTTCACCATTTCGACTTGGAACGACTCGTTTCCGGGTTTTAGTCCTTGGTAAATTTGTTGCAGGCGCAATAATCCTAAGAATTTATCAAGTTGTAATTAGCTTTTTATATGGTTGTTGTAATTGCTTGACCTTCGACCTTTCTTAATTTATGAAAAGGAACCTACTATTGCGATAATACAGCCCTAAGTGATATTCGATAATGAGCGAAACTATGCTTTAGAAAAAGTTTCTAGTTATCTTGAAATCGACTTTCACAGTGTGTTTTTAATGTGGAAATCTAAGCTTTCGAGTCGCCCTTTGCACAACCAGTCCGTCTTGTCGTACACGTCATGGTGCAATGTCTTGTAGTAAGTTTGATTCTAGGGAAGGAATAGAGAACAGGATAGGTTGATAGGAATGTAATGAAGGAGGCGGTCATGTAGCTTGCTTTTGAACTCCTGGATGTGGTAGGAGTTCGTACTAACAAGAAGAAATTTTCACGAAGGCCACAGATAACGGCTCTTAAATTTCGCAAAGTCGATATTCTCAATAGCAGTTGGCTAGCCAGAGACGCCAACGTGAATGCCGCTCACCAGCAGACAAATGTTGCGACGGAAGCAATACCAGCTTAAGGGTGCACTGGCAGGTGAAAAATCAGCCAGATGTAGTGACGACTTAAACGGATCTTTGGTACCATATTATTAACCGATTAACCCGACTTTATTAGGGCTACTCTAGGGATCTAGGAAGATTCTTTATTGTAATTGTTTCGCTTCCTTTGTAAGCAAAGCTTTTTAAGGAATATCACGAGAGAAAGCGACTACCGAAAATTTCAATTCGAAATAAACATAACGCTGAATTAAAATGGTTTTTCTTGTATCGCATAACATATTATGATGAGAACATTTATTGACATTCTAACAGTGTTAATTTAAATGGTTTAACCATCATAACTAGCTTGTTGCAATATGGAAATCAATCGGAGAACTTCTGACCGCAGGCCAACCTGGTTACGGTAGAAAAACCTAGGGAATGAAAAGTGCTTCCTTAATATGTGACTAGGATTGTAACTATTGCTGTGAAAGAAACTGTACATTTGCACATCGCTAAATATTTTAGGATAACGTAGAAACATATTGGCCGCCGTGGTTATGGTTATTTCCTATTTCGGTTCGGTTTGACGGTTTTTCCAAATGCACGAAAAAAGGTCGGCGGAGAAGGAGTTGAACTACCTGTATCAACTTGTTATAAAAACAGGTAGATAGTAATATTGAAGTATATGGTGCAGTATACAGGTAGGTATACATATATTGTGCTTTATTTATTCCAAATATTTTTATTTATGCAAAATTATGGACTATTTAAAATTTATTAAAATAATTATCGCCGCAAATTGTAGTGGTCCGCTCTATTCGATTGGATGGAACCTTGCAATTATCCAGAGCGTAAATATTGAATTTTGTAATAATTTAAATTCAATTAAATAATCACTTAAATATTTTTTGTTTTATCTACACATTTGCTCTATTTCCTTCCACTCTTCAGTCCCTTATGAACATTGCCCTCTTTTTCGACAACATTTCTCAGGTCAGATCTGTTCTTGGTTTTTTCCTGCCAGTTGTGCACTCTCATCAATTTTATATCTTTTTACACTAAAACATAGTCTTTCCATCTCCCCTTTGATTGGCTTAAGGCCCTCGGTATTTCATTCTTTCGATGTGCCCTAGCTAAAGATTACAGTAGCATCATCTTTGTGCAGCGCCATATTAAGGCACCAGCTAGCTTAGCAATTGCTTAGGGCCCCGGCCAACAGGGGGCTCCAAACTTCCAAAAAAATAATTTTTCTAGCCCGACACACGGCAATCAAAATATAACGGCCAGTATACTGGGAAATTCGGAATAGTGCCAAAATCTCTAGAAATATACCATACGTACCACTTTTTAGGATTTGATATGGTACAACTTGAGACAATTTTTTACATTTGTTTAGTTGTCTGCCTGCAATTTTACAGTTTGGTAAATGTTTTTTCCTTAATTCAAAGTTGCTTGTGCTAAATGGCTTCTAATTTATTTTGCTGAATTGTTTTCTGGGTTTTATCGCACAGCAATTTGTGTGCTTTTTTCTCTGTTGCACGAAAATTCCGAAGAGCACTTTCGCGTTGACTTTGGGATGTAAACGCTGCTTTACTGCTTTGACCGATTTCTATCAAATTGTGAAAACGCAGCAGGCTCTGACAATTTTCTTCATAAATTTGTAGTCAATGCCGGATTTTTTAGCTAAAACCCTCCAATGACTTTTTAAACTCTTAATTTGTCCCCTTTTTCCTGATATAGCTGCGTTCTTTTTACTCTGTGATCCAGATCAGATCAGCCGAGCATAAAAGAGCATGGAAGAAATTTAGTTTGTTGCAGTTGCAGTTCTGATTTTAGAAGTCGCAATTTATATTAGCCTCTAAAACTTATTAAAAATATTTCTGCTTTGTTTTTCTAAAAATGCATACTTGACTTCCAAAATCAACAACAGCCAACTTTCAATAACTTTTCCAAATAAATTTATGAAATTTTCAGAACTACCAACACAAAATATTAAAGAAAACAGAACAAAATTATAAAAGCTCTGGATTTTCCAATGCGATGTGTCTTGGATATGGTTGTTACACAAGCTATTTTCGTATCATAGATTGTGATCCAAATGTTTTTTGGGTCAAGTTGGTTTTGGTTTGCTGGAAAGTTAATGATCTATAAGTGGGATCGCGGTGTAAAAATAACGCAGCTAATATTCTCCAAGTCGCCTTTAAACGAATTAACTTATGTACCGAGGCGAAATTATTATATGATATCACCTTAACTATTGAAAATAAATTCTTTTGTGCCTTTTTTTATATGAAAGACTAGTTAGCTTAGACTAGCTTAGTAAAGGCCCTTTATACTCTCGACAATCTATTTTCTTCGTATAGAGTGCAATGTCGAACAGCAGCTCTAGTCGGAGAAGGAACTGCCACAACCTAACCGCGATATTTTTTATTCCGCCTACTCCCAACCATTACTATCGCGACTCTAACATCGGGGCATCGAGAAACAACTCTCTGGAATGTTATGCCTCCTGAAACGAGTTGAATCTTATCAACCAATCGATGAGATGCGCTTTTTTTGATGGAGCGGGAAAGGCTAAGGAAGTATATGACAGGAGGTATCAGGAATGTAAGGAGGGAAGAAGAACTAAGGAAAGTTATGTAGGTGGGAAAGTGGAAAATGCGAAGGACCGTGGCGCTTCTGGGTTCAAACCTGTGAACCCTGGGATGGTAGCCACACGCCTTACTCCCTAGGTTACCGAGCCCTCAAAAGGCATTCTAAGCCTCTGCTTACGTTTTGATTAATATATTTTTAAAAAATTATTGAACTTTTTCATTTTCACTTTGTTGTGAAGAGTGAGATTAGGTATGTCTGACTGCGCACATAAACTCAAGACCGAAACGGCCAATTGAAATAAGAGTTCTTTGTGACCTGTCCGTAATCAAGTGATGAAAAAAATTTAATATTTTTCAAGCCGGTGACAATTTGAGATAAATAAATTTAAAGTAAATTTTTGTGAAGTCCCAATGGAACGAATTGCATTTCCAGCATGTAAACTCGGATTTGCATGATCATAACGTAAAGCCGTCAAAAACGATAAAGGCTTTCCAAAATATGATGGCCGTAATCAAGTGACGCGCAGTGTGCATTATTATATGCTTAGAATATCTCAAAATTTATAAAAAGGGGGCCCGAAATTTCACTTGCTTAGGGTCCCATAAGTTGGTAGTCCTGCCCTTGCGACTTTGTAGAGCCAACTATACTGTGCTATTGCTTTCGACCTTCTAATTTGTCACTAAATCTGTGTGCTATCCATTATAGGACCGCGTATTGATCTTATAATTACATATTCTTTAAAAAATAGTTTTTTTTCTGCTTTTATCATGGCTTCTAAGTACGTCTCAATTGATCCAATAATGGTTTTATATATTATTATTTTAGCACCTCTTAATAGCAGTCGTGATATAAAAAGTTGAATATATTTATATTAACTCTTGGCTCTTCTGATTATGTCGTTGTGTCTTCGTTTGTGTTTCTGGTATTTATTTTCACTCCTAGAATCTTCATGAGCTTCTTTAAATTTAAATATAATTTTGTGTTCTGTGCCCAAATAGTTTTTATTCACGAGGTTTTGGCAAAATATTAGGTATGAAGTGCAAATATGCAACTGAAATCGCTTCCCACCGGCAAAAACAGTTGCATGTGTATGGATACCCACTTCCGTACACGGGCAAGATCATGAAACAGTTGCGTGTGCAATTGGAATTGCAAATTAGTCCACTCGTGTTCGGAGGGCCTAAATCTATATTTTTATTAATACTTTGCAATATTGTTAGTATGTATTTCTCTATTAAGGTCCGGTTTTTATAACAGGTGATTCTACTGCCCAAATTCCGCGAATCTCGCGGATCCCGCAAAGATGGTGCGGGATCCTACATTTGCGGGTATTGGATTCCCTAGTGATGGCCATGACTTGCATTGATTTGTTCAAGATTGCCTCTATTTGGCATATTTTACTTATTGCACTATAGCTACGGAAATTAGGTTGAAAGTTGATGTCGACAGGGTAACAGTGGTAAGTTTGTTGCCCACTTGTAGCTTTGCGTTTGTGTCCTTTAATTTCACTTGAATTAGGTAGTTTTCTCAATTTATTAGGCATCGCTTTATCAAGTCTATCATTAAAGCAAATAAATGCACATTGTGCTCGATACACTTTCCCATAATTTGGTTTAATGTGACTATGCTATCAAACGTAGACCTATTCTTTTTAACGCCAAGTTCCGCGTTCAATCTATTATTAAGGATCGTTGTAAAATTCTATATCCAATATTGAGTAAGGACATACTTCGATAGAAAGCTCGTCTTATCTCTTTTTTCTGGATCCTTGACCCTAATTAAGATTAAACAAAACCTCACTGAAGTTACAGTACCCATAACAAACAAATTGCAGCGCCTTTATTGCCAATAATTTCTAAAGTTCATCTTTATACTTTCTAATACGATCTTATTACACACACTAATTAGGAAAATAAGGGAATATAGAGAAATTATGTTCTGACCACCATAAGCAATACTTCTTGAAAAGAAATTGAAAACAGAAATTATTAAGGACAAATATACTTTTAAATTTACATGTTGATTGGAATGTGGATAAATTCTGCAGTAAGTAAGCTTAAAAGATTTTTTTCATTCGAACAAATCATATATATTTTCTAAGAGAAAAAAAAACATACATTCGAAGAATTCTTCTTTAGTTCAGAACAATTAGAATCAGTCTAAGAAGAACAATTGATGGTTTTTTTAGTTAAAAATGTATCATGTGTATGAAAGCCGCTGTAACGTTACTTGTCGCTTAAAGTATTGTATAAGTATGTCAGTCTACCTAAAATTAGTTACTTTCTCCAGCAAGTAAAAATTTGTATACAAATGTTGCATTGGGTTTTATTGTATTAAAATGAAAAAAACAAAAAAAAATTTTTATAGTAGATATTAAAATAAATAGCGTATAAAAAGTATTGGTTATTGTTTGGCCTGAGTCAAGAGTAAAGTTACAGATTCATTAAAAAAAAACAACTACATTGAATCCTTTCTCAAATTACTAATTATTATTATCATTAAGAGGATTGTTCCTAACTAACTAACAAGCAACTAACCGCACAAAAATAATCCAATACCTTGGATATAGAGATTTTAAGGTTTAATTGGACAAGCTATCAACAGAATGACAAAAAAACAATTTCTTATTCAATAATAAATATTCTGTTAAGTAAAAAGAAGTGGTTTATACTTTGTCGCACTGTATTTTTATAAATAAAAAATATATCTCTTCTTTGGGGGTTAATATTACATTTAAATAACGCGCAGTAAATGTGGAGGAATATCCTGCTGCACGGAGCTAACGGTCAAATGGTTAAATCATGGTATCGATAGTGAAATGTATGGAAGTCATATTATTGTATAAATATCCTAACTGCCAGAAAGGTAATCCCTTAAATAAAAGCCATCTCTTTGAAATTGTTATTAAAACTACACTGTTTAATCATTTGCAATATTACCGATCAGATCAATAACAGCGATACTACTTACAACGGGCACTACTGTGTATAAATATTAACAGTGTCGTTGACAATTGTCGAAATAACACGCACTTCAAAAAGAAACCAACTGGGTCACGCTATTTAATATTTGCTCGTTTTTTTATTGAGGTTGTGTGTGGTAAGCTGCATTTATAAAAATTCGAATTCGAAGGGAAATCATAAAGAAATTGCTACAGCAGTTTTTTTTTCTTTGTAAATGGCGCAACGGTTCTAGTAGGACTCGGACCTCGTAGTCCCTCTTCTACCAGTCGTTTCTACGTTGTACTAGTCCCCTGCATTAAGTTATATGTACATAGTTTCCGTATGTATTCTAGTCCGTCGTCCATTCACCAAGTCCTTTGTCGTCCCAAGCTTGGTGTTACAACAAAACTGCAATATTAAGCCCCAAGGTAAACACTACAGTAATTTGCGGTATAGAATGGGTATAGGATTCCTTGTGCTTAAAATAATTGGAAATTATTATTTTGCGAATTGTGCATTTAACAGCAAAGATCTAAACTGATGAATTTTATAAATCCGGGTTCGCACAGAAACGCACAGTGAGTTCTTGCGCTAAATAATCGATTATTTGATCCTACTTGAGATCTTTTACGCCCACCAATATTGCGTGAAATTTTAAACAAAAAAGCCATTTGACGAAAAGTTGATTTGATTTTGGAAGTCTGTGGAGCAGATTTGATTTTCGTTTGGTTTTGTAGACAAAGGTAAGGCAAACAACTTTCAGATAACTGGCTATATTCCGATGGGTAAATGGTCTAAAAATTGTTCACGCTTGAATAAAAACATTTAAAAGTAATTTAAAAAAAGCTTTTAACAAATAAGCGATGTTTTACCCGGACTGTTTTCAGTGAATGTTAACTTATTGGGCCATGGCGATTACAGGGTAATCAGAAAATATTCATATGAGGCTTCTTAAATTCTTTTCGGGCTTCTCAATCTCCATCGCTATATAGTACATAGTGCCTAAACACGTTGTTGTCATTGATGTAAAAAGTATTTTGGAAACTTAGCAGATGATCATTTTCTGTAATCATATCGGCCAGGTGTAGGCGTACTAACTTTCCAGAGTGTCTTTTGTCTGATTGTGCAGAAAACTACAGGGCAGGCTTTTTTGTTACTAATACTAAAGCAAAGTCAACTTAGTAAAAATAATCCCTGATGAACTATTTTCACAAACTGACAAAGTCAGGCAGGTGATACTTACCGTCGTGTGAATCGTACAAATAAATAATTTTCTTCCATCCATAAAATTGAATAGTATCAATGATAGCTTGATGATAATCCGGTCTCATGCTAATTGCGAAGTCTAGAAAGCCTGAAGAGGGTGTCAAGACCTAAGATGGATAAAATCTGCAGTTTGATAAAAGTTTCGCAAAATGGATTCTTACTTTTTCGGGAAACCATGGTGTGACGAACGGCATTTGGAAAGTGTTACTATAGGAATGAAGTGTATCAAAGGAATCGGGCGAAACAGCTCCGAGCATGGAGTAGACTCCCCTTGAAAATTGGTTACAGACTAAAAAAAAGAAAATCAATTTGATCCGTTGTCAAGGAAGCTGAACTTGAAGCATACTAAGCCTTGATAATTTGAAGGCATCGGCTGTATTTATGACGTCGACGTAAGCCTGCAGTTCGAACCGTCTTGATGTTACATTCAGGTTATGATTGAGCATCGCATACTTAAAAGCTGACTGGACCTCGTCAGTTCCCTGTTCGAAAATAGCGCCTGCAGCGATGAAGGATTTTAGATTTGTTCCGTTGTTGTCGTGCCCAATTTGTTTTCGGGCCAAAATAATCTTAATTTCTATCATGAGACTTACCGAGAGGAATTTTTTCCGTTGGTAATTGCGCCGTAGAGAAGTATCCTAGAGTCGAAAGAGTAATCCAAGATAAAAGCTTAATCCCCAGAAACATGTTGTAAATAAAATTGTTGGCGTTGTGCCTCCGGGTGAATGATATGAAAATCACTTCTTTCAATTTAATAAATTTTCTTAGTCACAACAAACAAACACACACGTAATTTGGCACATATCTTTCGGGAATTAGTACACATTTCACCTACACATTTCGATCACATCGCTATCAACACGCACAGCAGGTATCCTCGTGGGACGTTGAAAACATGGAAGCCTTTCGGTACGATTCACTGACAAAACATTCCGCTCTTAATTCGTCACCTGTCGACTGGGTTTTTCGAGCACAATTTTTTTTAATTTTCACTGATTAAGAATTTTTCTAATTTTTCAACCGGAAATTATCAACAGTACATGGTCTCGGCTCTTGATGACCATTACAGTCTGTGATCAAAGATGTACTAAAATTACCATATCATTTGGTTTATCCGAACAGCTATATTCTAAGAGAGTCGCAGAAGCTTTCAGGGGCTATACACAGCCTGGTAGGTGGAAAAGGACTTCAATTACAGCTTATCAAGTATAAGAGATAGCGGTGATTGCGCAGGCCTTCCCTGTTTTCCTGGGGCATTGCATTGGGCATGAATGCTCCCTGGACCGAAATTTTAGTACCTAGCAACGTTCGCCATGGCTTGGAATTCGGACGTTTTAGTCTTTCCATGGATGTCATCTTATGTAAATGGATTTAATCAGAGTATCGTGAAATAGATGATGACATCATACCCACTTCTGGTTTCTTTTTCATTTTCTCAAAAATTGAACTGCAGCATCAATTTTTTATTTCTCCAAAATTAAGCAAAGCAGTCCGCATCTTGGCTGCCGGGGAGCACATATATAGGAATCAGGGAGGCAGGCGATTCTATCAAGTGATAGCGCTTTATTGGCAATAATGCCGAACTAAATTTAGCTGAGGACAGTTTGATCACTAGAAAGAAAACGATTTTTTCAATAAAAACCATTACTCCCGAATTGAGGGCACAAAAAGGACATCACTTTGAACGAACAAAGGTGGGTGATAGCTCTTGATGGCATAGAACTGATAGTAAACTCTGTTAGCCTGATGGAAGTGGGTGATTTGTGAAGAATAGAATAGAATAGAGCAATGCTGTTAATATTTTCTTTAGTATGGGTGAAGGAATTTAGATTAGTAGAAGTGCTAGCATTCTCCATCTTGTAATTTTATATTCCTTAAAATGACAATCATTTTATATTTTCCACAAATGCAAACTACAAATGCATTTTATCAAATTGAACGCGATCTTCCTCCGCCTTCGAGATACCTTGTATAATTATAGGCTTTAATGTGCCTTGCTTTCTGTAGTTATGAAAACCCGCATCTGGGTCTGTATCGGACAAAGCATCGTTGACTGTCATTAATCATGTTGAAGCAATCAAGTTTAATAAAAATTGTTTTTGTTGCATCTACGTATTATTATATCGGCGTAATTAGAAAAGAGTGTAAACTTAAAATTTTGCCATCACTTGGACGTAAAAGTTGACAATAAATAAATTTCATGATAAAACATGATATTTTAAATTGGTCGGTGGTCAGGCTTAAATGAAAGTATCAACATTTAAGGATTTTAAAACTCCAAGTATAAATGTGTGATTTTAGCAGTATTTTCTTTTTTATCGCCTTAGCGTCAAATAACCAGTTAATGCAGTTGTTAGACAAGTTGATCAGTTGAACCAGTTAATGGAGCTGTAATTACACATGCAAGAGTTTGTAAGTGCGAGAGCGAGCCTACGAAGGACACTCTGCTCTATATGTACAATGTACATATACGCATATGTGGCTGAAAATTACCACGAGACACGTATCGGATAAAATATCTTGAAGCAATTAAGATCCGATTGCTTTACTAAAAGATACGACAGCAGTACGTGTTGTTGGGCTAGCATTAGGGCATTTCGTAAATCACAAGCGTTACATAATCGGAAGGAGATTTTAAGCTCTTTTAGTGCCATGAATATTTCTTTACGACCATAATAGATTTTATTTCAAATTAATACAGAAGTAGCGTGATAACAAAACCCTTCCCGCCATTTTCCAATGTGTTCTAATTACATAAATGATATTTTCCTTGGAAGTTGAAAGCTCTTTGTTAAATGTTTCTCTGCTGCTCAGGCTGCTTTTGCTTTCCAGACAATAGGCAACTTTGAGAAAACTTCAATACGACGACGGGAAAATATTATGAAACAAGTTGAAAAGTTTTCTTCAAGCTTAGGAGAATCTCGCGCTGGAGAGGGCGGTTCTGGAAGTTGATCATTTCGTTGCCCAACCAGTAATTGAAGTACTAACCATTTAAGTGTTTAAAGTTGTGATAAAATACTTTTTTTTTTTGATTTTTTAACAAATTAATCACTTTAATTTTAGCAGAAGGTACAAATGGAATGATGCGTTTTTTTTAATTTGAGGCTTTATTGTGGAAAAATGCTTACATATTTATTCTTTAAAATATTGTCCATGACTAGCCACAATACATGAGGTGGTTTTACCGATTTTTCAACGAACTAGGCGAGAAAACCATCCATACCGCGTTCACCAACCATCCATACAGCGGCTGTTCACGGCGTCTGGAGTTGGCTTAACGGCAGACTCAACTCTTTACATCCCAGGGGGACTTTAAGGCGTCCATTACACATTCATGCAAGCGTCAATCAATTTCATCAGTCGTGATTGTTAGAAATCAAAATGTTCAGGTAATTACATCAATCATCACCTTATACGATAGGTTTTCCGTCAGTCATAGCAGTCAGTCATAGTGGTAAACTGACAGCAAAACCGATCACTTAATGGACCCTAACAAAGCATCTGCGATGAAATGATCACGTATTCTAAATCGCCCCTTGCCTTGGATTTCTTAAGAGATGCAAGCTCCACCTCCAGCTAGCCTTAGGTTAGGTTAGGTTGAAATGGCTGCCCCCACCAGGGAGCCCACTTAGGCACGCCATTGGGCCCATTGTGATGCCATTCTGGTATTGGGACATAGTTCAGGCCATTTCAAGCCATTTTGAGCTTTTAATAAAGCGACAGAGTCTAGAGACACCAATATTTTGCAGCTCGCTCAATCCGTCAAGGAAAGGTGAGCCAAGTAGAGTCCCTCTTTTCCTTGCTAGGGCGGGACATGTACAGAGAAGATGGGAGACAGTTTCTTCCTCTTCTTCATTACCACAACTTCTACATAAGTCGTTGTGGGGGAGTCCTAATCTTTCGGCGTGTGGGCCGAAGGGACAGTGACCAGTCAGCACCCTTACCACGTGGCTTATCTCCTTTTTGTTCAACTGAACCAGAGATTTTGAACGCTTTGCGTCCAAAGTTGGCCACATTGCATGAAGAGTGCGACAAACCGTTGCTGTGGTCCATCTCAGCCCGGCTCGAGCTAAGCTGATTTTTCTCACAGCTAGTTTATAGGTGGCTAAGGGCATTCCCATTCGGGTTAAGTGGGGTGTCCTTTCCACTTCGGTTCCCTGTCTAGCAAGCTCATCTGCCCTACAGTTTCCCCTAATCCCACTGTGTCCAGGAACCCAACACAGTGTTATATCAAACTGAGTGGCAGTCTCACACAGAGACCTGCGGCAGTTCAGAAGAGTCGTGGATGTTGTGACGACAGAATTAAGAGCCTTGAGGGCCGCCTGGCTATCCGATAGAATACATATATTCTTATGAGATATATTATTTATCTTCAGCCATTCGAGAGCCTCCGCTTGGAAGACGCTGCAGTGGTCGGGTAGACGAAGAGAGGTATTTATATTTAATGCCTCGGAAAAGATACCAGAGCCTACATTATTCCCAATTTTTGAGCCATCTGTGAAAATACATAATGACCCAGTTGGGATAACACCATCTGTGCAGTCATCTCTGGCCGGAATGATGGTATTGAAACCTTTCTCCAAGGTCCACGTAGGTGAAGTATAATCTAGGTTGTTCGCAGTGGTGGCGAATTTCCTAAGGATGGATGAATGGCCATATGAGTATGGAGTCCATCCAAGAGAAGCCTTTGTCCTGGCAGCCGTCCAGGCTGCCATTTGCTCGGCGTGTATATCCAAAGGGGTAAGATGCAATAAGACATCCAGCGCAGCTGTAGGGGTGCTTCTCATTGCACCACTGATACACAGCTCAGCTGTTCTTTGGACCCTTTCCAGTATCTTGCGATACGTAATCTTCTGTAATGCAGTCCACCATACCGATATGCCATGCATAAGTATAGGTCTGATTACGGCTGTATAGAGCCAGTGGACGATGCGGGGTTTAAGGCCCCAGTTGACTCCGATCGTTTTCTGGCATAGGAAGAGAGCTGTTTTGGCCTTATTTGCTCTTTCTATAAGATTCGGTCTCCACGTTAGTTTCCTATCGAGTATGAGACCTAGAAATTTCGCATCCTCCTTTTTATGCAGTGTTTCATTACAGAGTCTTAAAGGAAGAAAATTGGGAAGTCTATGCTTCTTTGTAAAGAGCACTACTTCAGTCTTGGTTGGGTTGATGCCTAGACCCTTTGTAGTGGCCCAATGAGAAAGAGTATTCAATGCTTGTTGCATTATATCTCTTATTGTTGAGATGTACTTGCCGGTCACCACCAGCACAATATCATCAGCATAGCCCACCGTGGTGCACCCAGACTCCTTTAGAGTTATCAATACTTCATTGACTGTCATATTCCAAAGGAGCGGCGATAAGACCCCACCTTGTGGTGTGCCTCTTTTAACCCGTCTGACTTCTTCCGAAAGCCCCAGGCTAGACTTTATGACCCTGCACCCTAGCAACTGATCAATAAAGGACCTGGAGCACCCATCAACATTCAGACGCTGGAGTGCCCTCGTGACCGCAGAGGGTTCAACATTGTTGAAAGCACCTTCAATATCTAAGAAAGCAGCCAACGTGAATTCCTTGAATTCAAGGGATCTTTCAATGACCGCTACCAAAGAGTGGAGAGCAGTGTCTACTGATTTACCTTTCGTGTAGGCATGCTGCGAGGGAGAAAGCAGTTTTTTATCAATGCTTTGCTTAACATGGATCTCCACAAGTCTTTCTAGTATCTTGAGGAGAAAGGATGTGAGACATATAGGTCTCGTCTTTTGGATTGTGGTAGGAGATTTTACCCGCTTTCGGAATGAAAGCTACCTTCGCTACTCTCCAGGATGTTGGAATGTAGCTTAGGCTAAGGGAGCTCCTATAGATGGCTGCGAGCCAATTCAGAATTAGGTCACTGACTTTCTGAATTTCAATGGGATAAATTCCATCTGGTCCCGGTGTTTTATAAGGCATGAAGCCTTTTATGGACCACAGGAGTAAATCTCTGTTTATCAATCTGTCAATGGTGCCTAAATTATGTGTGCTAGCTGGGCCCTCAAAACCTGTTTCTGCAGATGCAGCAAGAGATGTTGAGCCAGGAAAGTGAGTATCGAGTAGGAGTTTCAATGACTCCTGACTGCTTGTGCTCCATGTACCGTCTGCTTGTTGCAGCATTTCTTGGCACATTGGGCTTTTCGAGAGAACTTTTCTCATTCTTGCGGCATCCGAAAAACCTTCTATTGTCGCACAAAAGGTTTTCCAGGATTCCCTTTTTGAGTTTCGCAGTTCGTATTTGAACTCCCTGAGACGACTTTTGTAGTTGTCCCAGTCCGAAGCCAAATTAGACCATTTGGCCTTATTGAAGGCCTTTCTGCTTTCAGACCTTAGTTTGAGAAGTCTGCTGTTCCACCAAGGGGGTTTGGTTTTACCCCCATATTTCCTAATGGGACAGGCTGCTTCTAATGCGTTATTCAGGAGGTTACTGAGATTTGTCACTTGATGTTCGAGATCTTCAGCATTCCAAGGGTGGGTGGGAACATCCTCAGGGAGGGATCTTTCCACTACTTGTCTGTATATGACCCAGTCTGTGTTCCGGACATTCCTGTAACCAGGGGCCTTCTTCACAGTTGGGTACATATTGATATTAAAAAGGATGACTCTGTGGTCAGAAAAAGAGTGTTCACTGGATACTCTCCAGTTTTCCACACGGTTGAGCAGATCTGGGGAAACAAGGGTAATATCCAAGACTTCTTGTCTTACCCTTGTGATGAACGTGGGTTCATTTCCCCTATTGCATAGCAAGAGATTGTGTTGAAGTAATAAATCAAAAAGCAACTCACCTCTTATATTTGTATCAGAGCTGCCCCAAACGGTGTTGTGAGCATTCGCATCACATCCAACGATGAGGCTGGCTCCACGACTAGCCGCTTCTTTTGCGGCAACAAAGAGACTGGAGTTGTCCAAATTTCCCTCATATGGTAGGTAGACAGATCCAATCCACGTAGGCCTACCGCCTTTCCTGTTGTCCAAGCAGGTCAGTACATTATCAGCTAGCCTTCCTGACTACAATCTACAAACGTTATATTCGGCCCCGCCTTGAATACAATTCGTATATCTAGACAGACGATCTTAAAACTACCTTGGTTTGATTTGACAAGGTGTAAAATCGCGCCATCAAACTCGTTCCTTTAAGCCAACGTAGAAATGTAGCAGCCCTCTCTATACATTTTCGCTATTGCCAGAGTGACTGTTCCACTGAAACTTAGAACCTCCTGCCTGTATCGCAATATTTTCCCTCAACACAAGGCTAGCTCGCTCGGACGCACGCTCGAGCTCGACTGTGGAATAGTCACCTACGGTCAGTATTTCCCAACTCGTACAATCTTAAACCTAAGGTGCATGGACTTTTCCTTGAGCACCCCCAGACCCGCTCTAACCTTTCTTATTCTCCTCTATTCTTCAATCCAAACTTGCTACTAGGCATTGCACCATGACCTTAACAACAAGACAAACTGGCAGTACAACGGGTGACTCCTAAGCTTGGTTTTCTTCACATGAAATTTTTTTATGCTTCTTGTAGACTTTCTTACTTTCAAAAAACGGCGGTTTTCCAATTACATTCCTAACTCGTGCATGGACATGTTTTGCTATGCATATGAAATAAGATCTCTTGAGAATTCCAAATGAAAATTGATTTTTTCTCAATGTAATGTGTAGTAATGAAAAGTTGTCCGCAGAGGTATTGCGCCAACAAGTCTCTTCAAAAGTGCTTGTCGTCCGCACCTACCATAAGGCTTTAACGTAATCATTGCACCCTACATAATATTGCGGCATATAAACTACGACTTTCATTTCTTCTTGTGTACTCGTGCCTTATTTTGGCCTAGCTAACGTGTATTTGTATTCCCTTTTATGGAATTAATAAAGGATAGGAAGACAAGAAGAGTGACTGGAAACAATCTATCGAGCGGGAATGAGTATCTTCGCACGAGGCATGAAGCCAGAGAGTTATTGATATTAATGGCTTGTTGATACTCAAATAGTTTTGCTCTAAGTGCAAAGCATGACATTGCGAAGAGCATTTTTCTCATCAGCGGGAACTATAATTATTTCCAAAATCCCCTCGCGCTAAATTTTTTTACAAAATTGTTAAATATCAACAACTTAACCTTTCAACATTTTTCCTCAGCCTATGGCCATCTCTCCTTAAAATTGGAATCCTTCCTTCTTTATAGCATCCTTTATCACTTTGTAAGCTACACAGAACCGACATTTATCACCCACATCTCGTTTCCCACTATGATTCATGATAGAAAATATTTTGACTGCTGGTTACTGATGCGTTGTAAAGCAGAACACAAATTTCTGCAGGAACCCGAAGGACGAGGTTTCATGCAATTCTTGGCGGAGGATTTTTGAAATTTATGAATTTTACATAGCAACAAGGAAGCGGGGGCATTCAATCTAGGGTTAGGAATCTCGCAAGCAATCTGGGGTAGAAAGTCAATTTTTGTATAAATTATATCCAACGGCCACTGTAGAAATAAATTTGTGAAGCAGCGAACGTCATTGGCGAGTTGATGTCGGGCCACTTTGGCGGGCGCAACCAGCCTGGTATAGCACTGATGAAAAATTACTGCTGTGCTACTGGGTAAACACTTCGGTTGCGCTGAAAATTCTCAAAAGGGAGGGAAACCGAAATATTTAATAATGGACAATTCTTTGTTTCCCTTATGCAAGTAATGAAAGTATCAGCCATGGAGTGTGTTGAACTCGCCAATAATGGAGCTCATGTGAATTCTTAGATATTGGTTTGAACATACAAAAATAACAAAAATAATTTCCACACGGGCCTGGGTGTGATTTATGCGATTTCAAGCACCTCAATTCCAGTGCTTACATTACTAGTTTTGTTTATTTCATATCGCGATGCAGTTGCAATGGAGTATCACTTTTGTAAGTTATTTAGTAGGATAACTGATAGATTGGCAGGACTTTTAGTAAAACTTTAGGAATTCAAAATGCAGGACATTTTTGCTTAAGCATAAAAAGATGTAGCGAATTATTAGTGGTAATTTTGGGTCGAGTTAAAAGACTCAATGCTTCTCTGCAACAATGTGGAGCACCAAGTTCTGCTTTGTTGTAATAGCTAAACCAACATGGGAATTAAATGTTCCAAAATGTGCGGCGTGCGTCCAATTCTTTAGATTTACAAAAGGAGACTTGAAAGGCAAGTTTTATTAGTATTAAGTTGAAGAAGCAAAACAACGAATTTATCTATTTCTTTAATTCTATAGATTAGAAACTTGCTGACCATAACTTTCTATATTTCTTATTTTACCCAATGATATAAATTTACCTTCGGCCTTTTGTGATTTGGAAATTCTTGGTATTGGAAGCATATCTCTGACTAAAAGATAACTAAAGAGCAGAATCCCCAAAATTTTTTGTATATTTTAACGATATCATGGAATTTATTTAAGAAACTCTTAACAGGTTACCGAAGGCACTTTGCATAAAAATTCCTAAAACAATACAATTAATAACAGTAATAACTGATATTAAAATTTCCAAATAAACTTTTTGAATCATTTCCATTTTATCTCCACAAGCCTTAAGATAAGAAGCCCCTAATTCTCTCTCCAGCATTTTTGAACGCAATAAAAAAGAGAAATTCTCAAGTGTATTTCTATAACAAATAGCAAGGGGGAAAAGTTTTAATAAAATTACCATCAGTATCTGACTATTTTACCTGAATTCTAATTACTCAACTCTTCCAGGACCATCAAGGATAAGATTTTATTTATATCCAGGTTATTTCACGTAAGACTTTCATTTTCATTTATTCGAACAAAGAACGTGACTTGCAATTCAATGGGAGCAAATTTATTCCTTAAAGAAAAGTATACTTTATCCTTATTAGATAAGACAATGTTCTCAATATAATGTATTACTGTATTATTAAATAAAATTAAATGCTCTGTATTTCAAGTGTCTTCTTCCCCGTAAGAATTAACATCGACTGACTACTTAATTTCTACACTCGCACTGGCCTCCAGCTACAGTTGGGACAGCAGTAGTCGCTCATTTTTGACAATATTTTCACTTGACTGGAAAATTTATGATAAAGGTTTTCCATTCCACGAAAACATAGTAACAAATTTAAAATTTTTATTCCGAAAACCCACTAAAACTACTCCGCTATCCTACAAAACAGGATAGCCCCATACGCCAGAAACATCATAGGCCAAGACCAATGTGGCATCAGCCCAGGCAAATCAACTACCGATCAGATGTTCACCTTGAGGCAGGCTATGGAAAAATGTCTATGTAGAGTTTCAAAACTCAATTCATAGACTTTAAAGCCTATTACTGAGTTTCCATGAGAGTTCAACCAGAGTTGAACCCGAGTTGAACTCCATGGAAACAGTCGCAGTCAAGAGTTTTCGTTAAAGATTTTCAACTCTGCTCAACTCAACGAAAATAGGTAGATTGAACAGAGTTCACGCACACAATTACAAACGGGATTGTCAAATGTTAAAAAAGTCAAAATGTCGCGCCTGTTTATAACATTTCTGTTATACAACGAACACAATAAATTAATTTTATGGTCCATGATCACTATTTTATAATAACAAAAATATTACGTCAAATTTAAAAACAGCTGCTTGCTTAATACAAGTACACATTTAGCTGTCTGTACACAGGCAGAAAAGTCAGCCATGGAAACGCATAGAGTTGAGTCGTTGAGTTGAAGTGTCATTTCAACTCAACCTCCACTCAACTCGACTCCCATGGAAACTCGGTATATGATAGCATAGCCAGATTAGAACTCTACAAAGCCATGAGCGAGATCGACAGCAAACTGACAAGACTACGTAGGTTGACCATGACCAATGCGACAAGCCTAGTGAAGGTATCCGGAACACTGTCCAGACCAATCGACATTTATTTATTTATTTATTTATTTTAATTCGTGGAACATGTACAAAGATTAAAATCTTAAATTACAGTACATTAATTAAAAGTTTGGTGAACATAGAGTAGTAAGCATAGAGAAAAATATATAAAAAAAAAATATAAAATAATAAAAATATAAAAAAAAAAATAGAGTAAAAGGGGAGAAAAAAAAAAAGAAGAAACAAATGAATTAAATAAAAAAAAATAATAATAAGAATTACAATTAGTTACCTACATCTAATTAAATAACTAAAAATAATTTAAAGTATTGTTATCATGCTCTAAACAGTCCTGTTTGATATAAATTCGAAAAGATGCTTCCTGAAAATGCCCATTGAATCGGCACGTTGTAGTTCAATAGGGAGTGAATTCCATAGCAGAGCTGCGTGGACGAAGAAAGATCGCTGACCAATTAAGGTATGAAAACGCGGAATAACCACACTATTATTTCGAAGTGATCTTGTGAACTGCACAAACTGGTTGAGATAAGATGGTTTTCGATGCTGGAGGATATCGTGAAACAGACGCAGAAGCCTGTACTCACTGTACTGTACTCACGGTAATCACTAAGAGAACAGCCCAAAACAGAATTAGAATAAGGTGATATATGGTCAAAACGGCGTAACTTGTAAATGAAACGAACACAGTCGTTGAAAGCGATTTCAAGTTTACGGGCGCAGGAGGCGTCGAGAGCGGGAAAAATAGACAGACCATGCATTAGAAGAGGTAAAATTAGTGCCTTCACTAGGTACAAGCGGACAGTCCTAGTGAGAAAACCGCAATGGAACCTAAGTTTCGACAGTTGCCCGTATGTTTTGCGAATGATGGAACTAACATGATCGCAGCATGTATAATGGACTCCGACATCGGGAGGACGGTCTGACCTGCTGGTTGTAATCGCATCTCGACCTGGTCTCTGCCAATCTACAGCAAACGACCATCACAGCCTTTGAAAGTAGCTGTCCTGCCAAACCATGAAGTACCAACCGCAGGGTTGCGGGTGTAAAGCCGGTATCTGCAGGCAAAGTCGCGAAGTCACAAAACTGTTTAATAGGGCTAAGGGGGCAACTAGGACCTCTACAAGAAAGGCCTTACCAATTATAACAAAGATTTGAGAAGATACAAAGGAAGGTCATGGTAGGCCTTCTGCGAAGAAATAGACAAGTTTCCACCCTGCACGAGGTTATACAAAGTCTTGTCTAAGGATCACTCCAATGTCTCCCTCAGGACTACTGAATGGTTCTTTACGGAGAACCCCGTATAATTAAGCAAAACCCTATCTACCTCTAGCCTCTCCTCCTGTCTCCTGAAAACGACGGAGAAGGTTTTTGCGCACCTACTTCACTGCCTGAGATTTACTTACCGACCAGACAAATCTACAGTGATAGCTAGTGAGAGATATCCAGAGGCTCTCCGGGTCAAGGAAATCTTTCTCTGAGCCTTAGCAGACATTGAGGTGCGTTTGAAACGTTACCTTCGGCGCGATCAATGAAGCCGCAGTAAAAGAAGGCATTCAATCCCACACAGCAGATCAGTGGATTACTTCTATTCTCAGCTGTTGAGATAAATGGCGAATCGATTACTGCAATGGCTGCTAAAGGCTGTCTTCAAGGACGCGTCCTATCAACGGTCAATAATAATATTGCTCCCGGTTCCTATCACCTCTCTTGTGGTCAAACGTAAGCAACGAACTTCTTGCCGACCTGAATAGGCAAAATCTGCCTACTGCCATGCAGCCCTTGACTTTGGACATGAATATGCCTTATCGCTGGGGTCTATTTAAAAGAATGTGTGGAACGAAAATCGTTACCAAGACTCATTTTGTTTTTGTTTTTTTTATTTTTGTTTTTGTTTTTGTTTTTGTTTTTGTTTTTGTTTTTGTTTTTGTTTTTGTTTTTGTTTTTGTTTTTGTTTTTGTTTTTGTTTTTGTTTTTGTTTTTGTTTTTGTTTTTGTTTTTGTTTTTGTTTTTGTTTTTGTTTTTGTTTTTGTTTTTGTTTTTGTTTTGACATGAATATGAATTATCCCTGGGGTCTGTTTAAAAGAATGTGCGGAACAAAAATCGTTACCATTACTCATTACTGATTTTGGGGGCTGAGTTGGGATCTAGTTTAGGTATGTAGAGGAGGGCGTAGTGGGGAAAGCAGTGCGCCTAACTAAGGCTGACACTAATGAGTCATTAACGATGACTCACTCTATGGCATGATATTGGCTGCGCCTGGGCGGTAATTATGCGCAGATGTATGCACGTGGTCTCAAATCATCAGCATTTATTTATCATTCACTGCATTTTTAATAGTTTCATTACGTAGCGGTTTCCACTTTTGAGTAAGTATTTTTTTAAAAAAGTTGTGTGATGTAGATTTGTTGATCGTTGTTGTAAGTTTGTATGTATAAGTTTGTATGTATATGTTTGTATGTATGTATATAGTGTATATAACAGCTCGAGAAAAAAACAAAACCATTTAAATCTTTCGTTTCATTTGTTATATAAGAGATTTCATGTCCACTGTGCCATCGAGAAGCCAAGGCACTTTTTTTTTATTATAACTCATTGTTGATTAGGGAATTTTTCGCCACTTAGAACTTATGGTCTACTGTTTGGCATAATTATTTTGCAAGATTTTATTATTGTTTGTAATATTTGATAGAAATAATATTTGCTTCGACTTAGTGAATTAAGGTACAAATTGTTGGGTCTTAAACACTGAAACCACTCTTGACTTGAAAGCAAAAGTCGACGTTACCAGCGAGATAATGCTACAACTTGAAAATGTATTCAAGTAATTGATGCAACTCATTTACTTATTTATACCCAGTCTTGAATATGTTAAAACGGAAGATTTGTCACTGTGTCTCTGCATGTCTAGTCAAAGGGCACGTTTACCCGTATTCGCCAAAAAGCGGATTCACCACGTACAATCCCCTCTGCAATAAATTTCTCTATTCAGAGGCGGTTTTCGAAATGATGCTTCACATTCAGCGCCAGAGGCTACATCTGCTTCCAACTCCGCAAGGATATCCCCTTTATCTGGACTTCAGGGCAAGGCCCTTATGGTCACTTCCGGTTGCTGTAAGCATCTCATTGCGATTCCATCTTCTGTAAAGAAATTCAATTTTCGACTTTTATGGCTGCATTCTGCACATCAAAGGCCAGACTTCTCTGAAAAATATGTAGGATATTACAAAGGAAGATTGAACCACCACATAATTCTTTCTGCATCCGGCCCTTCATATCTGCTTTGAATTTTCGGTCCTTATATATTTTATGTAAACGTTTCCTTTAATATAGGAGATAATATGTAAAATATAATCACGCAGGGTTCACAAAGAAGTTTTCGGAAAGACTTTTAGACTGGATTCGTATTTTTAGACTTCGGCCGGCGCCAGATAGCAATAAGAGCGGATTTAAGGTCGGGAAGGAATGATACATATGTAGTAATGTTGCATAGGTACTTGCCGGGATTAAAAACCAAAGGTAAGTGCAGCAGAACGCAGCTTAAGTGAGTACAGCACCCAGCCCCAAGAAGGCATCTCCAACTTGTATTAAAATACAAAATAATAGACACAATAAAACCGGAACGAAATGTTTGTTTAAAACTCCGCAAAGAGGGAATAATATAGAAAAGTTGCTTCTATCGGGATATCAATTCATTGGACTATAAACCTTCGGACTTTTCAAGATTTATAATCTTTCCTTAAGAATTTCTTATGCCAAAATATATAAAAAGAGGAATAAAGGAAAAAGGTATCACGGCCAAACAAAGAATTTATTGACTTTTCTTTTACCAGAAAATAAGAATTTTTGTTCCCAAGGCAGTTATTCAGAAGCCACACAAGCTGTAATCTGGGGTAAGATAAAGATCAGGATAAAGGACATTTTCTTTTAGCTTCAGAAATTTATTTTTCTGCAATCCGCAATAAAGTTATCTGCCATCAGTCGTTAAATTTGATTGTACATCTAGAAAAATTCCGGTAAATTCTCAAAATTAACTTACAACTCTATGTTGAAGGAGCAGGCCTGAAAGACGTAGGCTCCGTTTTATTGTAAATAAAAAACCGGAAATCCGTAGGCTGAGGAGAGGACTTCATTCAAAGATTAATGAGCGCGAGGTCTGTTGTGCTTAGATCTCTATATGTAGTTGGACAGGAACTTAAATAAGCATATTATTATTGAGTTGTCGTTTCGCGAAATTGCGTCAGCTTGATTTATTTATTTATTTATTAATTTGCCAAACAAGTCACACTTAAACTAGGTATACACATACTTAGATTAAAAAACATAGTGTAGGTACAGTCTTTTATAATATATTACTATAACTACTGATAGCTACTAAAAACCTACTATTGTCAGAGAGGGGGTTGTATTAGTAGGGATCTGAGTATTTTTTTATAGGATGCCTTGTTGAGTGAAGGGGAGAAAGAGGAGCTATGGCTATTACAAACATACAGCATCTGTTGACGGGCTCGTTCCTTGCGTAATCGGTGCGGTGTGGATATTCCCTAAGTAGTTTGGTGTGTCGGGTGTTTCGCACTACATCATTGAATTTGATCCTATCCGACAGAAACTGCACTTTAAGCTTTCCACTTAGGACGTCAAAGGCAACGCAAGATATGAGCAGTTTCCTCCTGCTAGATAACGGCATGAGATCAAGCACTTTGAGCCTGTCCAAGTAGTGCGGCAGGGTTTGGTAGTCATGGAGTCTCAGGGAAAAAGAAGAAATCTCTTTTGAATGGATGCGATCCTCCTGCTGCTCACTTGGAATATAGGATCCCAGATAGGACATGCATATTCCAGGATAGCTCGGACTAAAGAACAGAAGAGTGTTTTTGTGACCCATACATTACCGAATTCTTTGGCTCTCCTTTTGATGAGACAAAGAAGTTTGTTGGCTCTGGCAGTTATATTAATAGACCTATTGCCCCAGTAGGCCAATACTTAATGGAATTGAATGTGTTGCTTGGCCATAGACGCGGTGTGCTGCCGTGCTATGGGAACAAGGATTTCTCGGGACACAGTGAGGTATGAAACCAGCTACCTAGTGCTCCCTCATCTAGTATCATCATAATAGGTTGGGGATATTTCCTTATTCATTTTAAGTAGGCTCGCGAATGTTTCCAGTCTATATAAGGTGAGAAAACATAAATAATAATAACCATGCTATTTAGACGTATCATCTCTTTGGTGTCGGGTCTGGAATCTTTAGATACCCAGCGGGAAATGGAGTGCTCCAATAGCCATCTTTGAGCACTCCAAAAGGAGCTTGCAGCGCTCCCATTCCCATACCAGTTTCATATACTTTTTAACATTGCATGTCATTGCAGGGGAGCTTACGTTTTTATGCTCGTCAAAAGCGTTCTAGAATCATTATAAAAAGCTTTTTACTGTAGGTAGGTGGTGCTGTATTGAAAAGCTTTTATTTTGTTCATAATTTACTGCATTGCCCTTTTCTTTCCGATAGTGGCTTTACCAAAGCAGTCCCCCAACTAAATTCTAACCACTTCCAAAGCTGCTTGCCCTCCGTATGGAACGAGAGCCGGTATATTGAGTATGCTAATGTCACATTTTTACAGGCACAAAGATAATTGCCCGTTTTCTTTTTTGCTATAAAATTTATTAAAAAGCTCCCTTAAGAGTGCAAGTAAGTAGTAAGCTCCCCTGTGCATCGCTCCCAATTTTTCCCACTGGGATGCTAATGTCACATTTTATGGCATTTAGCACATTTACCTATACAAGTCATTCTTATTTAATTATACAGTCGACATACCGCTTTTTATGCGTTCCTATTTCAGTCTGTTAAAAGTCCCAGATTATTACTTAATCCGCTGACGAAGCGACACAAAGTGCCCCTTAGCATCAAACTTGAGAAGTTAGCACTGTTACTATTACACGATTTCTTACCAGAGGTCAAAATCTCTAGAAGGTCCACGTTTGTGTTCTAATTATTTTCTAGATTTTAGTACAGCTTATGATTAATAGTTTTTTACCTATTTTTATTTTATAGTTTTTAATTTGATCTTTGGCTCGTATCATTATGCAAAGTCCTAATACTTTCGTTGCATCTTTGTTGCATGGTTTCTTACTGGATTTTACTTCTTACAAAATTCTGGTGAAGCGATTTGTTATGCACACAATGTTAATTTTCTAATTTTGATAACAAATTCATTATCTGAGACCTTCAACACTCCCAAATAGTATTTAGTATAGTATAGTAGTTTCAGTGAATTCTAGTCGTTATTGCCAAAATCCTACCGATACCCCAGATACCGATTTTCAATGGATTCAGAACACAACTGCAAAATTTGTCCGCCATCTTGATTCTGTTTTACAAAATTGTCAGATTGCATTGTCACAGATTGCATTACATTGGGAGGTAAAGAGAAGTGTCCGGCGTGATAAAAGGCAGCAGATAAATGAGCTCGCAGAAAAAGCGGAAAACGCGGCAAACACAGGCAACAGTAAGGTGCTGTACCAAATTACTAAACAGCTCACGGGAAAGCACTCTACTAAAAAGCATGCCGTTAAGAGTGCGGATGGAAGGCTGCTGTGCAGCGACGAGGAGCAGCTCCAAAGATGGAGAGATTACTTCTTCGCCGCCCTGAATGGTTCATTTACGCAGGAACCTCAGGAAACCAGCAACAATGCACAGCCAATAAGAATCACCACCCGGGCTCCATCCAAGACGGAAATAGTAACCGCAATTCATGCGATGGCCAATGGTAAGGCAGCTGGAAAAGATGGCATCCCGCCAGAATTGTTGAAAGCCGATTCAAGCCTCATAGCAGATGCGCTTCAGCCAATCCTGGAAATAGCATGGAACACCTGTACCTTTCCGGAGGGTTGGACGGAAGGTATCATAGTCAAAATACCAAAAAAGGGGGACCTAACAATATGCGACAACTGGAGAGGCATCTGTTTACTATCTACAGTGGGCAAAATTTTGTCCCATATATTACTATCTAGGATAAGTGAGGCAGTAGACCGAACGCTTAGGAGGCAACAGGCCGGATTCAGGAAGGGCTGCTCATGTATTGATCATATCAACACCTTACGAATAATAGTGGAGCAGTCTACTGAATTCCGATCCCCCCTTTACCTTGCTTTCGTAGATTATGAGAAAGCGTTCGACTCGGTCAATAGGAGCTTTATATGGCAGGCACTACGGCGACGTGGACTGCCTGATAAAATAATAGAATTGATAAAAGCCCTATATAACAATTCCAAATGCAGAGTTCTACATAATGGAAAATTATCCGACAGCTTCGAGGTGAGCTCAGGAGTACGACAAGGATGCCTACTCTCGCCTTTACTATTTCTTATAGTAATAAATGACATCCTTGTCGGCGCTCTAGATAGTAGAACAGGCGGCATACAATGGGGTTTGTTAGACCGCCTTAAGGATCTCGACTACGCAGATGATATCTGTTTGCTGGCCCACAGACACCAGGACCTCAAAAACATGATTAACAATTTGGCAACAGAAAGTAGTCCAGCAGGCTTAAGGCTAAATCCGACTAAAACCAAAGAAATGCGGATAAATGCAAACACCATTGAACGGACTCCGCTGAATAACCGTGACGTGGAACTGGTCGATAAATTCTGCTACCTCGGTAGTATTATTACCGAAAATGGCGGTGCAGAAGAAGATGTCAGTTCCAGAATAAATAAAGCACGAGGCGCATATGCATGCCTGTTCCGCATATGGAGATCAACGGAGATCTCAACTAACACCAAATTGCGGCTGTTCAACTCCAACGATAAGGCAGTACTTTTGTACGGTTGCGAAACATGGAAAGTCACTCAATTCATCACAGAGCGCCTACAAGCCTTCATCAACAGATGCCTGCGTCGTATCCTAAAAATCCGCTGGCAGGATAGAATTTCAAACGAAGAACTATGGCGCCGTGCCGGCCAAGAAAGGATAGACGACCAAATCAGACGAAGGAAATGGAATTGGGTTGGCCACACCTTGCGACGCGAAAATGAAAATCTAGCCAAACAGGCCCTCGACTGGAATCCGCAAGGATCCCGTCGAGTCGGAAGACCTAGAACAACGTGGAGGAGAACCCTACTAGCAGAAGCCGCAACAACTGGGAGATCCTGGTCGGAGCTGAGAGCTGTCGCGCAAAACAGAGTCCGCTGGAGGGCAACTGTTTCCGCCCTATGTCCCATGAGGGATTAAAGGAGCGCAATGAATGAATGAATGATTGTCACAGGAACTCAATGTGTGTTCAAAGTTTCATAAGAATCGGTTTAGCAAAAGTATTTGTAAAAGTTGTCGCAAGATTTGAGGCAAACATAAATGTGCGAGGTCAAGTTAAATGAACTAAAAAATAAATAGTTTAAAAAAAACTAAAAAATGCGCTTTTATTTTAAAATGAACTAAAAAGTAAAAAATAAATTTGAATATAAAGTTTTTATTGCTATTGGCTGGAGATGGGATATGGGAAAAACCTACCTTTCGAAATGTAAAAAGCGTGGACTCTTTGTCTTATTCTTATTTATTAACACTGAAGTTTTGGAAAGCTTCTCTTTAAAATATCGAACTGAGTGTGAATCTGGGCTATGGTGTGCCAAATTACCCTTTTCTAAGCACTAAAGCACTTCCGATTGATATGCGAAAGTAAGGAGCACAAAACCACCAAACATAAATTGGTTTGAGTAAATTTCTCTTTGGCGTGGCAGAACTCTCGTATAACTAAATTAAACATACTTTATCCACCGGCATCCGCTAAGGAAAATGCCGTCCAATTGACCATTGCTATTGAGAGACATAATTCCAATATCGCTCCACTGTGCTCAAGTGGCTAAACGAGATCATTAAGATCCACCTTAGACCTTTCCGGAATTTTCCTCGGGTGCATGAATTCAAAAAAGTTGTGCAGAAAGTTTTCAACTCGGAAACTAATTTATGGAAGATGACGTCTCATTTTGCCAACAAATGCCTGAAAGGAAAGTTCTGAATTGATGGGTTTTCCATTTAGGATACACTCATATTCCAGCTGTCGAAACGTTTGCGGCAAATATGAATTTTGCGTAAAAGGCGAAGAAAGAATTCAACTAAATAGAAGAAGGGATCAAAGTAGAAATTAACTTATGGAAACTTTAATCTTCTTAAGGCAATTCATGGCAGGGAGAACAAAATAGCCCTTCTCGAGACTAGTGCCTGGTCCGGGCGGGCATCTGAAGTACAAAATACTATTTTTTATACGAACACAACGCACACATAGGACCCGACATTGGACATTGTTAATATAGCGCAATCATTTCAGAGGAGGGCAGGACGTGTTTGGCCGGCCCTAGCAGAAAGTGAGGCCTTAAACGTTTTTAATGAATTTCTAGAGCAAGAAAGGTTAAGTCATTATTTGCCACCATTTAAGAAGAAGAAGCCACCATTTAAAGCTAATCGTGACTGTTCTTAGCCTGAAATGACAGCAAGCAATTCACATGCGACGAGATTTTCTTAATTAGTTACACGCTGGCACAAACAATTTAATTAAATATTACGGCGCACCAGAGTATCATTTGGGCGGAATGAAGACAAACTAACCGTTAGTCTGCAGGGCAAGACTGTTAATTGAAATAAATTTCCTCTGGAATATGACTTTCTACCAATAATGCCTTTCAAGGAAAAGTTACTGTAAGCATCTTCATACCTTGAGGGATTGCTGTTCCAGTTAGAATTGTTTTTAAGTTATCATTTAACATATTGCAAAAAGCTTCCAATAAAGTAAATTTGAGGTAATACTTAACAATTAATACAACTAGCGTCGTGCTGCAGCACTATTATTTTCAACGTTGTTATATTTGTCCCATTTGTGCCCAGAATTAATTAATTGAAGGGATAAATTATCGAAACCAGGGCTGGATGAGAATGTTCGATATCTTCGTAAGCAGAGAAATAAAGTGCATAAGCTGATTAGAAATAACCCCCAAGCAAATGAAGTGAAACTAGCATACACTAGGTTACCTTCAGAATTCAATCATAGATTGATGAGATTCAGCTTGTTTCAGGAGGCATAGCACTCCAGCGAGTTAGTTCTCGATGCCACGATGTCAGAGTCGCAATAATAATGGTTGGGAGTAGGTGGAATAAAATTATCGCGGCTGGGTTGTGTCAGTTCCTTCGTTCCCAACTAGAGCTACTGTTGGATATTGCACTCTCTACGAAGAAAATAATTGTCGACAGTATAAAGGGCTTTTCTTGAGCCTCTAGTCTCCCGCATAAAAATAAGTCACGTGAGGCTTATACTACATATTTTAACTCTGCGGGCGATGGCATTATAAAAGATCCCAAAAATTCATTTCAAGTCGTTAATACAAAACGAAAGATCTTACGCTATCCAACTACGATGACCAACGATGAGGGCCTCGGTAATCTAGGGCAGCAGTCGGCAACCTATGGTACGAGTGCCACTAGGTGGCACGTGAGAAGATCTCTGGTGGGACGAAGACAATTCGGAAATGTGCATTAAATTAAAATTATCAATATTAACATAGGCCGTGGCCTGAAAGTTACTCGCATTGAGGCCAAGTATAATCACACACTTAACAACCGCCAGCTGGATCGGGCCTACAATCCAGGAAAACTTTATGTCAGTGGGTATTTATCGTCAGGCCGGGCCTGAAGATGTGAACTTCTATTCAGTCTAAAAATTTCCTTGTGGTTATGAAAATTGTAGCCCCTGGCTGCTACGCTAAACTGCCGTTTTCCCCTGTGTGTTACATGGATGCCTCAAATCCTTATCGCTCAGTCAAACTGAGTAATGTATGACCTTCATCGAGCGTATATGCCAACCAGCCGAAAAGTCACGGCCTGTAAGCGAACGGGATCCTTAAAGTGTGGCCTTCTAAGGTACTACTAAGTACTCTTTTAAGTTCCTTTTATGTATCTTTAAAGAAAGTACTCCAAGAAGTATCTTTAAAGAAGAAGTAAGAAGTACTCCAAGAAGAACTCCAAGAAGCACTCCAAGTACTCCAACTAATCTAAGTGCTCCAAGTTATCCAAGTACTCTAAGGAATTCTCCAAGAAGTATCTTTTAAGTACCTCTTAAATATCTTTAAAGAAACTACTCCAACAAGTATCTTTAAAGAAGAAGTAAGTAAGAAATACTCCAAGAAGTGGAGTATCCGTGCCGATCATTGCCATAAGGTTTTAAGGCTAGAGAAAATGCGCCTAGTTTAAAAGACCTAGAGCGGTGGTCGCGAACCTTTTTCAGTATGCGTGCCAAGAAAATATAATCTATTTTTAAAAAATTGCTCTCCTGGCAAGCTATTGGTAATATTAAAATATTTAATAACGCGTTTTGTGAATTAGGGGAGATTTAATGAACGAGATTTATCCAAAACACATTCATTGAACTCCTACGATTTTTCTCTTAATTATAGCGTCAACAAATCGAAAGGTAGATTTATTCAACTTTTGAATACTTTCCCGCTGCCTCTTCGGCTAATGAGAATTGATTTGGTGATACTGTGTAGCCGCCCGCGTCTCTCACCCCGTGGACTATTTTCTGTGTGGATAGCTTGGTGCAAAAGTGCCCAGCGGGAAATGGGGTGCTCCAACAGCCATCTTTGAGCACTCCAAAAGGAGCTTACAGCGCTCCCGTTCCCATACCAGTTCCATATACTTTGCAGGGGAGCATACGTTTTTATGCTCCTCAAAAGCGTTCTTGGAGCATTATGGGCGCCTGGGGATTTGTGATCCGGTACCGAAAAGCTTTTATTTTGTTCGTCTTTCGGAATTGTCTTTTGTTTCCAAGTTCGAGAGTGGCTTCACCAAAGCAGTCCCCCAGCTAAATTCTAACCACTGTCAAAGCTGCTTGTCCTCCGTATAGAACGAGAGCGCGGCTATGGATTATGCTAATGTCACATTTTATGGTAACGAAGATAATTGCCCGTTTTCTTTTTTTCTATAAATTTTATGAAAAATCTCCCTTGAGAGTGCTCCAAGTAAGCCCCCCTGTGCATCGCTCCCAATTTTTCCCACTGGGTGGCGACACAACGAACGCATCCAAATTAAAAAAAAATATCGAGCGAGAACTCAACGCTGCTCCTCAATCACTATTGCAGCACACTTCTCGATGTACTTCATTTGTAAGGTGTGCACTAATTCCCAAAACTCACGCTTTAATTCACTCTAACAGTCAAAATAGTGGCGGCTGCTCCTTCCTGTGGAATGCATAGTACCTGCTAAATTTATTTTTTCCTTCGGAGCCACAATGATTAATACCTGTGACACATATACCATCATAATGAAAGTAACCTTCATTATCGCGGCAAAACCCCATCATAATGAAAGTTCAAAATGAAAGTATTTTACCTTCATTTGGACTGTAATTTCGGATAAGTGACATCTGTTGCAAAACTGGAAACTAATTTTTATAATAAATTTCCCCTCCTTTCTCCTTAAAACTGACAATTTAACAGTCAATTCAAAACAAACAAACAAATCTGAGCCCAAGTAGTTCAAAAATAACGATGTCTCAGGAAAACTCGAAGAAAAAAAAGCAATTGTGGCCAAAAGAATCGGTTAGTATCTTATCTTTTATCACTTGCAAATGACACAAGCAAATGAAAGTAAATGTGTCACCCCATCATTTCCTTAACCATCATAATGAAAGTTACCATCATAATGAAAGTATAGTGTGTCACAGGTATAAAACATTCATAAAGTTTACCTAGCATGAGAATAAGAAAAAAACGTTATTTGTGCGAATTCCCCGATTCTGGAGGAGCCGGGCCTTATCTTGTGTCATTGGTATTCATCCGACGATCGCATTTTCCTTAGGTATTCCTTCGCCGTACAATGTCACAGAGAAATATGCAAACAAGGTTGAAATTGTGATCCAGGACTCGCAGTTGTTTATTTATTTCGACCTTGTCCGAGCCCAGCACTCTGGATTTTATTCTATGAAAATCTCTCAGAAATGCGTATGTAAATGGGGTTATGGCAGGTAATCACAGTTCACTTGAAACTTCTCTCCAAGTTCACAAGAACTCTTCAACACGATTTCATGTGCTGTTTTGTGAAACCTTTAAGCTCTATATAATATGTATGTAAATTTGCCCAAAATACACCTGTAAATGCCAATTTTACATAATTCTGAAAACTTGAATAGTGCTCTCTGTAATGAAATCTTCTTTAATGTGCCCTAGCTCCATATTAGGTCCTTTTATGCCTGCCTGTTTGCTTTTATGAAGGTCCTTTTCCACACATCGAGCGAAATTACTGGAAAGGAAGCTTAAAAGACAAAATCAAAGACCCCTTTCACTATTATGTATACATATGTATAAAATCCAGAATAATTTCTGAGAACATGTTCACAGAATATGCGTCGCTATAACTCAACTCCTATCAATGAAGAGATGAAAAGAATTTTCTCGATAGTGGTGAAACGAGCTCCCACGTCACTTTGATGTCTACGTAATTAAATTCCCAGGCAGTTATTACATTCAAAAACATTTCCAAACTTTAATGTTATTAAATACTTATCAGAATATGTTTAAAAATAGCATATTAATATGCCGCAGCGCCCTCTTTCTATTTGGAAACTGCAGAAAAGAAATCTCTTTAAATACGGACGTTTGGTCCTGGCGTTTTTGGGCAATCAAACCCAATCAAACTTAAGCTATGAGAACCCAAAAGAACAATTTTATTTACGTTACCATTGGCGTTGAATTTGGTTGCAATTTAATATTAACGGAAGCAACACGCATGCCCAACAGGCTAACGCAAAGAGGCCAAATGAACCAAGGTAAATGCTTTCTCCGCTCTCGCTTTCAATTTTCGTTTCTAGGCATCCTGTTACTCCGGTTCCCTGTTAACATCCTTTTTCCTCTTTGCGTGGCTAACTAGTAGTTAGAGAATACTCGGTCGGAGTGTACCTACATGTGCCCTGGTAAGTCACTCTGCCACGATGGACTACACATGGTTTGAACTAAAAACGGAGTTTAGTGCAAAGTTTAACAGAAAAGTGTTCTTTAATATTGTTGCTATTTTCTGGTTTTTTCTCCTCTGACATCTCTGACAACAGCTCCCAAATGAACTGCTCTGCTCTGAACATTTTCAGCATTCATCGAAGACACAGTATAAATCGCTATGTAATGACTTTCGGTTCATATATTTGGCACTTTATTTATTAGTTTGTATTTTGCTAGTACCAATGAACATTGAGAGGCGTCACTACTAAAACGCATGATCATTGAAAGCCAATGAATTTGGAAGAACGCGCATTCGTTTTTGCAGTGGGTCTAGGGTACGGTAAGGCAATGAATCGCGGTTATGTTCAATCCAAGCGGATTTGGGAAGCAATATTGCATAGGGAGATGATATAGTGATAATGGTAACAGGAATGTTTCCAGCCGTGGTAATCAAAACGGCACATCATAATCGGGCCTTCGGTCAAACTGAAGGCAGACCTACACAACTATCCAATAAAGCAAAATCAATGTAATTGGGTGAGAGTTACTGGCCTCTTCACTTGAGGCAGAAAAATTGCTTTACGTTTTAATACTTTGAAATTAAAAAGTCCCGAATAGTTGTAGCGTTTGCTCAAGTGTTAAAGCGTTATTTCAAGACCCTGGCTTAAATCGTATAGCAGCTGTCAATTCTGATAATTTCTGAAATACCTCAGCAGATTGCTGCAAAAGATAAAATGTCGGGGAAACTTTCGACTTGGCGATGGAGGCGAATGTTATTAAAGACTGTAAACCATAAGGCTCGAGGAGGCACACGTCCCCGTAGATATGGATATTAACCCTATCCTATCCCTAAACGTGCATAATATAAAACTCCCCCTACGAGTAGCAGCGCGTGTTTTGCTTCGTGACTCAAAGTCATGGCCATAAAGCATGTAAGTGAGAGACTTGAGCCCCATTCTCCGTTTATTTGCAGTATTCCGAACTAGGTAGGAAATTTTATACGCGGGGAGAGAGTAACTTTTTCATTTTTACGCCCGACAGTAATCCCGCGATAAGAAGTTCAAACTTTTTCCAGCAATTTACAATTTTTCTTTATAACACTCCTCTGAGCTTTTGTCATCTCCATAATGCCTTCCGCTATGAAGTGCCCCAGCACGGCACATTCTTGTTTGATTGCGAAGTTCTTAACCGCCTTTTAGTCCCCCAAGAAAGGAAACTTAAAGAAGTGTGCTATGATATTTTTAGTATTTCTTGAGATTTGCTACCCACTTTATCCGGTATGTCGCGATTCCTGGAAATTACGTCGAAATGGGTTTGTGGACGCCCGCTCGCGGAAGTTGCAGAAATCTCCGTTTCGTTTATCCAGGTAGAGATTTGATGGATAAGCAGGCGCAATTGACGCCGCGAGCTTGTATTAAAGATAGTCGTAGTGAATTGGAGACAATGGTGTTCGGCCTGCCTAGATGGGCAGCAGCGCCTAGCGTAACTGCAAATAATAAAACCCCATGACTTGCATGAATGTCCAAGAAACAAGCAAGTCGTTGGCATAGCTCCACTTTGGGGGTCGCTTTTCAAACTTTTAATATGTAAACCTGCGGATTTGCCGCCTCCCTGTTAGAAACTTTGATCTGAAACAACCTGGAAGGCTTAGGAAGTTTCACCAACTTTAGGTCTAGGGGAAAGTAATAAAATTCCACTGGTTTGAAATTATTTAAACCAAACAGCTCCATTTTTATTGACAACTAGCTGGAACCCGTTGCGCCTCGCTGCACCCATCTATGTGGTGGATGGTTACCATTCAGCTCTTTCCGCAGCATTATCCGTTGTACAATATATACGCTGGCCATTTTCTAGATGCCCAACCAACTGAACAACAGTTGCATATCTTTTATGAATGGCGAATGAAAGAAATTGCCATACCGCTAGATTATTGCTAACATTACGTCCCATTTAATATTGTGTTATTTTGCCGATCGCATTTGCATTAGCAGCACCAAAAACAGCCATGTCGCTCCCCTTCATTATATATTTGAATATGAATTTGATTGATTCGACAGAATTGCAAAATTCAACATTTATGAGAGCATTGAACGTCTTGAACAATAATGGCGTATAGAGTACGACCCAACGATTGTCAGCTTCACAATCGTAACCTTCCAAGTTATCTCTTTGCCATTGACCTTAGTCGGTCGACAAAGATACATTGGGTAACCATTGCTCCCGATTACATTTTCAGAAATCAATGCTCTTGAATACCGCTTTGAATATTTCTAACATGCATCATGATTCAGTCCCATCCCATTGTGGATTGCAAGTAATAGTTATGAACAAATCTGACGACCATATTGATATTGGACATATGCTTTCCGACACACAATGCATCAACGATTTTATAACGTTCGTTTCGAACTGTATCGATTTTCTTTGCTGAACCTAACTAAAATTGTTAAAGTAACCGCTCCGCTGCGCCAACTTTGATATTTTTTGTTCTTTTTCACATATCGCACACTTAGAATGAAAGTGGCCTAACTCAAAATTCCTTTAACTTCATTTGATATAAACTAACCCTTAAAAAGCCCTCTAACTCTAAAACTCTAGGGTGAGAAATAGCCCGAATTATGTGCAAAAAAGGGGACCACGTATATATAGGTCACTTTTGTTGATCGCACTATTCAACTATGCATGAACACTGTACTTTCTTGTTCATTTCTCTCAAATTATAATTTTTGAGTTAGGTCAGTTTCATTCTAAGAGTGCGATATGCCTTTGTCGAAAACTACTAAATAAAGTCCATTTTAACATAAAAATTGGGTCAATAGCAAGAGAGGGAAGTATTGTACCTTGTTCAACAAAAATTTTTGCTTAAAAACTAACACATGCACAAATGCCTTATAGATAAAGAAACATTACTCGGCCATAGCCGTTGATATCCCATCTAAAGATAATAAGTTAATCTTGGTGAAGCAAGACCCATGTACCCCGAGAGTATGATAACAAACCGGTTAACCTAGTGTTAAATATTGACCTGTGTACGCCAGCCTAATGAGAGTAACATGTAAACGCACTCTAACGTTACTACTGTTAAGTTTCGGTTAATGCATTTATAATTTGACACCATTATCGCTGCTACAATCCTTTTTTACAACGATTTTACTTTTTTTTATTTCATTTAATAAAACAAACCGATTTCACGTACAAATCATATCAATTAAATGCGAAGAAAAAATTTCCAATAAGGATATCGACAATTCTTTTTCAAGCGCCATTACAAAAATACCAACAGACATAATCATGAAAACTATATACATAAACCTTGCTATTGAGGTCTTCTAACATAAACCACACTCAATCAGTCATTTCATACAGCCAATTTTTCAAACATCGATTACATACAAAACAATGATTCATTTTTATATATATAGATGTGGCAAGTAGAGTCATGATGCCTCCGTTGAAGTTCTGTGGATTCTGTGAATTTAATCAAGTTTGTATAGGCCTTTTTTGAAGCCACCTTAATTGTGTGAGGTTTGCAGAGATGGGAACAAGGATTGCCAAAGCATGCTATGTCTGGCGGACTATTAGGTGGTTGCATGGAAACTTCCCAACAGAATTCTTCCAATTATTGACGGATCATCAAAAAAGTGGTATAGCAACAGCATTCCTATTGTTGAATTTAAGCCTTTTTTATTCAGTTGCCTGGCATTGTATCTATGTAGTTGTCCACAATAGAGTTAAGTCTCAATCATCTGATCAGCTGGAGGTACTTTATAGCAGGCGCATGTTACGCATGTTATTATTATATGAGAACGCCGGCAACTTATATGATGAACACTGCGGCCAAGTTAGAACTATTATGTACATCCTCACTATTGGGAAAAGAACGTCGACCCTCCGGAAGAAGACAAGAAGGTCTTTAGTCAAAGAAGACGGTACCTGAGCGGGGCTTAGTAGCTGTTTGATAAACGTTCTTCTTCTATTACAGATCAGAGCAGGACATTCTGCTCTCATAACCTCTGTAATGGTCAAGTTAAACGCCCCAGAAATAATGATGGCAAGATCATCCGTATACTAAGCAGTGACCTAAGTAACAGGGACAGAACTCCACCTTGAGAGCAGCTCAGGGTAGACGAAATGCCGCGCCCATCAAGCATGCCATTTATCCACTTATGTCAGTGCTCTAAAAATAGAGTTATGCCAGTGTTTTCGAAAGCGCCCTCGATGTCAAGGAACGCACATAAGGCAGTTTCCTTAGCGATTAGGGCTTTTTCGATTCTTCTGACTAGGTGGTGTAAAGCAACTTCCCGTTGAGTAAGTGAACTGAGAGCTATGTAGAGAAAGAGAGAGAGAGACCCAGCTTGCACTTCATGTGAAGGTCCAGTGCTCCAGCAGCCTTTTAATGGTTTCAAAAGAAAAGAGGATAAGCTGATAGGTCTACATGGTTTAGGAAGCCTTATTAAGGATAAAAACCACCACGAATCTCCTCTATGAGGAACCGATACATTGAGTTAATTTTTCATCCAGCTTTATGAGAACACTTGAAAAGAGTTTTGTGATCAATGCCCAGAGCTAACATGCCTATTCTCATCTTTTTCAAAGATTCCATCAGTTTTTTCAGTGAATGGATGACCAGAGCGTGGCGTCGCATCAAAATTAAAAATACGAAGTCATTATCCCCCGCCACAAAAACTTGTTTACAATACAATTTGTAATTAGCGCCATCTACCCGGAAAACGGGATAAACTTTTTCCCAGAATAAAAATAAGCCGTACTAGTAATATCACTACACCTGCAAAATGTATGCATTTTTACGAAGTGAATGTACAATAGTTAATTTTTAACATTTTTCGGTAAATATAGTCTGAAATTGTGTCAAACACAGCTGCCATGATGGCATACATCAGCTACTTTCGGCGCGTGTGCTTTTAATTAAAGGTATAGACTCGGATTACTCTAACGCATCACCATATCATGCAAGCAGGCCAGAAGTCCGAACTATCTAACATTTCCATATTCCCCGATCTTTAAGTACATCAGTAGAGCCGTATACAACCCTTTTGGTTGCGGCTGGAGCAAAGGGAGCAGGCGACGCTCCCATAGATTCTCTGGGGATGTTCTCCATCCAATGCGGAAACGAATGAAAGAGAACACATGAAATCTGGTCCCCAACTTCACTGCCAATGTTCCAGTGTGGGAATTCAATTAGCCCAACCCTTGCTGGAATTCAACACCTTATGTCCCAGATTTATTCTCCAGGATTCTACACTGTACCTTGGGGAACCTGGAGGTCTTACTGGTAAATGATGATTCCGAGTTTTCCGTATATCTTTCAGCCTCTACTGATATCATTAACGAACTTTGTCCTTTTGCTTGGAATACTCTTCTGCTAAGTGGCCAATCTCTATGTATGACAGTGGCACTTCACAGTGCGCTAGTGGTTGTTCACAAAATGAATACAGTACCCAGGAGCTTTAGTAGTGTTTTTGCTTAAACGACTATTGTCATATGAACTGACAAATCCGAACTACGGTTTGTTGACTTTAAAATTAAAATTTCGTGCATATACAGGAGGCTGTAGCAAAACAGGGCTTGAGAGAAGACTTGAATGACCGGCATACTTTGGGCTAGAAAGAAAATCAGTTTTCGCTTTAATCAAATATTCCAGAATGGAAAAATATTTAATATTTTTGTCGTGTGCACAAAAATTGATGCTGAATGAAAAACGAGTCGAATGAGTGTTGAGGCATTGTATACTACTACCTAAGTATTATCAGTAAGGATGTATGACGCAGTGATCCAAGAGTTAGCAATTTTGTTCTTTTGTTCATGGTCAGTAAGCAGCCAGCGGTTCCAAGCTAGAAATGATGGTCAAATAATGTAGCCTTTAATGTAGCTATTTTTACTCTTCGACTATCTCCGGGCTTGCAGTAATATTAAATATTGCTTATTGATTTGAGGTATTTTCTTTACTTAACTTTGCAGTAGTCAACGTACGTAATTTGCGCATTCTTAATATACCAGAACTGAATATCGATATGTAGCGCCAAGACCTGAAATAGTTTTGTCTCTTTTAGTTGGGTAATTATAGAGCTTGAAAATTAATAGTAAAACTTCGTACCTACTGATAGCCCAATATACATACATATATATTTATTTTAGTAGTAGTAATCACCTCCAGGCAATTTTGTTCATAGCTTTCAGTTAAATATTGCCAATAAATTTTTAATGCTAGTTGCTTTTGATCTGGAGTGCTCATCGAATCCCATCAGCTTTTGAAGTAAGCTACCTGGAGAAGTATGAAATTTATTTCCACACTAAACGCGCAGGTGAAGCAAAGACTAAGAAATAATTAGATTTCACATCCCAGATGGCATAATTAGCCATCAAGCACTCAAGTGAACTTAACTTATCCCATAGCTCGGGTTCTTTTGGAGGAACTGAATTAGTTCAGTGTCACTAGCTGAAAATCGAAAGTTGTTAATTTAGAATTATTTATCCCTACAGGATCCTGTAAGGGCGTTAGCAACAAGGATAAGAACCTTCGAGCAGGCTTCCTCCGTCGGATTAATTTTCTCATTTTCCGTATGATTCTGGGAATTAACTTTCCTACTTATAGGTTGATGGGGTGTTAATGATGATGACAAGGGTTGATTTATGTCGGTAAAAATTTGACTGAAACGAATTTGTTGAAGGCAAAATTTATGGTGTCTATATTAAATTCAGCACGATGATTTTGTGTTCTAATAGAAATGTTGCTTTTATTTCTTCAGTACTTGCGCCATCAAAACGCGAACATGACGCGCCTTCTAATATGTATATTGAATAGTTGTGTGAGTTAAAGATTTAACAATATGCAAATGTTGAGTTTTTAAAGAATTGACGTTTGAGGCTGTGCCCTTGTGAGAATATTCATTTAGGATTAATTCTTTATAAATATTTCTTTCTACATACAGAATATACAACAAAAAGATTAATTAACAAAATAAACGTTAACAATTCAAAAGTAATAGATTTGAAAGAATTTGTCTTCTTACGACACCCTTCTCCTGTCCATTTCCCATCTTTTTCTTCTGTTTTATTTGGGCGACCCAGGCTTACGAGCCTACATACATATTGATCTTAAACATTCGTTAACCATAGAACCATAGAACGGAGCTAGAAGCTATGATTGAGTTACGACTAAATAGTAATAAAGTAAACCCTTCTAACACAGAAGACGCACTACTCAGCTGGGCCAAGAAAAATTAACCAACTCAGTACAATCAAGCGCTGAAATGAGGCTCTCAATTAAGCATGCAAACATAAAATTAAAAACATCCAAATTAACATGTAACCTACGCAAACAACAGGTAATATAAGCGGTCACGTGAGATTAAAAAGACTTCTTTTAAGGACATCTTTGCTAATGTTCACACTAAAGACATGTTATGGCTCACGTAAATGAACATGCGGTTGACAGGTTCAAATCTGTTGAAATTCGTGTTAGAGGAGTTGATATGTAAAAGAGGTGGTCCTCTCAGATTATAACGACTCTCTCTAAACAATGCACCTCAACCTTACGTAGCTGATGAACAAATACAACAACGGCTACCTCACGACACTTGTGAACAGAGCTTAAGTTGAGCAGCTTAAGCCGGGATTCATATGATGGAAGAACTAATGGGTTTTCCCAATGCAGATGATTCGGTGCGAATCGAACGAACCATCGTTGAACTGATTCAATAGTTCTAACATGCGAAGAGCAGTGAGGAGACCACACCTGGGACGCATATTCGGATAATGGTCTGACAAGAGAAATGTATAGGTGTTTAGTTTTCGAGGGGTTGTTAAATTCTTTGAACCAAACCCTTTTAATAGTGGGTATCTTTTAATCGTTTCGTAGATTTATTTCTACGGTAATATTCAGTTGACAATTATTCCTCTACATCATTAAGGCACGATGCGCCTTAAACTATGCTGCTCTATAACCATTTTTGTAGTATTCTTGCCCATGTGGAAAAACAGCAAACACCACAAAATTTGACATTTTTGGGCATCTTCTTTACCATTCAAATGTCAGGAAGTTCATCAAATTGGATAGGAGCCAGAAAAATATAAATAAATGCTAACGAATAAATCGTTCAATCATTTTCTGACACCGGAAAGCCCCGTGTTTCTTTCAATTACATCCCCAATTTGTAAGCTGTCAATTTGCGCCTATCTTCAGTGTTCCCGTCTTCGCACAGAAGCAGTATGTGCAGTTGACGTAGAACCAAGTGGATTATTTGGATTAGGAACTTTTCTAATTTGATGTAAGCAACCCCCTCCCCCTGATGTGAGTTCGAAAATTGAGGCAAATTATTTAGTAAAAACTGGGTCACTTGGTAATGGCGACTCGTCCATGTAACTTCTTGACTCCGGGCTTCTCGATTATGATTAAATGTCAGACGGATTGATAAATTTGAAAACGAGAATAACAAACTAGGCGGATAGAAGTGTTTCTTATTTGCGCTACTCGAGTGTGGTATATCCAGCAGTTAAAAGTTCTCGAAACTTGTCCCTCACTGCGAGCAAGGAAGAGGTGGCTGAGGGGAAAGGAAATTGTCCATTTCGTAATCAGTCAAGGGTCTTGGAAATTTTTGATGAATGTACACGATTTAGCTTCGTAATAATGTAAACGGCATGCAGCATCCCTCCACATCAACCCTTTCATGCCAAAAAGCAGCATTTTTTCGGACTTCCATGAAATGAATTTCGCTCAAAAAAGGATAGACGAAATTTTTATCTCTGTCAGTAAAACTGCTTATGTTGGCCTTTAAATATTAGCTCGGTTTTTGTGCCCGAAGATTGAGTTTCCCAGCAAGACGTACCCACCCGCTATACATACTTACAGTTTCCAGTAGATTACAGAGGTACATACTCATTGATTTCCAATTTGAAAAGAAAGAGAGTTGCCCGAACGAGTTTTCTGTTCTTTTTCCTGGGTAAACAATGGCCCATGATAAGATATTCTATAAAGTAATAGAAAAAACGACCCTTTCGGCGTTGAGATCAATCGCTTTTATGGGAAAAATTCAGCATCACTTGTCGTTCTCAAGGGTAATCAAATTCAGGCTGATGCAAACAGATTGGATTTTGGGGTCTGTAAACAGAACTGATGAACACCAAAACTACTCCATGCTTTGCAAAAGTGTAATTATAAGCGTTTGGAGACTATTTTGGTGAATTAACAAACGGCAATGTATACTAAAATCGCGAGGCAGGGTCCAGTTCTAAGGAAGGCAATATAGCCGGAGTGGGCTGGGACGCCGATTGAAAAAGGACGTCTCAGGATGAGTTGAAATTCGAAATTAATTCTGCAGAAAAGTTTCGGTTTCGCTCATGGATAGTTTGATGTTTGTTATAACGTTTACATTTATGCTGGAACTAATGAGACCAGTAAAATAGTTGAAAAAGGGCTAACTATGCATTCGGACAGACAATAATTTGATACCGACGTTCTTTACAAATGCCGGTAAGATGGCATGGAGTAGACTTGGATTGGTAGTCGACTATGGAGCATACATAGATTCTAAAGATTGTGTGTCTATCGACTAAATGCCCATTTCTAAAATCAATGGGAAATTAAGCTTCGTTAAGAAGCCCGCCCTGGTAATGGCTTTGGGAGAGTCAGCAACGTTGTGAATATATCGTCGGGGTAAGCCGCGATAAAGTTTAAGCAGCTTTGTTGTGTAAGTGCGGATCCGTGATCCATTGCCAGCGTGCAGAAGGACTTTTGTAGGGGCATCATCCTACTGCTTCCGGTTTTACTTAGCCAAGGAGACTGGTTATAAAACCCAGCCGGCAGAGGCTAAGTAAAATTAACAAAAAAAATAATAATAATAAATTTTCCCTGACAATTTGACAAAAATAGAATAAAAAAGAAGTTCGAGAAGTTCAAAAATAAAGTTAATACTTTTAATCGTAACATTTATCTAAAGCTAATTAAAGTATATGTACACGTAAGTAATGAAAATTATAAAATTGAAAGTGTAGTCAGAATTTTAAGTAGTTAAATAAAAAGTTATTAAAGAAGACTTGTAAATTATTTTGGAAGGAAATATTCGGGTATCCGTTGTCAGCCAGAAAAGCCTCGGCAAGAATAAGTAACACGTTTTGTCGTATCCGTTTAAATCACAAGTGATCAAGGTCGCAAATGGAGTCGAAATATTGCAATGGAGTTCCCAAACTACTCGGTACTCATCGAATCACTGAGCTGCGCCTAATATACGCAGGTAAACCGGATGGTCGAACAGTTCCACCAGAAGCTGGAGACAGTTTTAATTGCAAGGAACAACGGTACTCATTACGGTGAAGACTTGCCTTTCGTCCATTATACACATTTACAATGGTCACCAACGAAGCTTGTATGCGGACTCCCGTTCGATTTCAATCACACCTGCCAAAAATTTAATAGAAAACTCACTAGCTATCATTCTCACTTGCCCAACATAAAGAAAACACCTATCTATCGGTATGCCTACATGCCAACACCTGCCGACTAAAGCGCGAGTCCACGGTATACAGAAACAGAAGATAGTGTAAAAAAGAATACCGTAAAAAATAAGTGATATAAGTGGTCATTTCGTAAGGGGTACCCCTTATTTTTTGGTGTTAGATGAGCTCTTATATAAACTATTACAAGAGAAGGCAGATGAAAAGGTGTAATTCAGAATCAGACCCAAATAAGTGGGAATTTGCCCGATGACTCATTTGTTTTCGTATTTTTGTAACACCCCAGGAGGACATGTAAGCCTACAGAAGTACTGAAAAGAGCACTTACTAGTAAGGGGTAGGACTTACCATACCCCTTACAGATGAGCAGTTCTGTAAGTACTCTAAGGTAAGTACTTATGTAACTACTCTAGGGAAAGAAAAAAAGTAAGGCCTTACCTCCTGCGACATCGTGTGTAAAAATAAACACTTCTATAAGGGGTATGGTAAGGCCTACCCATTACTAGTAAGTGCTTATTTCAGTACTTCTGTAAAATTACAGGTTTGGATTACAGCGAAACCACCAGAGCGGAAACAGTAACCCACAATACTACCGCTTGGTACATTTTAGGTTCATCCATTCAGCACCCTGCAGACTCTTCTTAACCTATTTTTTCCTCTATTCGTTCTCACTAGTTAAGCTTATTACTAGACATTGCACCATAACGAGTATGATATGGCGAGCTGGTAGTACAAAATGCAATCTCTTTGCTTAGTTTTGCGTATAAAACGACGCTGAACTATTTTTACAAAGTGCTACTCAAAAAATCCTTAAATAACATTAAACAAATAATAAGGGATTTCCTTACTGTTTATCTGTTTTTGCTAAATGAATATGTAAGAACCACTGTACCCGTTTCCCTTCAGGTAAAGAAATATTTGGCAAATAACCAAAAGCAAGGACTTTAACATTACATTATCCCTTAATCCTTTGATAATATGAATGCTGTTTTTATGGGAGCAAAGGTATTCAACGTTCCAAAAGCGAAAATATGTAAACGTAGCCAAAGCTAAAATTGTACAACACACATTTTGACCGACTAAATATAGCTAGAGGGACTTTGCTTAAGTTGCCGTGCCTTGAATTTAAATTTAGTTTATTTAACCATTTAAAATGTTTCTGTATATGGATTTCCCGTAGATGTCAGATCCTTGTGATTGGGGTTTCATTTGGAAGGGTGTTTAAGTGTAACCAAATGATTTTCCGGGGCAGATACAAGTACTTTTAAGGAGGCCCGAGTGATGAATATTTTCATAATGTATCATCATTGCGTAGTCAGTATTTTGCCGACCACAAGGGCTCGCCGTTGCGCGTATGACAAATATAAGCGGGTTTTGATGCCTACACCAAAAGCAACTGGGTTTATTGGAGAAATTTATGGCTCTAAAGTTGTACTCAATCATATAAATTTCCGAAATCTTATATTAAAAGTAGTAATAAAAATTTATTGACTTTTCCACATACTAAAAGCATTTATTTGCCACACCACTTAGGAACTTCCTCTTTGAGATAAGAGCCTAAATGTATTTTTTCTTGCATTCGGGCCTTCTAAGACTTCGCACTCCAGTGCCGCAGCTCCGCCCTCAGTCTGACAATAAAGTTATCTGCCATCAGCCGTAAAATTTGATTGCTTCCTCAGAAGTTTCCCTTTTTCCACACTTGTCAACCAACCTACATGAAATTTTAACTTAGCTCCTTGAAAAAAATTTCAAACTGATTTGCACTGACTCAAGTATTGATTGGTAGGACAGAGTGTGCCGTGTGCTAGAGCAGAACCGAGGCAGGTTGTGCTGAAAGAGGCTTCTGTAGAAATTTGTCGGGGGAATTTTACGGTGCAACAGTTGCCCCGTGAATAATTGATTTCTTTTTGGACTGCGGTTATTTCGTCCATCTATTAACAACGTCTCAACGTAAGTGCAAATTTAAAGTTGCTTTTCCCTAAACTATTTTGATTTGTTTTACGATATATTACTTCGATTCATTTTTAACTTCTTGTGGCACGTTGTCGTCAATCTTTATACTTCAGATCCCAAATAACCAGGTTCGTTCCTTATTGCTTTATCAGTGTAAGGCGGGCCGCACACTTGTGCGACATTTATTATATTGAGATAAATTCCGCAATGCGGTAATTACTTCACTGAGATTTGAAACCGTATATTTATACGACATTTACCGCAAGGTATGATGCTGTAAATATAAACAAGTTTAACAAAATGCGTCCTAGTGAAGAAAAAATGCCTGTAATTTGGTATTTTTTAAAGAAACCTTTTAATTTTTTTTAAATTCATTTTTGAATTTTTCAATAAACGCTTCCGATCAAGCCAAACCTCAAAATTGCAATGCAACACGCTGTAAATATTGCAATGAAGGAAGACATTTCTATCTCTTTGCGATATCTCCTTCATGTTGCAATGCAATATTTCGATTGGTCGCATTGATGTGCGGCAGCAACAGCACTCTGCGTGCTTTTCTAATGGGATCATGCGATATTTGTTGCGTTGCAGTAATTACCGCATTGCGGTATTTATCTCATTGCAATAAATGTCGCACAAGTGTGCGGCCCGCCTAAGTTCTTGTTGCAGTAAGGTGTCTCCGAATAAAAATATGAAACTAACGATCTAGCATCAGTAGACTTTCTTCTTTGGGCAACCTCCAGCAACAATTTAAGCATTCACTCACGATATTAGAATTGCGATTGGGGAAAACGTAATGAGGAATGTCATCTAAAGAAAACCCGTTTGTAAGAAGAGCAGAGGCGACGCCTTCTCCAAGATGCCAAAAGCCGCAGCTCGTATGCGACTTGGACGTCAACTTGCACGGTGTTGCTAAACGACAATAGTTCGTAAAGTAAATAGCTACTAACATGCAAGTATACAGGTGCAGTAACCCGGGGGCTACACGGTCATCTTTTTCAATTGCAATATTGCATTGCAGTAGTAAAATTGATCGTGTAGCCCCTGCTGCAATATGCAATGCAATATTGCAGCAGGGGCTACACGATCAATTTTAGTACTGCAATGCAATATTGCAATTGAAAAATTGATCGTGTAGGCCCCGGGTAACTGTCCACTGTCAGGTCAGCAACTCGTATTGTGTATCCCCACACCTTTAGCGAGCGAAATCGAACCAACACCTAACAACACCTTGGTGCCCTCTGGGTATCCTAGCGTAGATGTAAAGTTATCGGTTCGCAGGTTGTATGACAGTCCGTAGTTGTTGCCCGAATCATCACTTTGTAGTTTTTAATCTATTCTTCGACCTGAGCGAGTCTAGCAGCTTCTCCCATTGTTCATCTTGAGGTTTTACACCAGTTTCTGTGATCGGTGGCTACTATCGTGCAGATGTTTAGCCGACAGCGATACGTTGTTGCATTATACTTCAATAAAAGGGCCGTCCAGTTTCACCTCCAGATGCTAGGGCCATAGTCACTGTTATGTACGTCGCCCAGCTCTCACGACATGAACGTAGTGGTTGGATATGGAGAACTACCTCAGAGTTTGTACGAATAAATTAAAAAATATTATGGCTTTTTAAAAAAATATTGTTCTTTTTCTGTGACCCCTATTATTGAAACACCCGGGATTTTGGAGAAGCGTTTGCATTGCTTCAAGGCTCATTATTGCTATAATGCTATCATCATTTTTATTCTTATTAAAATTAAGGCAAAAAGTTGTTCACCAAAGCTGTGGGACCCACGGTCTCCGAAATGAACAAAAATTAATTTTCACACCTATAAACAAGAAGCGCAGCTCCTCCACTGAATTCTAGGTTCCACCCTCACGACGAACCACTTAAATAATATTAAAAAATCGCTTTTTGCTTAGTTCTCCCGGCACAATTGGACCTTTCCGACCATTTTTCTGGATTATATTTGTTGGCTTCGTTCTCCGCTTTCAGTTCGTCAGATAATAAACCTATGTACATGCGGAAAACACGACGCACAGTTGCAGAAATTCTAAATTATCTTTGTGGCGTGCAGGAGCCGTAAAAGTAAAATTGATAAATTACTCCACATAAAGGATTCTTTATTTTAATATAACTCAGAAGGAATGACGAATCTCTCGACGCGACGTCACTAAATCCGAATGTTTTATTCGTCCGTTGTGTAATGTGATCCCTACAAATGCAAAAGTCCCACCCCATGTCATTGGTATTCTGAGTTGGCGATACCTAATGGCATTGTCACATAACGATGTTAGCTTGCTGGAGTAACGTATCCATTGAGAAAATAAAAGAGCTTAGGACGAAAATAAGGTAGCAAATAGCTATGCCAAGAAATATCACATCTATTTACAACATACCATATTTCTCGAGTCCGGGGGAAAAGAGTCAAAGGAATAATTTTTCAGTCGAATCACCAGCATTAGTATTTATAAGCTCTAAGTTTTTGTGGCAAAGGAGCAACTTTGTATGCCACGTGGGACATTGTCGGGTTTGTTGGGGGAGGCTAATTCCTTCTATTATAAAAAGAAAATGCGAGTGCCACTGTAGTCAATATCACCAACCCAAAGCAGCTGTTTGCTAATCTGCAAATTGGATTCGTGATTAAACCCTCCTTTTACAATGGTTCAGCTTAGATTAATAACCAAGCGATCTAAAAATGAACGCATGTGAAGGCAGTACTCCGCTGGGATGAAGGTGGCATATAGGATTCTAAACTAAGTATCTCGCAGCATACCATATCACGAATCATAACTGGATACTGCCCGACTCCACATGCAGCAATAGCCCAGCGATTGCTAGTTACAACCCCTTGGTATGAACGCAAAATAACTCAAATGCATCTGACCCCTTCTTTGGGATTTCCTGCACTGCATCATTCCTATAAATCATATGTTGGAAGTTCTAGAGACTAATAAAACTCATGGGGCAGAAGTTCACTCGATTCTGAATTTTCTGCGGTAGAGTTTGGTTTATATTTCATGGTAGGATGTTTTTACATAGAAACTTTTCAAAAATTAGTTATTTTAACATTGCGCAAACTTTGCCCCTGCAAGGCTTGCAGTTTTAATATCGATTCTTTTAATTATTATTCTAACGAGTCAATTGCAACCACAATGACACTTTTCTTCTCGTTGGCGCTGTCGGTGTAGTAAACTCGACTGCTTTATTCGGCCCGTATGCAAATAGGAGTGTGATAAGCAGTTGCCAGCAGCATAAATCAATGTAGCTAGTGCTCTCTGCAGCATTTTGATGTGTACGTAAGTATGACAAATGCGATTCGCAAATCTAGCAAAGCCTTCGTGTATAAGTGTGGAGCATCAATAAATTTGTTTTCGAGTCCAACAGGGCTTTGGCTATTGTTTCGAGATATAGTAACACTACTCATACTTCTGAAGGTGACTTACAAACAGACCTTCAACTGATTCCAACAATCCAGAGCATAACATATAACAGAGGGTAGACGGCCCTGGAGAAAATCTGCAATAAAGTGCAATGTGTGCAGAGGACAATGTACAGGCGATCGGATGTAACAAATATACTCAAGTATAAAACGAAACCTTAGACAGCCTCTGGTTATTTATCTCTTTCGTCAAAGAGGTTTCCAATTAAATCTTGTAGACTTCAATTTTCCCTGCATTCCAATTTACCTGCATATTATGCAATTAATAGAGATTCAGGTATGCGCAAAGCTTGTTTGTTTTGACGTCTATACCCAAGGCATGAAAGTATTTACATTATATACACAGAATCGCCCGACGGAAACACAAATATTTCATTACTTGTAATCTTTTGCCTGAAGTTCGGACGTTTTCAGCATTTTGCGACCATTTTAAATTTTGTTTTTGGTTTTAGATGTCTTAATTAGAAAGAGTTGTTTAGGTGCATAAGGTTTTAGGCTAATTGTATTGAGTATCGAGTGTGCAAATGAGTACTATCACAATTGCCTTTGTATAAGAGATATTCATCGTTGCGCTTTACATCGAAAACATTCGTGCAATTGTGAAGACTGTGCGTGCTTATCGTAAAAAATATGGGAGAAATTCGGCGCCTTCAGGCCACTCGATGAATTGGTGAAGAATTTCTTTGAGTACGGATCTGTAGCCACTCACCAGCGTTCTATTCGACGGGGTCCGCGACACTCCAATGAAGCTGTAGTGGTAATAGAGAATGTTGCCCATTATCCAAATGTGTCAGGAGTTAAACGTGATTGGAACGCAGGGTCTTTATCTCTTCCCCAAGAAAGTGCAACTTACTCAATGATTGCTGCGAACGGACAAGCCGCGTCGTTTGTAATGTGGAAATGCCGTCGCAAGAATGATCGATGCCGAGCCAAATTTTTGGAACAAAATTTTGATGACGAACGAAGCTCATTTTACACTCTGGCGGAGTCAATAAACAAAACTGTCGGCACAGAATCCACACGTCATTCACGAAACACCACAGCACTACGAGGAGGTCACTGTTTGGGTCGAAGTGTACTCGTATGTGTCATCGGACCATTTTTCTTCAAATTTCGAGAAACCCTCGACGACGCACGGTGCTAGTGCACTTGGTGTGTCCGAAAACACGTGAAAAAGTTATGACGAACCTTTTTTTAAAAACACGGCGCACTTAGCCTAGCTCTACGATGAAGTTATTGCAAAATGAAAGTTTATGCAAGCAAACCGAAACCATTGAAGAACTAGAACTAAGTTTGGAAACCACTGGCGTAAGTAATCCGAGGCATTATGATGCTTCATTAGCTATTTGGAATATGTGATCATTCCATCGCATCGTTATGCCTAGGATGCTAAAAGATGGGTCAGCCGTTAGATCCACCTCATCCATTGAGAGAGCAGGAAGGGCGGGGCAAGTTTTGTTAGAGATGAGACATGACTTCGTTTTGTAGGCGTTAAACTCAACGCGGTTCTTGTGACCCCAATCAAAAATGAGTTCAATATCAATGTTGATGGAATTGAACATGTTCTGACCATCAAAAAGACAAGATCTTACTTGAGCTTGTTTTATGCTGCAGCTCATTTGCAAAGACTAGCAAAATTATGATAGAGTTGGCCATAATATAATTATACCTTGATTGAACGGACAGAAAGGAAAAAGATCTTTCGGGAACTGTGCTGGAGTTAAGTTGTCAAGGGGTAGTCTACTTCGACGTACTGTGTTGGAAGAGAATTAAGAAATAGATCAACGTCAGGGAATCTCGTAAGATACTTCACAATTTGAGTAATTTACCCAATTTGCATTGTGAACGTTGAAACCACTCGCAACGCTCTGGTTGTGAAAATAAAAATCCTGTGATCAGTTCAGAAATAGCATCGAAGGCTGAAGTGAGAGCTAATAATATTAGGACCTAGGAGGAATGCGACTTGGTTACAAAGAATTATTTTAACCACAGATGATTAAAATTGGAAGTTGAGTTTCCTGAAGGGCAAAAGCATTCCTACTTTACAGGGCTGCTCCCCTGTGCTTTAAGAAGTTGTGCACTAAGGTATACCCAGTCACCTCGTGTCAGTCTAAATGAGTATCGGGTGAGACATGCACTTCACTTTGGGCAAGAATAGCGGGAGCATTTTCTATACGGATGAAAATCCGAATATTACAAAGATCAAAACAAAAATTTGATAACCGGCCTGTTTTACGAAAAGTTCATGACCTGGTTTATAGCAGACTGTGTCAGCGATACAACTTTAAGGGCTAACGCAAGGCACTCTTGTTGTGCTTTCTTAAAAAAAACTATTCTCATCAATGAAGCTAGGAAGGCTAGAAGCGGGGAAACATTTTTCTTTTTGTCCGTCAGTTTTGGTGGGCTTCACTTGAAATTTTCGGGATATTGATTTTTTGTGGTTTGAAAGTTGAAAGTTGAACAGGTTGAATTAGTTGTTGGTATGAAAACAATATGGCTAATTCAACCCTTTTCATATTAGACATGACCAAATATTTCGAATTGCCAAACCAGGTTCCCAATACCAATTACTTCTTAAGATATGCAAAACCTTTCTGCGTGGTTCCTCGAAATAAGTGCTTTCTTTTGCTTACGCTACAGATAATAAATAGATGCGACCCAGTTCTAGAACAATCTTTCGTAGTCAATATTTTCAAATTCCTTCAACAGTCCAAATACCCCGGTCATCGCTATTTTCTTCAACATTTTCCTCACTCCTCATAACCTTAAACCTATTCTAAGGTTCGTTGTATCATGAGGTGGCCAACGCCATGACGGGCCGGTAGTAAAAAGGTTAATGCCTGAGTTTAGAACTGCCACGTGAAAGAAATATGAAATCGAAATAATCAAGAGGCCAAACTTTTTCGAGATTGATGAGAAATTTGGCGTCTTCTAAGAATGAATATTGTACATATCTAACATTCCGCAAAAATAAGACAAAAAAGTGGAGAGACTGCTAGAGCATTGGCCTATGAATGCACGAATGATTGAAACGTACTAATAACAAGTTTCCTTTCTGTTTGTAAATTGAGGAGTCTTAAGGATTTCGTACATGAAAGTTACTTTTTTAACGGAAGCTGCTTCCTGTATCATTTATCCTAAAATAATTAAATTGTCCATTTAACGACTTTTATTCATCTTCGATATCCAGATGTGAACGGATGCGCTAACGAGAACCTCATAGCACTCAAGGGAGTTTTTAAAGACTGAAATTGAAGTATGACAGCTCCTTTAATTTGGGCAAAAGTTTCTTACAGTCATACCGAGCTTTCTACCAACAGGGAAAAACTAGAATCGACACACTTTCTTTATAGGTTGGTGAAGAGCTCTTCACACCCTGCTCGCTCTGAGAAAAGAATATGTTCCCCCTTGGGTATAGTTCCGCCAATCTGCTGGCGCTGCTCCCCGCACCTTTGTCTTGGCCTAAAGTTTCAACGTTCAACTCATTACGTAGCACTGCACTCGTTCTGAATGTAAAATCAGAGGTTTCTCAGCCTCCCGCAGCTCTATTCCAAGGTAGCGCTAGTGATTCCTGGAAAGAGTTCTGCTGATGTGGTTAAGTCCTTAAGGTGTACTTTTCGTTTTTCCGGGGTGTGTTTTCGTTTATTTTTACCTTTTGCTTTTCTGCGCTTTTGCAGCTATTCTGTAATTAATGGATTTGTGCGGGTTTCGGGGCTCTTATAACCAAGAAGACTACAAAGAATCGGCGGCAAGGAGTTTTGATTTTAGAGGCGAGCTGAAAGGATTTAGTGGACACGTTCTCTTCAGAAGTCCTTGACATTTTTCAAGGAACTTCTTGTAGATAGCAAACAAAAGGGCCTGGCAATAAATCCTTATTTTTGTTATACCTACGGGAAAAGTTTATATAATAGAAGATATATCGGCCGAAATAGAACGGAGACGTCGGATGTTGAAAAATCTGTTGACTTTTCTTGCAGAAGCCATCCCCTCATGTTTTTATATTGAAAGCTTTGATCCAGTGATCACATAAGGGCTGAGCTCCGATGGTAAATAAAAACAGCCGATGTCAACGAGAAAAATGATTGAATTTGCATTTTCATCTCGATCTGAGAAATACATTTTCAATTCTCGCCGGCGGATTTGTTTGTGACTTTTGATGTGTAAATCTTGATGCCAAGGAAGAACGGGCGTTTGATACTTCAACAGAAAAGGGGTAATTGAATTTCTGCTTTTTGATTGACATAAATTTCGATTTGGCAGAAGTTTCATGTCTCTGCTACGTTCCACACTGCGCGAATGAAGCCAAGAAGACCACTTTCGCCGGGTATTATCAATAAATCCATAAAAATAGAATAAAGTCTTTAAACAGATGGAAAATGTGAAAAATTTCATTTCATTCACTTGTAAAATTAGCGAATTAAAAATATTAAATCAATGTTAACATGGCTCAGGGTGTAATAACGGCAATCTTTTTCCAGAAACACAAGATTAGCCTTCACGAGTTCGGAGTTCAAGGTTTCCTCGCCATTTACATCTCATAATCTGTCTTAACCTTGCTCTACCTTTCAAGCTAAGCTTACTGCTAGATATTTGAACATCACCTGAATGACACGACGGACTTGTAGTGCAAAGGGTGATACCTGAGCTTAAACTTCCCCATTAAACAAACCTATAATATGCGTGTTCTATCGGGGATCCTATATTTCTCAGAAGAAGCAACAGGATTGAGTCAATTTAGAAGAAATTTATTCTTTCTGCTCTGAGATTTCTATACGACTCAAAGCCTACCACCCTACACGGTGAGGCTCATGCCTTCGTGTCTCTAGCCCCTTCAAGTAAGAGCAAATTTCTTATCGCATGCCTTACGTTAGAAGCCCTTAGCGGCAACCTTAAAGTTCAGTTTCAGTCGGATAAGATCAACTTCAAAGAGGATTTGAGTCCGAGTATGCAAGGACCGAGCCCGTCAACAGATGCTGTATGGTCTTTAACAATTATAGATCATGTTACTCCCTTTCAATAAACAAAGCATCCTATAAAAACCTAAATCCCTTCCCAAACAGCAATATTTCCAGAATAATTAATTTAAATATGCCAGTACTGCTCCTTGTCATTTTATACCGACACCATAATGATTTGTTTTATTCTTTGAATTGGCTTAAGTGTGCCTTGTTTGGCGAATAAATAAATAAATAATTCAAGAATAAAAAAGGATTTCACTTCCCGAGCCCCGACTATGTCTAATCAAAGCAGAGCAGGAGGGAGCATTCAATTTGACGTTAACCCCTGAGATATCGATAAACAAAGTATTTGTAGTCGTAAAAGTGTTTGGATTGATTTTATTCATTGACCAGAGACTTAACCAAGGGCACTTTGACCTCAAAGAGAGTGATTCGAACGGCTTCTGTTAAGTTTTGAATTCCTCATGTTGGGTTTTAATATGGGGCAGGAACTATTCGGTTGCTTTGAAAAGAAATCAATCGCAGACAATTTATGAGCTTGTTTTATAGGTACCTATTATAGAAAGATAGGTGAAATTGTAGGATTACTAAAATGTGGCCATATTGAAGTCTTCATTTCGAGAAATCACACAAAGCAGAAAAGTTTTCAGCTAATAGAGCCATCGTTTCACAAGCTGATGGCCAGATGGCTCTGTCCTTTCAAAAATAAATGTTTCCGCATTCATAGCGTTTGGTCAATTTGGTCAACATGGTTCGGTAATGCAATACATTCAATGTAACGGTCGAGCCACCAGCATTTTCAAAGTATCGCCTAATTTCACCGCCACCGCAAAAACCGCACCAAAGGGTAACTCGTAATAGTCATACATACAATTTGGGTATTCACCTATAAAAGACTGTCATCGTACCATATACTAACAGAAAAAAGTCAAGGCTAAAACCCAAAAAGGAAGCTAAATATCTAAGTTTAATCCTAGAAACCCCAGATTGAGAGAGTAACTGCGAAGAGAGATTTTCTCTTTTAAAACCAGAAACCCTTGTGGATTAGTGATGAGCAAACGCAAGAAAAAGACAAGACTAATCTAGTCTGCCTTGTTGTTGTTCTTGCAAGCTTAACTAAGTCTTGTTCTTAGTCTTGCTAAATGCAAGAACAAGACAAGACTGCAAGAACAAGTTGGCGCACAATGCATGCAGTCATTATGTGCTTATGTAAAAATGCTTTTACAATTATCATACTAAAAAGTAAATATATATTATATATATCATAATTACTTGAACATCATAATCAATTTTATATTTTTGGTTTTCAAAAGAATGAATTTAGGTGAAAATTTTGCAAGAATCTTGCTAAAGTCTTGCTCTGGATCTTGTTCTTTTTTTTATGTGAGTTCTTGCACAGTTAGTTTTGTTCTTGTTCTTGCAAGCATAGCTAAGTCTTATTCTTGGTCTTGCTAAATGCTTATCGTGGATCATCTATCCATTCTCAAGAAATTAAAACTGGAGCCAATGCTGGCATCCATTCCTGCTAGTCTAGACCACGACAAACTATTTATGACCATTATAAATGGTCGGTCAGAACGGCTGCACGGCAAGTGCCTCTTTGGATGAACACGGCCTTTTCGTATATGTACGAGTGTCGTATATGGCCTGAGGTGCAAAATATGCTTTGACCTCGACAGCACCTCTACTGTTTTGCAAGGTAAGGTACTAGCCATTCGGGATTCAGGTGTATAGCCAGACTTGTAACTAGAGCTCCAAACAGATGTAAGATCGTTATATTTTTGAGATACCCTGTTGGCTATTATATCCCACAGGATGTCATCAAGACTGGCCATGATTGCCTCCTGTTTCTAAAATCCCTCAGCAGGAACAGCAATGTTACGCTGATGTGGATCCTAGGCTAAAGAAGCCAAATCAGCAAAGCTAAAGCCGGCAAACAAATTTAAACAGCAGAGCACACTATGAAGCCGAATTTCCGTCATCGCGACTATCATCGCAAGAGATGTTGCAACTGCTTAAAATTACTCATTCCAAGCTGAATGATTGACTTATTTGGAACATGATTAACCCCAAAAACATCTTCACGTATTCAATTGAACGATTTTAGACTTGTCGACTGAAACTTCAACATGTTGATGCGGCGTTTTATCGTTATCGACTGCGGTCCACAACTGTCATGAACAACAAACGACTCCCAAACTAAAATGACGGTCAATAAAATTCAGCCCGAGACATTAGACGCAGCCTGTACAAACAAAACTGCAAGGTCGTCATCTTGCTAGATAAAACCGGAAATACATTGAAGCAAACTACACTTTAGTTTCAATCTGTGATATATCTATTTGTTTTATTTGTTGACTAAATAGTTGATTAGAATGAAAATAATCATATTTAGAAAGCAATGTGTGCCCACAATCAATTGGTTCAGCAAAGCCAACACCAGCTCCAAATACGGCAGAAGGGCTTAAATCAGAAAAATATTCTTGGCACGTTGACAAATTTTGCAACAATCCTCAATTCATTCACCTCAAACCAAATATTTGGCAAATGTTGCACTCCGTAACTCTTGTGTGCCAGGAAGCAAACATCCCAAGAAGTTAGGAAAAGAGTCTACATTATATACGTAACGACGTGGCTTCGTCCGTGTATAGGTTTGTGGCAGTGATAATCCCGCTAAGTAAACCGCACAACAGTTTTGCAATTTGCTGCATTTCATGAAGCATTTTTAGGTCCTAGACCTTTGAGCGCCCTTGAGGTTGGAACTGAATTATAACTGTAACATTATGTACACACAGCTAGCAAGAAGGACTCCGTCCGAGAATAGTTCATAACAATATTGACTCTTATACTTAGGTGGTATACATCTCCGCCGGAAGGACAAGAAATCTTTCACGAGTGCTTCACGCCTTGGAACGCTTTTAGAACAGTGCAAAATTTGGTTTAATTAAAATATGTACTTTAATTTTGGAGTTCAATTGTTTTTGTTATCTGGAGCCCACCTGACATTTAAAAAAGTACACCGAAGACGTAAGTTTTCAACATAAATGGCCCATGCCTACATTGTGATGTAAACTGACATGGATGCTGAAGCATGCAAATTTTAAAGCCAATTTGTTATTCCATTAATTTTATATAACCTAAAGTTTTTGCATTTATTTTGCATTTCAAAGTAATGACCACCTGATTCAATAGGTATTTTGTTCAGTCCGACACTATTAAAGGCGAACTTTAGACTTTTTGGAACTGAATGAGGCAATTCACATTAATAGTACTACACTGCACTGCTTTGTCTTAGGTAATTTTCTAAAAAAGGCTTTCTACTGTTTCTGTTGACATATGAACCTAATTTTTGACTTAAAATGGATGAGGAGGCCATTACTAGTATTCTATTTTTAATTAATTTTCTTCTCGACATTATAAAAACGTTGTATTAATAAATACTCTTTGCAATGTGTTTTAGCTTCCGCTCCACTGCAACACACTGCATTGCACTGTTTCTTAATGTGTTTCAGGCTTCAGTCTGTCGTGGTAGTACTGGATGGGGAATTGTTTAAACAATCCATTATACCACCTTCTTCTTTCCGGGGCATCTATGACAGGGCGCTGGTTTGAACACCTAGTGCGATATTTGACTGCAGAACACGCGCAAAAAATGACAATGTGGTTAGATTGAAAAAGTTTTAGATAAGTTTTTTCGGTTCCTTTCGGTGTCATAACCATCTCGGACTGGTGGAAGTGCGATCGTAACCTCCTCGTGGTGGTCACTGGAGCTGTCTTGAAGGGGTGGGCCAATAAGACCGGGCCTACAAAGCCAAGATGTAAAGTTATCGTGTCGAAATGAAACCCCGGCAGTCGGTAGGCTTTGCACTGTCGATCTATCATGGGCGCCACGTCGAGCGCACCCATTTCTCTAATAACTTGGTCTGATATGGCTCTGTCAGGATGGACCTTACCCTTCCTACCATACTCTTGGGGCTTTTGTTTACCAATTAATCTGGAGAGGGCCGAAGTGGAATTGGGGAGCCCACGGAGCATACCGAGCCCGTTTTCGCCTACTCTTTCGCTATAGACAGGAGGGGGCCTGGAACGCGGGTGGAAAAGAAGCAGCCCCGACAGCCGCCGCTCTGCCCAAAGTTTTTTGACCCGCCAGAAAATTTGCAGCACTAGCTCCCATATAATCTAGGGGGAACATTCCTATCATCCCCCAGAAATATTTAAATTAATAAATAAATAAATAAATAAAAATTGCGACAGCAAGCAGACCTAGACTGCCGCCGTTCTGCGAAGGAGTCCAAGTAAAGGAGGGCTTGAGTGGAATTGGATAGCCAACGGAGCCTACCAAGTGTGAGCGTCTAGCCACTAGGCAGGCTGCTTGATATGAGCCATAGGGATGTAGTACAACAGGCGAAGCGAATGCCAGCGGTACTTTGGACCCAATAACTAAAAAAATATACTCATACCAAGCGCTAGTTTTTGTTGTTGTATTACGTCATATGCCTCACCTTGTATATACACCTTGCCGTGGTGGTGGGCTTGCAGTCTTGTAGTAGCGTTAGGTTATGTCGGCGGTGGCTACGGCGGCGCCAACGGTAGGGGCACCCATGACGAACAGGCGGATTCTGAAGAGCCCAGACTAAGCACTTACCCTTATCTTCTCTCTTTTCTCTTTCTTTCCCCTACGCATTTCCCCACTTCTAAGCTAAGGTGCTTACCGTGCCAATGTCTGCATGGCCAGCCAGTGGTTAAAGCTGGTAGCAAACGGATCCCTCATTCTCTAATTCCCCGGGCAAGGAAAACTAAAATGCCTTCTGGCTCTAAAGGCGTTCTACCATCAAAGGTGCCCAGCGAATTCTTGCTAGATTCGAGGGAATTGCGAAGGGTGAAATCACCGAGAAGCAACAAGCTTCAATAAGGTGGTCGACGCGGGTCGTCAGCGAGCATATTTCGCAAACTGGAAACGCAGCACCAAAGGCAGAGGTCCCTTGAGGAACCTAATCACCCTGAGGTGATTGCTCCTACTGCTCAGACCTACAGCCAAGTGCTGGAAGGTCAGATTGTGATCGCCGTCATCGAGGAAAGCAATCCAGATGGCACCATTCTGCCTGAAAAATGGAGGCAAATTGAGGTCAGGCTCGCGACGATTTCCTCCCACTCCTTGAGGAGCATCCTGGCACAGCTTCTTACTGTCGCGATGGCGGATATCATCAGGGCCGCGTGAAGTTTATCGCTTGTGCCGATCAGATATCTGTCGATCTCTCTAATATAGCCATATCCAGAATTGGGGAAGCATTCCCAGGCGCCAAACCCAAAGTCGCTAGGAGGGAGGAAATCCCGAGACGGCCAAGAGCGCGTTCCTGGATCCCAGCAGAGTAACCCACAGCTACGGGTGTCTTCAAGGAAGATTACGAAACTGGAAGATCCTAAAGGTGACGGCCGAGCGGTTACATTCGTAATTAGCGAGGAATCGCTGGGACCTCTGGCGAAATCTGGAGGCGTCATAAACTACGGCTCTCTTCCATTACCCTGAGGCCTTACAAAAAAGATTCGTTGCCCCTCAACCAGAGTGGAACGGTTTCAACTGTTCTACCTGTGGCTCCAGATGGTGAGCCCTCGGGCACTGCGGGTGTTACAGGTACAGAAGTTGCTGAATCCAACGTACCTGGCACTGCGGATGACACAGGTGCGCAAGTAGCTGAACCCAATGTGCCTAGTATTGCCGGTGTTACAGGATGTAGCTGATCCTAAGGTGCCTGAGGATACTTTCTTACCAACCCTGGGTTCAAATTACCCTCTTTTCTGATCATCTGAGGATTCAAACATCCCAGGCGTTCTTTCGCCGTCAAGGACGGAGCACGAACTGAGGGACTTTGCCCAATTTCTTTCGGTGGGAGATGATATCTTACACCGGGAGAAGACGAGGCTGACATAACGGTGATCGAGATTGATCCCAATACTCGCGACCACGATGCTGAGAGTAGCGCAGATTAATCTCCACCACAGCAAGGCTGCACCCGCCAGCCTATGCTTACGCCTTTCTAAGGATGATATAGATGTCGTTATGGTATAAGAGCTTTGTATTGTCCGGCGTCATTGAGCCAGCATCATCGTTGGATGTGATGCGAATGCTCACAACACCGTTTGGGGCAGCGTACAAGACCTTCTCTGTCACTGCCCAGCCCTAAGCAGAAGGAGACTAACTACTTTTGGTGTACCCTTCCTTAGCGCGCTCGTGAAAATCTCGAGGATTTTGATCCCGCAACTAAGAAGATTCATTACCTCCTAGAAATGGTTTAGCAAACAACCGACATTTTAATATCACGTTTAAAGTGGGGTCACTATGTCACCACAATGGGCTTACTGTTTGCCGTAGTGTTTGAGCTGTACACCAGCAGCTGAGTCATGTCTAACCAATCCTAACCTGAGCAACTTTAGTTTGAAACCTTATACCAACGGAACTTTATGTACCAATCGGCAAAAAATAAGAGAGAGCACATTTATCTAGAAGACAAGGCAACGTGTACTTTTGTAATGGGAAGGGAAAGCGGGCCGTGCTTTGTATTATAACGAATAATATCCCAAAATAACAAACGTACAGAATACATATGGTAGAGCCGATAGAGATTGCTATTTACAATGCAAATATGTATTATAGTGCCGCTATATACCGTATTATTACTGCCTTTTCGTATTGTTGTGTAAAAATAAGGAACGGTCTGAATGCTGAAAATGATTGTTAAATATTGTTTTAAGTAAATTGAAACTAAACAAGTGACGGTTCTAGAAAACACAAATGTATCACAATCTTCGAAAATAAACTCAGTACATAATCGCAAAATAATTTGCCAGGATCCGACATAATCCAGGTTCTTAAGCAAAGTTTTAACGTAATCCTTGTCCCAACTATGAACCCTGCACTTTGTCGCTCCTAATCAATTATCTTGTTTTCATCATTTAAATTTCAATTTGGGTGAACTTATGCTCTATTTGATCTAATCCATCTTCAAAAAAATTAAATTTCGATTGAAAGTTAAAAGTGAAGAAGTTCTTTGGGAAATTGTTTTTGTGACCCATTCCCATTTGGAAAATGTACCATCTGGAGTCATTGCTCAAACATAGAGCGCTCTGTATATAGAATTGATGTGTCCTTTTAAAGAAATCAATTCGCAATTCAACAGTTCTGCCGTAGAACGAAAGGGGCCCAGTGGGTGTAGGACTGCGCAAAGAGTATCCCTAGATAGTAATAATTACATCGTTTGACACGATTCATCCTTTCAACACCCAAGGATACTGAGAGATATCAAGCCGATGAAAACTTGCTCCAGCACTACATGCAGACACGAGAACATTGCCACTGTATCGTGTAGAGAAAAAGTTTCCAGTTGAGGACAAATGTCCCTTTAGGCAGGACTCTTTGTGAAAAGTATAACTCTTTGCTGCGACATAAAAAGATTCCTGTTGGTGTGCCAGGCATTATTCAGTTTTCTATTTTAATAAACTTGTCAGTGCTTTCGAGGCGTACGAATGAATAATTTCGGTCTACAGAATCCCTTTCAACGTCGCTGTGCTGTTCAACATCGAAAAGATATGCCGAATTGTATATAACGTTTTTACGAAATGGGTTTGTGTGGAAACGAGCTCATCGGCTAAGAGGCATTTTGTGTCTTTAATTAGTCCATCCTCGCTGAGGCAAACAAAGTCCTGGTTTTAATGGGTTAGCGTTAAATGTTTGAAACGAATTTCCTTCTGAATGCGGAGCATTTTGCGGTGGTTTTTATGCTTTTTGTGGCGGTCAAATCCTGATTCAACATAAAAAGGGAGAGTGTTTACGTAGTACTTTGTGTCTTTTTAAAGCTGCAGAAAATGAAATATCTTCGAGCTATTAAAATCGTTATTTGATTATAAATGAAGGCTTTAAAATTGCATGAATATATATAACACACTCCGCAATGGCAGGGATCAGAAAAAGCCGTGAAAATAGAATGGCGGTTGAAGCTTTAAAATGAGGATAGTTCTTATGCTAACTTGTATGTGTCGAAGGCAATCCTGATGCTTGCATCCTTGCTAACTCACTCTGTAACTAATGAATTTTAAATGCGTTGCAGTAAGTGGGCATAGTTTGTTATCATATGTTACGTCACAAGCTCCCTTTTGTTTTTTGACGCTCAAATATCTTCTTAACTTCTAATAGTATGTCTAAAGAACGCGAATCTGCTAAAACTTCTGACATCAAAAAATTTGCTTGCTCCATCTATTGTAGATGAAATATTAAGTCAGTGAAATGATTCTTATCCTGAATGACGCGGCAACCCTTTTAAACTAACTTTAAAAACAACAGGACTATTAGGATTTGCTGCAAAACTAAGCGCGACTGGAAAATTCCATTAAACATAAAAATTTTACTGCTTAGAACTATCACCATGTGCTTTCTTTGTGCGGTTTCTTTCAGAAAGAAAGTTGGAGCAGAAGATGGCTGTATGCTGTATATCATTCTCAGGCAATAAACTTGCTTACAGTGTGCTTGGTTTATACCTTTCTTAAATACAGAAAATGGCGTAAACATTTCTCTTACTTCACACCACTTGCACTTTTATCCCAGCAACAAAGGGCACTGAAAACGTTCAAATTATTAAGTTTACATCCCGGCCAGAAATTAACAACTTGGAGCGAGTTGAATAAGGAATTTGCTTAGTTCTAAACTTTTCAATAAATACACCGTTCGCCAATCACCGTTCTCCCGAGCCTTGGCAGCATTCATACACGTAATTTGATTTAAAGCGTCTTTCATAGACGAGTACTTTTAACGAGGAGCGTTCCATAAGAAATAATCTTAATGCGCTGCCGTTAGACACGGCGAACTCGCAGAGAGACTAGGTTATTGGTATACAATTTTCAAGTACTTTTGATTGCATGGTTTCGCCTCTAGGAGAGTTTGCGAGTAATTAGCTGAAAATACATCGCTCAGTAGATAAGGGATCTACTGCAAGAATCTGGTGAGTTTTTCAGGACATGTCCTCATCAATCATTGGATTTGGGGTTAATAGCGCTGATGAGGAAGAAATTGTCTGGAAGAAAGTTAGTTTTTGTATCCATCGATCTTGTAGGATGAGGGAATTAAGTAGCAACTGACATTTATCTTATCTTCTTTTTTGCGTTTTTACTGAATATGAGATTGGGGTTATGCCTTAAACTGAGCATTTTTGCTGGTCGGAAAATCCACCGAAAATTTTGATTGTCACCCCTAAAATGAAATTATTGATTTATGTTATTGCCTTTTGGAAGAAATAAAAAGGGGCGCCGCGCCGCTCCGAATAATGACTTTCAATTAACCCTTCTTTCGTGAATGAAAAATTATCAGCTGGAAGAACTCTGTCCACAGGAATTTTTTTCTAGAAAGAGTCGTCCTTTGTCTAGAGAATCCCATTTGATGAAACTAATGTAATCTCTTGCAACGAAAGCTAAACTTTTTCTCATCATTTTCGCAAGGGGCTTTTGATTTAATATTTGTGAGAAAACCACATACATTCGGTATTAAAACCAAATTTGTAAACGGTTTGTTATGTAAAAGTATGATAATTCTCCATTTTTAATTTGCATGTTTTTATATGACAGTTCGGAGCTCAGGAATCACCCTTTGCACTACTCACGCCATGTCGTTCGTAACATTATGGTGCAATGTCTAGTAGAAAGCTTAGTTCGAAGGATAGAAGGGTTTCAGAATATGAAGACCATGGAAGATATTGAAGAGACGACTGCGAAGCCTGCGTTTGAATTTGTAGTTGTAGGAGTTCGGAAATAAAGACTGTTTAGCATTATGACCCAACCCAGCTTGCAGTTTCATTCCACCCGATTCCATCTTGAGCACTGACTTCAGTGAGCGAATATGAGATGGGTTCCTCGCTTAGCTTGGTGGCAGGAGAAAAGGGCGAGTCGGTGGCAATTTTTCGCAAAGAGAGAAGACAAAAAAGGAGGAAAATTATTTGGCTGGAAAATGGTAAGGGGAAGGATCCGGGAACTTGGATGCTTATTTAGCGATTTAGGATATATGGCCATTTAATCGCAGGTTTTCGCTCGTTAAAAATTTACAGCGTAGCGTATTTATACTATAAAAAAATGTAATGCTGTCGCCTTTGATTATTTGAGATCCTCGTTTACGGAGTATAAGTAGTAGGGCTATGGGGTTATCAGCGCAATGACGTCATCGGCTCCTGACTTGGGTGTGGATGCGGCCAGATTCTGATGCATTAATTGGAGTTTTGGTTTGAGTCTCAGCCTTTGCGATATGATTATTGTTGTTTCCGAGATATAAGCAATTTTTTTAAAGATAAAAATTAAATAAAAGAGTTTTTGCTATAGAAGTTTTTTTATGTATTAATATTTCGACAAATTTTGAGGATTTTCAGTGTAATAACGAACATTATCAAACATTATATCCCACTCACTATCTATCAATCTCACATAGGCGGCGCTCACTAGACACCCAAGACCACATCCACATCCAAGTCAGAAACCGATGACGTAACTGCGCTGATAACCCCATAGTCCGTCGTTTAATGTAAGAGTGGCGTGGCTCCGTATTTTAGAGTATTGGAGGACTTTAGTTTGCCCAACTGGACTTAAACTGAAGTTAAACGTAAAGCTCGCTCAAAAGGGAGTAATCAATTGGAATAACGGAACGCCGGAATGCAGTGCGGTTTTCATTTCTAACTTTTAACGAAAAAGCCACAACAATTTCAAGCACAATTACCTTCCTATCGAAGGTAGTTTATTAACATGAACTGGACTTTAGCCGGTGAAGCATCTTACGTGTTTAACACTCGACTCAATGAGGTTTGATCTGGAAAGTTCAGTTCCATCATTGCTTCATAGAAAATATTTACTTTTGTTAAATAAATATATAACGGTGATCCATTTAAAAGTACTTTATAAGTATGGATTTTACGACAGATCATGCGTGAGTTGTGTCAAACTGTCAAGGTGCTTTTCATGGAGACTAGTGCTTTTATTAAGTATTTTTTCACATTTCATATGATTGTACTTCAAGGTTTTCGATGACAGATTACGTAAGTGTAGATTCGTTAAAAACGTACGTCAATTTGCCTCTATTAAGGGGATTTTACATCCCAGACTCAAAGTGCAAGAACAAACTGGCTTTGTACAAAATACAAGCGCAAAGTTTCATCGAAAGCCCGAAACTTTGTACAATTGTCAAATAGAAAAATTGGTCGCAGAGGAAAAAATTTTATGAGCTGCAAATCCTTTTAGATAGTTATATTAAATTAATGTGTAGTAAAAAAGGAAATTTTATTAATTTCCGCATTTTGTTTTTGAAATAACAAAAATTAAGGGATTTTTCATATTGTCGAAAACAGCTAAATATGCAACAAAACCACAAGAAACCACGAAAGTGGGTAATGAAATCAAAAGCTTTTTTTGGTCTACGCATTCGTTAAGTTGAGTAGTGCTCTACTTTGAGGGTGCCGTTTGCTGTTGTTACTTTGGTGAAACAGAGACAAAACCATACTATCTTTTATGCGTTAAAGGAGCTCAGATTTGCGCTTCCACTTTGAGACTAGGATGTAAACTGGATTTAATGGTTACGTCAACACGCATAATTGCCGTTTTTGGGTTGAAGGGCATTCCGAAAAAGCTCAATTGCTGCCATTACATCCATACCCAGCCCCGAGGTCTTTCGCCTTTTCCACTTTCCCACGTACATAACTTCCCTTCTCTCTTCTTCCTTCTTTAAGGTGGAATAAAAATATCGCGGCCAGGTTGTGACAGTTCCTTCCTCTCTTCTTTCTCTCTCTCTCTTCTCTCTATCTTCCGGCTAGAGCTGCTGTTCGACGGTGTATACGGAAAAAATATATTGTCGACAGTACAAAGGGACTTTCCCTAAGCCTCTAGTCTGCCACATAAAAAAAATACAAAAAAAGGTTTGATGTGATTTATCTGCTAGTGGAATCATCGGCCCATATTTCTTGTCGAATGTCTATTCTATTCATTGGCCGAATACAACTCTAAATGATCGAATGCATCATGGAAAATGGAAATTTCAGAATTATTATTTATTAAAATTCATTAGTACATAAAGATAATTATAATCTTAAAATGGAGAAAAGTTTATATATGTAAATCAAAAATGAACCATAATAGAAAAAATAATCTTTAAAAATAAATGTAAACAATAGTTCTTTTGTACGATGATAAATATCACCCAGTAACAATTATTTTTTTCTTTCTATCTCTAAATGAATCACCCAACATATATTCTGGGGGCGGTAATTTGTCTTTTTGTCCAGGACGCAGAAATGTCCCTACCATTTGGCCCGCACATTTTCTAAATTGATCAAATTAAAATAGAAAGTTATTAGTGACAGTAGATTTAATGTTTTTTAATAAGAGTCTATACAACACTCATTAAAATAAGCTACCCTATGCCATCAAAGAAAGCTTAGTCTAATTAGTACCAAGAATGCCTAAATAAGAAATATTATTGAACATGGCATTCAATAGTACATCTATCTACATCTATCCGCACTACACAATAGCTGAAAAAGAACTCCCCCACAAATTTTCATATAATTCTGCCCCCTGGGGATTAAATAAAAAATGTTTTAATTGTGCCACAAAATTCAACTAATAATGTTTACTTTTATTGAATAATTCCTGTTTTCCGACTTTTGAACTGATTTGTAGCAGGTTTTTTCGTTGGATCCATGTTTTGCATATTTAGACAGTATATATGTGGCACGCATACTTCTACAAATGGCATTTTGCATATTCTTCAAGTCACTCCTGTTTCGGTCACTCAAACAGTTTCATTACTCTGGTTCATAGCTGCAATACGATTATCAAATGCTCTAACGCATTGTCTCCTAACTTTAGCATCCTTCAGCAAGAGCAGCAACATTGCGCTGATGTGGATTCCAGGGCAGGATGGTTACATAGGCAATGAAGTAGCGGATGTTAGAGTAAGGGCAAATTCATCACTTGTTGGTCTGCATAGCTCTCTCATAGCTGGACAAAGAAATATTCTTCTGATTTTTAAATAGCTGTGATCGCTGTGTTGTATTTTTTAGGATAATAGAAGTGAACGCTCGCTGAGTGCCCTAACTTTCCAAGTTCATAAATCGTACCTTCCGTGGCCTGGGTCGTTGCCGTTTTGTTCATTCTGTCCGAGGCATACTTTGAGGATTCGTGACCGATGGGTTTTTTCAGAGGGAGGTTGTTAGCTGCCGTCCAACCCCCAACCTGGAAGACTAGTCCGGTATTTGCTTTGTCTAGAGCCCGAAATACTCGCCTTTCACTTTCCTCCAACGGTTACCATTATATAGACCAGAGTATCCAGGGGTCACCCAATGTTGGTAGGATTCGTCAGCACCACTGTATATCTTAGATTGTTTTAGCAGTCAAAGGGCTCTTTGGAACCAATCTGTGGCTTTAAACGATGTCGTTATAAGCGACTTTATTTAAAGCAGACGTTTATTTAGAATTCATCCGAGACATCCAAATCTAGTCGTTACATGGTAACGTACGATTCAACGTAGGTAATAAACCGTGTTCGGTGTTCCTAGTCTCTTTGTTTAGTTTGTTTTTCTAATTCCTTAAAGGCATCTTTCAGATCCCGTAGGTTTTGTGCAACAGCATAGCTTCGTCATCTGCATAAGTGTGTAAGCTACGACTTTCATCGATGTATTCATATATTTGCTGTTTTTGAAGATAAAACAGTGGTGCTGACATAATTCCCCAACGCCTGTTAAAACACTTTTTTTATTTAAAAATACGCAGCTTTACGTTGCCCAAATAAAACTGCACCAAGGCCATTATCATCTATCCAAAACGCATATTCGTACAGAAAATGGAATTGCCTTCATTAGGCGTGGAAAAATCTGTCACTATAGGTGTCAGGCCATGTGCTGAAGTTTCATTTATCATCGAAATTTTCAGCAAGGACTAATTAAATGTTTCATATATGCAGTTAACTAGATTCCCACTGACGCTGTCAGTCCCAGTTATAATTAAATAATCGCGCTCTGAGCTGGAACATCTGCCATCCGCTTTAATTGCCGGCTTATAAAGCCTGCTGCCACGGCAACGCGATATAAAAGAAAAATTACAAAAGATTACAGGAATGGCAACTAGAACTTACTTATCTTCGGACAAATTAAGGACAAATTCAGGACATGTTTCTTGCCACCAAATCCATCCTTTTAATTCGGTCATATCTCTTAGAATGCCCATTGTTCAAGGGCCGACTGAATCGCCCAGACAAAGGGTTAGGAATCAAGTGGCAGAAAAATATTTTCAAAGGGGTAGAAGAACTCAAGGCTCACCTTGTTGTGAATTGTGAAAAGAAAAATGGAGCCTATGATGCACGAAACAAAGGCAACGCAAGAGGTAATTGACGTCTCCATTGTGTTGACTTTGAATGGAGCAAGGAGGGTGATCCTTTTAACACGGTATCGCGTTAGGGCAGGCGTCTATTTATAAGCTGACGCCGAAATTTGCTCAAGATTGTTCAAAAATATAATGTTTGTTTTAAAGAAAAATGCTGGGATAAATGGCCACCGCCTTTTAAATAATTATTTTAATGCAGAATAACTTTAATAGAATTCCGATAGTGTGTATGTGTAACACCGCAATTTCCGCACATCAACAAATTTATTATTGAATAGAAGTAATATTCAAATTAAGGGACTTTAACAGAATATAATGATAATAATTAAAATTCAAGTTAGTGTTTTTCTGTATTTTTTTTTTGTTTTTTGTTACTTGGGCAATTTCATATACCATGTTTAACCGCCGATAAGATCGTTCGAACCATACAAGTCCCTTGAGGTAGACGGGTTTTCCATTGTGCTGCAGCGAGGATGCGACCTTGTCACTCCCTATGCAAGATCACATGGTGTCATCCCATTGGCTTGGAGGAATGCCTGATGATTATTCTTTCGTCTTTTGCCTTGAAGACAATGGAGAAATAAGGGAAAATCATGTTCTGTCATCTCCGCTAAACTCTGACCAGCATGCGTACTACTATTGCAGCACATCACAATCTGGTGCTCAGGCTGGAAAGTACAGTACCAAAGAAAGTATAGTTGTCGCGGCGGCCTTCCTCGATATCCACTTAGCTTTCAACAATACATCATTTAACACTATAGCTAGGCCCCTAGCTATATGGTGTAATTGATCATATCTAAGTAACACTTTCTATGACTGGATGGACTCTACTCTGCGCTATACCAAATGTATGTCCACAGGAAGGAGTATTATTTCCACTTCTGTTGTAGATAAACTCTTAGAGCTACTTAATTGCCAGAGCTAAAATTGTTAGCTCACGGTTACTCATACGCTGCTGATCTTGTGGAAATAGGTGAAACAGAAGATATCAAGCCAAATATGTACTTAGGAGTGGCGTTAGATAACAACCTCAACTGGAACCATCACATAGATTCTTGAATGGCTTACCTTCCCATCACAACTTCATCACCGACTTCCCCGACGGCAACGATAGAGACCCTCCTCAAAATGGTACTACTCCATCTTGAGGTAGGGAGGACATTGATCTTGGATGGGAACATTCTTTATAGAACAGATTCCGGAAACGGGAACACTATAAAGTACCGCCGTATAGACTTTACACGGATGGTTCCACAAAAGTGAGACAAGTGTAGGCTCCAGGGGTGAAAGCGACTAGTTCAGTATAGCGGTACGCCTAGGCACCCTAAACTTCAACCAGAGCTGTGCGCCATACTGGCATTCACTCATGAGGTCAAAAACAAACGGATATTTGCCATTGCTGATAGCCCAAGAACAATCAAAGCGGACATTTTCTTGCTCACGCTGACGAGCGTAGTCAACCACTGGCTCCTTTTTTACATGTCGCGTTTTAATAGGTTGAATTAAGGAACCCTGCAAATTTTGTAGAATTTATAGTTTTTATACTTTTAAAATTGTCGTAAGGTAGTCTTTGCTTCAATAACTCAAACTTTCACCTAGCAGCTAATTCAGTACAATTCCGCGACTTTTGTTCCCTTTTAACATACAAATATAATGTTTAACATTTCTTCTTAAGGTAGAGTAGAACTGAAACCAAATTTATAGGCAACGAACCCCATTATTGGAGTTAGACGACCCCTAACAACGCCCTTTTTGCACACGAACTGTATAAAAAACACAGCCGCTTTCGTTTATTGCCAATGCACTGTACACAAACATCCCACATTTTTGTGCTACATTTATTGTACCTGCTTTCACCCTCACTTTGTTTACCGTTTTCCCAAGCATTTCACGAGCGGCGGCAGCATCAACACAAACTTCTTGTCAAACTCCCACCTATCATTATGAGAATCCTGTCAATACGAATGTCATAAAGTCTCTTCCATACAGTCCCTGAGATCTCACTTTGCATTTATCATTGTCTGCTAGATATATGGTAGCCCTGGTAGTCCTTTCTCCCATGTGGTAATGTGCCAAATCCGCTTTCCGGTTGGGTACATTTCATGGCGCATTATTATATCTTGAAGAGAGCACCGCAGGTTCCTTTCACATTGTAATGATGGGATTTAGGTAGAGGTATATAGGAGGTCTATGGCACAATAATATAAGGGAGTCGTCCCAGCCCTCGGTCGTTTCTTCTAAAATGAAAAAGGTAAATCCGCTTACTTTAATGGTAGGCTTAGTTTGAGCAATCTTACAAGAGAGCTAATTTTAGACGAGAAGGTACTACTATATTACTTTCTTAAGAAGAAACATTTAGTGTCTGATATAAAATATCGAGCTCCTAGTTCCATGTTGCTTAAGCGCCCAAGATATGGCGGCATGTATGTGTAAGAAGGTAAAAATCCATCCACGTGGACATGGTATTAATTTTCGGAGATATAACCTTCCGGAATATGTAAAACCGAGTTGAATGGAGTCTGTTTGGTCTGTTTATTTTCATTGAATTTATAAAGTGTAATTTGCCTTAGTACGAATTTCTTTCACTGAACATTTCGTGATGATTCAATAGAAATAGCGAAATTATTTCAGTTCAGTTAAGGCCTGTCGAAAATTAAATATAACAATAGACCATTTCATGAGGTGAATAAGGAATCCGACGAGAAATAATAATTTAATTTTGTTGAAAACTAGGTACGGGGTGGGTTTTGACTAGGTTGTAACATCTGTGTGCCGAATACTGGGACACTCATAGGTGGCATTTGCAACTGCCTAGCGCGAACGGAGGAGTGCACAAAGAGGGCACTCGGTAAGCTCATGGTACAAATACTACAAGCACAGACTACTTAGTATAAAATTTTATTAGGAAATAAATTGTTTTAATTTTTCATGCAAAAACTACTGCACCGATTTCATTGCAATATTTCATGGTATGGTGTGACCGGGTGAGAATATAAACTACCAATAATTTTAACGGTTCAATGCATTCAACAGGTATAATGGTGTTCACGAAAACTTCTACAACTAATTGCCAAATTACTTAATATGAAACAACTCAGAATATGTAGCTATCTCCGGTCTTAAAATAATTATTACCTTGACTAGACTTTATTTCCAAAGAGTCTGGTTTTCAAACGTTAACGCCAGGCAATACAAATGTGAAATTAAAATTGCCCTATAAATCTGGAAAGAATATAGCTTCAATTTACAATTTCGCCAGTGCACTCTAAGCATCGAACAACTTCCCTTAATTTTGCATTTCCAAATAGAAGGAATCTTAAAAATGCTTCAAAGTGCTAAGCCCATTTCGCCACAAATGAAAAGATACAAAATCGCTGTAATAATTAAGACGTCTTAGGAGAAGTATCATTAAAGGTAAGACATGAAGAGGCGTTTTTAATTCAATCTCGTCAGTATCAGCCTTACGTAGACAGACACCGACGATAGCTTCGCTGATATCGTATCGGCCCACCAATGCTTTAGAGCATTTTAAGGAATAAATTCTCGTGTTAATGGCCTTTCAAATCAATTAGAACTCCCGTAATATCCATGCTTCCCTCATGCGGCGAAGGGCTGCTCAACAAGTTATCCTGAAGGCTGAAGGGTGACAAAACACTTTAACCAATTCCCGAAGAGCGCTCCTTCGGTAGTTCAGTCTTTGTAAATTTTATTGAGAGCACTTGAAGAGATAACTATGGATGGATGCTCCGCATTACCGGTAATTAGACCGTCAGAGCTGACGTTGGGATGGGTCTATAGCTAATTTGAAAGGGAAAAATCCCCCAAATTGTCAACTCCTTGTTTGAGCAGTTCATAAAGCTTAACTTGAAGTTTGCCGAAGCTGGAGTTACTCCTCATGACTCTTGGAGACAATTAGGATTTATAGAGTGATTAAAAATTTAGTTCACAATCGATGCTGTTATCTAGAGGACCTATCTTATAACTTACATGTGCCCATTATCACCCTTCTGAGCTACACTTGTTGTCGTCGTTTCAAGGAATCGGGACTGTTCATAATTACAGAATTGATTTCTCCTTACATCTCTTGTTTGGAGAGGCGAAATTTTTGGAGAAAATTGAAAAACAATGGGATTCTGATATCGTCCGAGGGCGTAATAAAAACGATACTAAAGCCTGCCCATTCAGAGTTTTCTATTTTTATACGGCAACAAAAACTTGCTATTGGCAACTCAACACCTAGGAAAACATTTGTATGTTCGTCAAAAAAGGACTTTAAGGCAAGGTCATTCGAGTACTGGGGTAACTTTAATTTTGCTTTCCTGGAATTTCGTTTCCTTCCTTTTCTCTTGTCTAATATCGTTGTGTAGGACGCAAGGAGCTCCTTTCAGTAAAGGCAAGTTAGGTTATTGGAATTTCACAAATTAATTTAGATCCGTTTTATTTGTAAGAAGGAGATATCTCAGAATCTACGAGTGTAATAGAATTCTTCCAAGTTGTTGGTATAATAAAAAAGCAAATAAATAAAATCAATCGCATATTAAGGAAAACTAATAAAAATGTTTTAATTAATTTTAAAGCAGTATACAACTACAACACCTTAATAGAGTTACCCTTCTAACTCAGAAGGTGCACTTCTCAGCAGGGCTGAGAAACATTTACCACTGCAGTCGTGGCTCGTCTGAGACATGCAAACATAGAATATTAAACAGAACAAACCATCAAACAGAGAAGCGTGCAAAAACAAAAAGGGAGTGGGGCACGCAGCCAGTCACGCCACATTAAAAAGGGTCCTTTTAAGGACAACTTCACTAGTTAGCAAGCTAAACACACTCCTATTATTGTTGGTATTTATAAGCATGTGAACTCCCAAGCACGGAGAATTACGAGAGTTGACAGGAAGTCATACTACGACACCTATTTCACAGTAACTCAAAAAGTAAATCGTTAAGGTCCTTCTTTCTGGGAATACTCCAAGACTGTAGCTGGCTGTCGTTTTTTTGCATTCAATAATAGGTATCTTCTTCTTTTTAAATGGCACTACAGTCTTGCAGAACTCGGGCCTCTCCAACTCTCCTCTTCCGGTCGTCTCTACGTCTTACTCGCCCTCTCCAATTTGTTATACGAAGCTTCCGTATTTCTTCTAGCACGTCATCCATCCACCTATTTCTTGGTCGTCCTACTCTTCTTCCTGATGACCATTAAAAATTCTGGCTACCATAATATCTTTTCAAGCTCGTGTTAAATACTACTCGTAGATTGAACTTTGCTGAGCTTTCTACAACTTTGGAAAAGGTTTCCTTTACATCTTATGCTTTGCTATGTCATCTGCAAAGGCTAGTATTTAAATGTTCCTTGTGAAGATGCTATTTGCTCCATTGCTGTGTGCCTCTTATTATTGCTTCTAGAGCAATGTTAAAAAGTATTGGTGAGATCGCATCTCCTTGTCGCTAACTTACAACCGTGTATTCTCACTTGTGTTTTACAATATTTGGTCGTCGTTCTAAATAGTTCTATCCAATAATAGGCACCACTTTTTCGTATTTCAACAATCTTTCCCACTTTTTTCACTCTAATACAAAAAGTAGATGTTTGAGGGATGACCCCAAGACTCCAAATCGTTTTGCTGCAAACTAGCCTATTCGGCTCACTCTAACACCATACAATCGTCTTTTTCTCGCACACTACGGTCTAGAAGTTCGCCCTTGATGCTCTTTTGAACCTGCTCCCTCCCGGCATTCGCCAAACACCTGGGCTCCTGTATTGCCATTACATTGAGGACATCTCGGCCCTGGACCTCAAAACCCTACGATCGTTACAATATTCTAGAATTGCTACTCGATGGTATAGTCGCCCCAATCACAGACTACCATCTCCCTAGATTGACCTTCAGTTATTACTCCTCCGTCGAAATACCTTCAAGAGAAGATGGGAGAAACGAAGACTCCTGAAACAGTTTGAGCTACGGATATTTACCGACGACTCCAAGACGTCAGAGGGCGTCGAGGCATGGGTATATTTAGGGACCGCTAACAGTTCACTGTTCTGCCAAACTTCCAAACACTGGATGCCAAACTTCCTGAAAGCCTGCCATACATCTCGAATCAGGCAGAGGTGGAGTGCACTGGAGATGTGTGGTATCATTAGGCCCATTTAAAACAACGAGAAAACAATGGCTCATAAATAAACACCGAAGAGAAAGTGCCAGGATTACGGCAATCATCACGGCCCATCTTATTTCTTCTTTGATCCGTTAGCTAGCGGTCCGATCGGACGTCCCCGCAACGGATACTCTTCTGTAGTGGTGAGCAAAAATGGTTTTGTTCTTTCAGTCTTGTCTTGTTCTTATACATTCTGCAAGACCAAGAACAAGACTTAGGTATGCTTGCAAGAACAACAACAAGACAGACTGAACAAGAACAAGACTAGATTAGTCTTGTCTTGTTCTTGCGTTTGCTCATCACTACTCTGCTGTCGGTGCCGCTGGGTCTCGAACTCTATTCACGACTTGTTTCCATTCTTGCCGGTTTTTGGCGACGTCCCGAGCCTCGGTAACTGTTACCAACTCCTAAGTCAAAATACCCCGAAAATTCCCCAAGTCATGGTTAAAAAAAATGCACTCGCGGATGAAACTGTCAGTTTAAGTCATGTCCTCAGACGTAATTAATAACGGGGTATAATTTCCATATCTATGGCCGGAAAAGCTGCTCGCGAAGAACCGAGATCATGTTGGCACCACGTTAGTTTGCCTTTTAGTTTAGGCTATTCAAATGACCGCCAACTAATTCAACAACCAATCGGAATTCAAACAAGCCTTTTTAAACCTTCAGGGCGCTGTATAACCTTTCGTAGTGAATGAAATTTAAAGAACTATGAATTAAAATTATTCCTTATGAAACCCTCTAAAAAAACTTGCTATTATTTTGTTGCTTAAAAGTGAAGGAAAAAAAGTTATAGCCTTTAAAAGAAAATGTTGTGAGTAATTTTTGTGTTCTAATGCTTATAACTTCTTAAATATTCAATTTACAACAAAGAAGTTTAATAATAAATTGTAGATAGTTTAACTCTAAACAATAAGCCTCCTCAAAAATTTTCTGTAAGATGTACTGTTACGGAGATATAGTGGAAAAACCATTTGCACACCTTTTCCGAAATGGCGGCCAAATGGGGGGTTACAATCCCGAAAACTCAAATTTAAGCTTACACTGAACCTTGTCCTGCATTTTTGCAATGTTAAAGTACCATATCCATGGACTAACTAGCTGACGACCTTCATTCGACTTGCAGCCCTCTCTGTAAAACCTGTCACGCCTTGCAATAAAATATAAATGTATGAAAACTGAACAAGGTACAAAATTCCACGGCGCCCGAGTGAGGATCCGCCGTAATTATTTCAATATTTTAGCCTCTCAGTTATTTGGGTAACGAGATTTAGCTTCTAGGCTTGGCAGATTTATCTGGTTTACGCCTGTTCTCCTCTGAGCAGATTTGTGGGCAAGTTTATCCGGGTGGAGTTTCAAGGTGTACTTTACCCAATAAGATATATTTCTGAAGCAAGATAAATAATTTCGAGTTTTATTAACGGAAATCGTAGGCTCTTACCAGACCCAGGAGTATCGAATAGTATCAATCAGGGTCCCCAAATGGTATGTTTATTTTTATTCGGGATTACGATAGTACCATCTTATTACAAGCAATTTCTTTCTACTCCGATAAATTAACCCTTAATTCAGAGATTGATGAGGCCGAAGGAAACACAACGTGGTTGTCTAAATGAAGATAAATTGGTCGACCGAGAAATGATTGTTGTGATTCCCTCATCCTGTCTTGAATATTCCATTGCTTTGTGAGAGGAAATCAGGAATCAAAGACATTTGGGGATTATCTTCGGGGAAAATTACGGATGAACGCACACTGAGATTTTTCTAGTTAACGATAAATCAATTCTTGAAGGCTGTACTTGATTGTTTCGTAATTACTTTGCGCCATCAATACGACGATTGTTATTGATAAAAATGGGAACTTCTGCCGGGCCTTGTCGGCTTATGCTAATACCTTAACCATGAACAACATTGCTGTCAAACTGTTTACGTCTATCACTCAAGTCAACTGCAAAACAACAATAAAAGCCAATTTTATGTAAATTGGAAATAAAGCCAATAAATCGGAAACTTCCGCCAAATAAAATTCTTCCACTCGCTTAAAATTATGCTGATTATGCTTGTCTCATTGCGTATCCAAAATCTGTAGTTTCTTAAAAGCTATTAATCTGGTTGACTTATCTCTAAGATTGCTTTTATGCTCGTTGTAGTGATGTCCCATGGCAGGGAATACTCCCTCCGTCTGCGATATTTGCGACGGCAAACGAGGCATACTTTTATTTACGGAGGAGTTCGAGAAGTCGCAAATAAAAGGATTTGGCTAAGTTCTTCGCGCTAAAATTTTATCTCTCCGCCAGCCCAAAAGGGCGACAACGGGTTTTGGGGTTTTCACTTTCTTTTACTAAAATATGCATTCGGGTCTTAGATTAGCTGTTGGCTGTGGTTTAAGCCACCACAATGCATTTTTATTGTACTTAATTATCGATCTAAGAGCAGCTGTATTGCGCTTGGAACCACTTTCGGTAAGTTTGCTGCCCACATAAAAAATGAGTGTTTCACTACACTTTTTCTTCGTATACACTTAGTTCCATGGTACTTTGTAGCGAATGTTAATTATCTGCTGCAAAACCTAAAGCATTTCATCTTGATCCTCAGAATCTTCTGTTAAAACAGATTAATTACATTGTAATATTTCTCTTAATTTGCCATCTTGGTGCAAAGCAAAAGGAAATTCCCGGAAAAAGAAGACAAACTGAGGTTGTTCCAGACAAATGTTGCTATCCAATATGATGTTAATGAAATTTTGATGCTCGTTACCAGTTCATTAGCAACTCTTTTTCAGAAATTTACGACGGGCTCTGCAACTTTTTTGCTAATTTTGTTAAGTAGAATTTTAATAGGTCAATTAGCATCCGACTACCGCTTGTACGCTAAGTTTTTATTCAAATATGTCAGAACTTCGGGGGTCCGTCATCAGAATCAGAATAGGGAGGATCAGATGTAGTATATGAAGGTGTGCACATGCCGAAACTATTCTGGACTTGGAAGTGCAATCATAACGTCCAGGGCATACCTTGCTACTGAAAACTTTCCTAAAAGAGGCGCTAATATTATTCAGCCAGGTAGGAGCTTGCCAAAACGACGACGAAAAAGGCTAGACGATTTAACGATTTCATGAGGCGTTCGCCATAAGTAGAGCTATGTATGGGTGTGAAGCATGGAGTATCTCCCAGAAAACCGCAGACAAGATGGATGAGCACGATGCATGGAGACACTGCAATTACGAATTGTATGACCTATACAAAAAGTGTATACTCTCACCACATGCCAAGCTTCTGCTTTTACGTTGGTCCGGTTATGTTCAAAGAATGGTTGTCTCATGGAAACTAAAAACAACCCTGCATCTACTATCAGAAGAAAAAATACCAACTAGCAAATCACGCTCAAGGTGGGAAGGCAGTGTTAAGTCTGATGCGACAAAAGTGCTCAACAAAGAAACTGGAGAAAGAAACCGAAGGAAGGCCCGAATCGGACTGTAGGGCCATAAAAGAAGAAGTTAATGCAGGCGCTTTTTATCTCCTACGGTGTTAACTGCCGATTTCGACGCGGTTCACTATGTTGCTAGGTAGCTCCGCGAACGCACAAGAAAAGCTTTTAGCCCACGAACGAGGTACGATACAGTTGACCTATGCAACGAAAAGGGTAGAACTAGCTACGATCGTTCGTTGGAGCTTGTCCTCAGTGAAAGCAAAGTAGGTACTGAGGACGAGGTGCAGAGTGGCGACGCGGGCTGGGCACTGGATCTTAGGCAGAAGTTGTAGAGATCGAAATGACCGTTCGTACACGGGTGTACTTCTTGCATTTCTGTGGTGAGGTATTAGGTCCAAAAATAACGCGCCCCATTCTCCTCACCTATTGTATACCTCATATTTGTAGACCAGACCGCTTGAGCAGGTTCAGCAGTCTGCCTAGCGCCTTGCCCCTTGCATTTAACTATCGCGTGGCAATCATAGAGAGATAAAGACAGACTCAGCTTCCTTAAGCCAAAGTCCTTCGCCTTTTTCTTATGCAGAATGGCGAAAATATGCTGTTGGTGCAAGCTGGGCGCCTCCTCTAAGCCGGAAGCCCCGAAAAACCGACTCGGTAAGCACTTGAAAAAATAAAAATTCAAGAAAAACACCCCTTGTTCCTACGCAGCCCAAAATTACATTAGGGCGGAGTAATGCCGGCCACACTGTAATGCTGTAATGCTAGCTCGCCAGAAAGGGTCGCATGGTGTGTGGCCGGGCCTACGCACCTATGGTTCCCCGTTTACACTGTATGCAAGTGTAAGATTCTCTTCATGCCCTGAAAGCCTAAATTTTGTCCGCTTCGGGCTCCATTGTGAATACCTGAGGAAGGATGATCCTGCAAAAATCCACAACAACGACAAGAGAACCCTTAAGGCCGGGACACACATATCCGCACCGTGTCCGCACCGCATCCGCACCGTGTCCGGGCAAAAACAAAACTCACGTAATTTGACTCGGTGCGGACACGGAAATGTGGGGACTGACTGGTAAAATTTTACTTGTTTACTTTCTCTCCGTGTGTCGTCCGACACACGGTGCGGTTGCGGTGCGGACGCGGTGCGGATATGTGTGTCCCGGCCTTTAGGCCATTAGGCCCAATAACATGCACCCACGTGATGAAATATTCTTGAGGAAAAACAACAACAGATATTCAATGAGTTAACAAGTTTCATTATGACGGCTCATGTCATGCACAAATTAGAAACTGTAAGAGAAAAAACCTCCCTGGCGCCAGTACGTGCTACGTTAACACCCAATCTGTAAACCGCATGTTCATTAATGCTAATAATAATATTAATGTCTTTAGCGTGAGCATTGGTAAAGATGTCCTTAAAAGGAGTCTTTTAAATCTCACGTGCCCACTTATGTTTCCAATTGCTTGAGTTGGTTACATGTTAATTTAATTTACTAATTTTTATATTTGCATGCTTAGTGTTGAGCCTCATCTCAGCGCTTGGTTGTGCTGAGTAGGTAAACCTTTCTTGGTTCAGCTGAGAAGTGCGCTTTCCGTATTAGAAGGGTTAACTCTATTACTTATAAGTACAATAAGTGATCTATCATTATCAAAAAAAAAGTTGCACCCGCAATCAACATAACAACTCAAAAACAGCCAATGTGCAACGAAGGGATAAAAAAAGTGTGCGAAATGAACTTATTGGTAACATTATTTCACTATGTAAAAACCCTAACTAACACGAATAAATTGAAATGCATGTACAAGTAAACTGAAATATAAAACGTTCTACAGTTAGGGATAGGTGAATATCAACTTCTTCTTGAAGACCAAGTCATCCCGACGCAAGGTGTTGCTTTTTCTGCGTTGATTCACCCAGATATAACCTCTGCCTTAGGCGGTGTTTAACTAGCCTGTTCCTCTCAATGTGACTTAATAGACTTCCCTCCGTGTGGTTCTTGCAGATTTCTTTCCGCTTCTTTGCCACCCAAAGAAAAGATAAAGAAAGTTTGATACCTACCCATTTACAGATTAACAGGCAGCAAAGACCAGGCGCAATCCCTCCCGGGGATACGGATTTGTCCATTCTTGGTTGCTTTACTGCTATACCAACGACGAAGCTGATGATTTCTAAGTACCCCTAAGGTTGCCTCCAGTTGACTCGGCGCGTATAGCTACAGCGACCCCAACACTTCTGCAGAGCTCCAGCTTTTTCTATCCTTCCAGCCAGTTCTCTAGTCCCTTTGGTTCCTTAGGGTGTTGACGGAATATTAACTAGATTTAATTGAATTATATCTCGTGAAAAAACTAGTGGGATGTTGTGCCTAGAGACTAGCCACTAATTACGCTTTTTCATGGTATTCTTTCTGTTGAATAACACTTCAGACTGGATGACCATAAAAATGAAGAAAATGATATTTTTTCACTTTCAATTAAGTAAATGTTTATGTTTTCCTGAGTATCATTATTAAATAATATAATTTAGTGATAGATTCAAAACATGTTCCGCCGAAGTAAAAAAAAAATATATATTTCCCCGTAGCGCGGTCGAGGATTGAACTTGGTTCCACGGGATACGATTCCAGCGCCTTAGCTCTAGGCTACCGATGTATGGACTTTATTAGAAATCTCTTTTTTGTCGTTAACTATACTTTCGGTTGGAATTTCCAAACCATTTTCTCAGTTTTAGGTCTCTTGATCAAGATCCACAATTATAGATATGGCCCAAGTCTGTAGCGACAGTACTTTCAGAGATGAAAGAAGGTCACAGACGGACAAACGGACAGAGCCTCTGTATAAGCTTTTTTTTGTTTTTTTTTGAAAAAGCTAAAATTAGCTTTTCACATTCGAAAGCTTAGAAGAAATAAGTAAAACTGTAAGCCAGCTCAAAAATATGCAGGACGCAAATCTTCGAGGAGCTAGTCATACAAGCACACATAAAATATGAGACACCACATTGTTCAGTACTGCGAATAACATATTCTCCGCTTTTCTGCAAAACGAGTTAGTCCTATGCTCTAGAAACATTGCTATCTAATCCCAGGTAAATTTTCAGATGACATGATTTTCCCCGTCACCTTTCATAATTGCATATTTTCATGAAATTTTTCCTGAATTTCACTTCCACTATTTAGTGGAGAATAGGAAACTTTGTTTATTAAAATCATTTGATTCGCAAACTGACCAAGTACCAAAGTCCGTACAGCTTGAATTTAAATCACCGCTAAACATGGGGTTGTGGAGCTTCTAAAGGCTCCCATCTTGCCACTTTATGCAAACTACCCGGTAAAGTTTCTTAGTGTAGAAACGCTTCCGGAGATGCTGAAACTGCTTCCAATTCACATGCGACAAATTTTCTTAATTAGCAGCACTGCCGGTAGAAATAATTTAATTAAATATTACGACACACTTGAGAGCTGTTTTCACCCGAAAGAAAGTAGATTATTTTTCTCTGGGGCCCAATTGCTAATTGAGAACAAATTTCAGCTGGAATACAAGGCCCTACGACAATTAAGATACTTTAAAAGTTTGGCACAGTATGCGAAGTAAAACTCGGTGCCGATTTTTATTCCATGTTAGTGTGGCATTGGTTCGTGTGTCGAGAATGTCTGATTTCTTGACAATTGCAACCAATTATAAATTTTAAAGTAGGCACTTATAGATACCCTGAAGAAATTTTGACGTGAAGAAAAATTTGTTAATTTAATCAAAAAATGCAGCGATAGTTTTTTCACCCCTAGCAAAGAATATCACGCGTTCTTGGTATTATTTTTTATTGGTCTCTCTTTTGCTATTTTCGGCTAATAGTGCACTCCTTGATTGAACCGTCGGGTTGTGTTATGTACTTTTATCTTATAGCTTTAGTCTTGACCTTGGTTGAGGACCACGACTCTCATCACAGAAGTCCGTGGTTCGAATCCACTCTGAGTGTTGGTCCTTCGTCTTTCTATTTCGCAACTGGATGACTTTCCTTCTTCCTAGTCTTCCCTCTGTACAGCAAAATCCCTGTCCTTTCTCCTGCCATCGACTGTAAGCATAATAAACATCTCCATCGAAGTCAGCGTCCTGGTGGAATAACATCGCGTGTTGGGCCAGCTCCCTCACTCTTCCGACAGTATAACCGACACTCAATATAATCTGTAGTAATACAAAAAATCATGTTTTGCTAAATTAATTATTTGTGGAAACAAAGTGAATGAAAGGGAAAACTTCAATAAATACTTACAAACTTAACAAGCAAAGGGCACCAAGTCTTCTATTTAGGCTTTAACCTTATCTGGAAGTCAATGTGAATTTGTAAACAGGAAGCAAAATCCAATAAGGAAATTTGTTTACACTTAATCAACTTGAAAAGTTCAATATAAAGCTCAGCTGTGAAACTCTCTATTCATGCCAAACTCAACCCCTGGGCGGTTCCTTCAAATTGAGAGAGCCTGGGCTAATATTATTCATGGAAATCCTGATATCAGATTAGCACATAAGAAAACCTTTGGAAAGTATCCTTGAGAATCAACTCCGCTTCAAGTGAATATCTGTTTGTAATTTTTCGAAAATTCCTCATACGCAACGATGTCATTCCTGGCATTCCCGTCATTTAAATAAGGCAAGCTGATGGTATGAAGGCTTCTTCTGTGAAATGCGCCCCTGAGGCACTAATCTTCTGAAATCTAATACAAAGCACCAGAGCCAAGACCAAATCCCAGTTTCCGGACAAATACGATGTCTCCGATTTCGAAATTCAGACTGCTCGCGGCTATTTCCCGACAGAAATCCTAGAAGATTCTATTCGAAATATTAATGGCGAAGTAATTTAATCAGGTGGAATTGCAACTGTGCTGAAGGGACATGCCGCTGGCGAATCTTGACGCTCATGCATCGTTCGATGCTAGAGAGACATATCCTCCGCACTGATTTCAGCAAAGTAACGACAACCTCCTTTTTGCAGGAGCCAGTGAAGGATGAACGGTTTTAAGTATTTATAATGAAAATACATCCCGACATAAATTCTTTCTTTGCAGGAATTTCACAAGAACGAAACTCCACAAAGAACGAAGAACTCTGGGCAATAAATCCTAATTTCACTCTAAGCGTAATTTACTACAGCAATGAATATGAAACCGAGGACTCTATGGTGGCCTGGAAAGTTTCGCGACTCCGAAGTTTTCCATAAAACTTCGCAAATAAGAACAGGTAAATAATATTTCGAAATTAGGCGTGTTGTTAAAAAATGTCTTAGTTTCGATGAATTGCCGACCTTCGTTAATCTTGAATGGCAATTATATATTATTGCATTAGAAGAGGGCGGTTCTGCAAAAATTGGGGAAACCAATCTCCGGGGGTTAGGGAAAATGATAGCCATCGTATAAATCGCAGAAAGTAGCCTTGAAACATTCGGTAGCAATCAATCTTTTCGAAAGTATCCACGAAATTACGCAAAACTCAAAATAAAATAAATTCATATCTCAGAAATCATGCATAACTCTTGAAGCGAAAATATGCAAATCAGGTATCGAGTAGGAGGTGTATTTCTGGTAAATTTGCCCACTTTAAAAAATTTAAGCTCTCAGTAGTACAGAGCTAAGCTTCCTTGACGTACGGTAGGGCATCCTTGTTCAGAACAAGCAATTTAGTTCTGACTAATAGAAAGGTGCCGCAAGGGTGTGATCCAAGTAAAATTTCCAGCAATCGAATTATTATTTATTCTAATAATAATTGACTCCTTTGAATATAATGTGATTTTGGTATTTACTTTGATATTGTGGTTTTTAAATCTACTTTAACGTTAAGTTATTCCAATTGAAATGTGGTTTGCTTTATTTTCGACGTCGCTATGCGTGAATTTTTTCTTCAAGCGCTGCGGTATGGGGCGCATGCAGAGTCGCCCCTCTATGGTCACGTTAATGCAAATGCAACTACCGAAAATTTGAAGGCATCTCTACTGTCTTGTGATTTACGACTCAGTATGACGGTTGGATCTCGGATTTGATAGAAAAAAGGCCTCAATACAGTCTTTTTAGAATGCTAACTGAATACGTTAGCGGGATAGAAAAAAGCTTCAATACCGCTCCACGTCTATGTAGCAATTTTAAGCTCCGGAATCGCCCTTTATTATACCGGTCTGGGTCCTGTCGGTCAGGTCATGGTGTAATGTCCAGTAGTGATGAGCAAACGCAAGAACAAGACAAGACTAATCTAGTCTTGTTCTTGTTCAGTCTGTCTTGTTCTTGTTCTTGCAAGCATAGCTAAGTCTTGTTCTTGTTCTTGTTCTTGCAAACATACCTAAGTCTTGTTCTTGTTCTTGCAAGTATACCTAAGGCTTGTTCTTGTTCTTACTAAATGTGCAAGACCAAGACAAGGCAAGACAAAACTGCAAGGCCAAGGTATTTTCTCGCATGTAGTAGGTATTGTATGTTGATTTTATAAAATGGTTATTGAAAAAAACCTAGACTTTAATAAAAAAAATTATATCCAAACAACAAAATGCAAAAAATTGATTTTAAAACTATTATAATTTTGGCGTCAGTCAGTCAGCGTCAAAAGTTTGTATACACCGAAAATTTACTACCTTTGAGGTGAGAATTCCACATGGCTTTTTTATTAAACAAATCAGTTTCACGACTGCTCTTGGTGACGTTATTATGTTTGCGCCCCTGAAAAATTACATAAAATTCATATGGGAACAAGTTAGGCGTAGACATTTTTCTGTCAAGTGTGTAAGCAACAAATTACAACGGAAATATTTTGAAGCAAAAGTAAACCAGTATTATACCCATTACTTATTATAAAAAATTAGGTTGTTCAAGTATGATTCATTAAAGAAGAAATGTCGTGTATGGGCACAAAAAATTATTAAATCCCTTTGCAGCAATACAAAAACTGGCCCACGCTCCTGTCGTTCTTACGATGCGATGTAACCAATGTGGAGGCCTTGAAAATATATTACATACATTGAGAGAAGTCCGAGTTTCCTTGCCATCCAAAAAGCAAAAGAGGTTACTCAAAAAAGAATTTTTTTAGAGCATTTTTTCTTTTCTAATAAACTACTTGAACTACTGAATACTATAGATTCTTCTTTCTAAATCCATTCTGATTCGATTAATGCTGTTAAGAATTACCAACAATTATTTCTTCCTTTTTTGTGTATCACGGGATTGGTTTTTTCCTGAAGTCGGTTTTTTAAACTTTATTTTTATCTTAATATAATATGAGGAATCTTCATTTTTGTATGGATTTAACAGAAGAAGGACTAGTTTCCTAAACACCAGAAATTGAATTAAAGTAACAGACCACCCAATTGGATAAAAAAAGAGTAGGCAGTGTGGAACATCTACCTAAATCTTGTCGGAAAATTTTGCTTCGAAATGCAAAAATATTGATTCTGAATCTCGTTGACATGCAAAGTCATTATGTGCTTATGTACAAATGCTAAATATACACATATACATGTACCTATAATAATTACTTGAGCATAAACTCAATTTTATGTTTTTTGTTTTTAATAGAATGAATTTAGGTGGAATTTTTGCAAGAATCTTGCAAGAAATCTTGCTCTGGGTCTTGTTCTTGCACAGTTAGTCTTGTTCTTGTTCTTGCAAGCATAACTAAGTCTTGTTCTTGTTCTTGTTCTTGCAAAATGTGCAAGAACAAGACAAGACTGCAAGAACAAGACCACTTTTGCTCATCACTAATGTCCAGTAGTAATCTTAGTTCGAAGGTTGGAAGAGGTTTAGGGATTCAGGAGGGTGTTGAAGGAAATGGCGATTAGTGATGAGCAAAAAGAGCAATGTCTTGGTCTTGCAGTCTTGTCTTGGTCTTGCACATTTAACATGACCAAGAACAAGACCAAGACTTAGCTATGCCCGCAAGACCAAGACGAAGGCTTAGCAATGCTTGTAAGACCAAGACCAACACAATTCTCGCAATACCAAGGACTATACCAGCCTTGTCTTATTCTTGCGTTTGCTCATCACTAATGGCGATGAATCCTGCTTGAACTGTTGGATGTTGAAGGAGTTCGGAAATACTGACTTACCGACTATTTCCTCGACTTCGACTTTTAAAAGCACCAAAAAACCACTAAGGTGGGCGTAGACTAGAACCATAGGGATGCCAAACTCGATGACATTGGCCCAGAGGCACTACCGGTGGAGAGAACAGTTGCCTGAGGCCGGGACAAGATTCCGGTTGTAGACCTGTGAAAGAAGATTAACAAGAAAAAGAAGAAGATTGACTCCATAGCCTGCACCATCATGGAACCTCGAAGTATTCCACGATTTCATGAAGATTTTTGATCTCTGGAAACAGCTCGGCGCCCTTGCCAGGAACAATCATGCTATTTGAGTAAACTCAGCCAGGTCACATTGGGAGCATTGTAATCACCCGGCCCAACGATTTCACACTCAGAATTGGATGATAAAAATCCCAAGATCTGTTTTGACTTTAAGGCAGCATTTGTGTTACTTCCTGTTGAATTATGAGTTCTTGGTGAATTTTGTGGTAATATCAAAACTTTCTAGTTACTGTTGCACCTCAGTTGAGGAGTTTAATTAATGCTCCTGTCAAAGTGAAGTTATCTTGTTACCTATGTCGGTTTGCTTTAATTTATTCGTTGACACCGAACTAGATTATAGGATCGCATCCAACAGAAGAGTCATCTTTTCATATGAGTGGCAAGGATAATTTTCCACCAAGAATGTAAGATTTACCTGCTTACGAGAGTGTCGTGTGTTTGCTAAAATGAATTAATTCTATAGTTGCTAATTTGTTTTAGGGCTTTCTAGTTATTATAGCTTAGCGTTTAATTGACGTTGAAGTACGCAGAAAATTGTTATATGATTTAATGAGCTGCATAGCACCTTCCCTTATTGATGAAATCTGCTTTTAGGTATAGTGTAATCCAAATATATTTTCTTATGTGTTAAGCTAAGTTAAGGGCCGTGATTTGTGCTACATGGCGCAGTGAAGTGGGGAGCTCAAGAAGATACGGTACAAATTACTTTTGAACTTTAAATTGTAGCACCCGTTCGAAAGGCACCGGCCGAGATAATGTGCGGTTTAAAATCGCTGTCCACTACTACCTTCATTGAATTATAATTTTCTAAAAGCTGAATAAACAATGGAGAATTGTGTTAAGGCCCCTATACACGGTCAAATTGGATGTGCATCCAGCTTTTCATCAAATCCATGATGCTTGGTTGTATATCTGCACTTCGATGTACATCCAATTTGACCGTGTATGGGTCGAAGAGTTTTTCGTTTGAACTCTGAGATGTTATATGTGCAGAGGCTTAGCCCAAGGTGAGGCACATGCCTGCAAGACCATAAGGGTTAAACCCCTCCAGACACCTGTACACTTCACCATAATCTAAATACTTTGCGAGCTATAGGAACCCTCTTATTTATAGACAATAGGCTCCCATGGACCATGGACGAATATTAGCTTTGTTCCCGTACTTTTCCTGCAAAAATTTGTTGGGCAAAAACTTAGTTGAATGGTGGGGATAATTTTGTCAAAAATTCAGAAAGTAAAGAAACGACTTTTGGGCAATTTCTTGCAAATAAAAAGAAGATAACATAAATGTCGATTGGCTATGTGTATGCCGCTTTTTAAGATACCCACACACATACAAAAAATTGTCAATTGACAGCTTGCAAGAAATCGCCGGACCGAAAACCTCCGGCTAATTCCTGCAGGAGGGGAAGTGAAAATTTCCCCGCTTTTTCTTGCATGAGAAAGTAAACAAACACAAATTGGGAAAATTTTTGTCCCGCGGGATCCCACATTCGAGTTCTGGAACAAAGCTATTATAAACATCCAGAACTGTAAAAAGGGATTGGTTCTTAATTTAGCTTGGATTTGCGATGGTCTTTTGATGAAGTGAGATATGAAATAAGAAACTAATTTGAGAAAATGAATATTTTTTGCAACATTTAACCCGCAACGTTAAAGAACCTGCCCTGCGTTTCGAGGGCTCTAATACTAAAATGAGTGATTGACCATAAAAAATGTACACACATTTACTAGTTTTGTTTGACGTAATAAAACGTCGTCTTATGGGACCTGAACCTCGACGGTGTTGTAATGTCAAAATCGTATATTTGTCATACTCAGACCCAAATTAAAACAATGTTTACTGCGATTATTGTGGGCGATTCACAACTATTATACTTCAAGCTTTAAACTTAAAAACAAAGTACGTTATTTAGCAAAAGTATCGAAGTGGGGAAATATGTTTATTGGGGAGCCATTTTGATTATACTGAATCCCTCACCCCCGAATAATTATGTTTCGAAGATTCGCTTATTCGCTAAGATTGATGTTTCTTTTATGACAGAAATTCTGTTTGCGTTGCTGGTAAAGCATTTCTATTTTTCCTATCATAAAAGGAGAGGGCGTGTGGAACCTCCCTGGTCTTTACAAGGGCTTTTCCCAAAACACTTCAGTAGAATAATCAAAAACTACCCTCGACACATCAAAGAAAAGTCAATAAAAATTCGCTTTTGTACTGTTGCTTTTCCAGTTGAGATATTCTGCACAGTTCCGTCCCTAGCTGTGGGTCTAAGAACCCGTAAGTAAAAGCCCTCAGATGTTTAATGCCTTGAAAATACAGTCTTGACCACATTCCAGCAATATTCGCAAGTGGTTGGAAGTTTTAATGCTTTCAGTATAAAAATGTGCCACAGTGCCGCCGCAGATACTTTAAGTGAGAACACTGAGCACTGAGCATTGCTATTATTTCACCATAACACCCTTCGTCTTAAGTGCTTTTGCTAAAAACAAGATCATCCCCTGTTCCGCTTAAGTTACTCAGGGAAATGGATTTCCTTCCTTGTTACACATGTACCACTCATACAAAATCGACATTGTCAGCACTTTGAAGATTTTTCAGAGCTTCGGTCATAAGTATGTTTGGATGGATTCAGGAACTACTCTCATTCAAAGTTGGAGGAGTCCTTCCGAAGCTTTCTAGCTCTTGAAGGCAATGATTTGCCCATATGGTAAAATCGAAATTGCCCAGCAAGATGTGGGCTCCATGCATGAATGGAGTTCTGGTGTTGCTCTGACGGCATTCGACAATTAAGACACGGAGCAGCAGCATAGCTCATGCTTTGGGTAATTGAAGACTTGCTCCACACCACGGCCCTCGTCAGGGGCTGCGCATAGCTGCGATAATGCAGGGCAGTGCAAATATGCTAAAATACAATTTCAATCAAATTGATCCGAAAATTTATAAAATAAATATTAAGCGGGCGTGCCTGCATTCCGGTAACACACATTGGTGGACTCAGTGCAATGCAATTTAATTAAAAATTTATCGCAAAACGGATTGCCTCGAGTGCACCTGTTACAACCTATTTATCGGGGCTCTGTTTGTTGTCATCCTTCCCTGCCGCTGTTTAAAGTGGCTCAGGCACATTAACGTTTTACCAATTTTCGGTCATTATGATAACGAATTTAAAGCAAGCACATTTAGTAATTACTCTCGAATAAAACGCAACTGCAATCCTCTGTAAGTCTTTGTTATCTGATTGCGCGACCAGAAATCTCATTTTTAATTGTAAAAGTTGAAATCCGAATTAAATTATTTACATCAAAATTACCTGCATTTTTGATAACTATTCAATTCCTGGTATTGCACAAGCATTGGACGTGTTTGGTTTCCAGAAATGGAAAAATATAAAACAATTGTTTGCATATTTAATAAAAAATTATTGGAATTTCCCCATTCTCATTAATTTTTATTTTACTTGGTTCTCAGAAGCATTTCCAATTTTAGAAGGGCTGGAGGTTTTGGTTTCTATTGCCACTCAATGTTTGTTGTGTCTAATTTAAACTCAGGACTCACACAGACTGTAAATTGGAACTCTGCATGATGTAAGAGTCGTAAATATTGATTGAGGAAGATTGTTCCACAGTCGATATTAGTCGATTATAAAATGAGTTTGTAAGAGTGCCTCTTTTTTCTTTTGAGTCAGTACAATGACATACTTCAAATGAGGCGACGCGCTAGTAGTTACCCTTAAGTTTGAGGGCCTTTTTTGCACTTTTTCTATCCTTCTAATGGCATATTCGCGGATGACCTCCTCTATCCATTTTATATCCAAATCATCATGTATTTTTTTATTAGTCACATAGCGGTAAGCGTTGGTGATCATTCGAAGAAATTTGTTTTGGCTGCGTTGAATTACGTCTCGATTAGATTTATGAGTGCAACCCCAGAGCTGCACACCATACATCCATATCGGCTTGAACATAGACTGGTATATTAGTCTTTTGCAATACAGGTTCAGTTTGGAGTGATGTCCAATTAGCCAGTACATTTGACGTTGATATATTTAGTGGGGCTACTCAAATGACAACATTCTTTCACCAAGCCTAGCCAGCCTCTGATATTGCGTCGTTTTTGTCTTACTTGTCATCCAAAGCGAAACCCTTTCAAATGCACATTCAGCAATAGTATCAAAAATCGATCTTCACCCCCAACTGCAGCAATTCCTAAATTAAACTAAACCTCAAAGGAAAGGTATTTTAGTAGTACGGCATACACTTCTGGTGGCATTATGGGATAAGAAATAGAACCTCAACAGACGCCTATGCATATATCCCGTTTCTCTAAAGAAATAACTTTTCAAGGAGCCAATTGGCTTTTGAGTTTGAATAAATTTGTAAGTGATTTTGAGTGATTCAACATTTAGGTTTTAGTTATTTATAATTTTCACAGCAGCTTACGATATACATATATAGTGGGTGGTGGTGCTCCTGCTTTCATCAAGAATCTCATCCGAAATTATAAATGAATAAACTCTAAATTAAAGATACCAAATCCCGTTAGATTTATTAAATTCTTCTAGTTTGAAATGAAATAGTTCCTTCATGGGTCTTTGTATTTTCTTATCTTAAATTCCTTCAAAACTGCATGGAATGTGTAGGAAAGTTCTTTGTGAAAATAAATGTAAGCTATATGAATTCATAGCACTAAATTTATATCTGACAAATTTTTTAAGGTAGAAGAGCAACGGGGTGGCAATATAGATCAGAACATGAGAGCAGGAATCAATCTCCCCAACTAGCCATTAATGCTTAAAAATGTCGTTTGGTAGCCCATTCTCAAGCTGTAGACTTGCCCAGAATGCCATTGAACGAGCAGACATGATGTTTGGATAAACTCATAAAAGCGATTTCAGAAAATATCTGCATGCTTTGCGTTTTCCGACCTCATCGAGCTCAACAAGGATAGCTCCCCTGCGGCCAGGACCGAAGTATCTCTAACAATGTTTTGTGAAGTTGTTCTAGCCATAATGCACGGAGATTTTCTTAACTACGGCCCTCCTCTGCCATCCCAGCCCGGCTGCACAAGGCGACAATAATACCTAATGAATCAAAGCTAAGTTACAAATCTCAGAAGCGTTACCCACAAGGTGGGAGGATGATCCGTTTATTTTATGGCACCCATAGGAGACGTGTGGAAGAGTAAGTTTCGTTGCGAATGTGTCTTACCTTCCTACATAAAGAGGCCCTCTAAGAGGAGCCGGGTAACTTTATTTAAGCATTCAGATCCGTTTAAGAAAATCTTTAGCATTCCTGCTTAGTACTAGTGGTAGATCTTGCTACCATCAACTGAAATTAGCCATCAATAGGTCCAGAAATGCAGAATTATCGCACTAGGGAAGGATTATGGGAAAAAACATAAACGCAGCTATTATAAATCTGGATTGAATCGACTGCGCTCGGTACGCTAAGCATTTGGAAGCGAACACTGGCACCCATATTTAATTAAGTTGTGTTCTGTACTATAGTCTAACCACGGGCGTTTTAATTTACATGGAAGGGTAGCGCCGTAATATAAGCCGCCACACCGCGACTAGTCTGTAGCCTCAGATATTTTTACATTAAATCTGTTGAAGCATGAACCCCGGTGGTTTTTCGGTTGAATAGGTCCAAAGGGAAATCATTAGTGAAGCAAGCAGCTAGCGGAGAACGAAATTCATTAAGTTGCCTTGAAGAGCTCCAATTTTTTTCCAGTACTTAAATCCAGGTCGATTGTTCTGCTTTCCTCATTATTTCGGGTTTTAAGCCAATTGAATTTTCCCTAACGCAGGAATAACCACCCAGGAAGATTATTTATGACATACAAGAGGATTTTCAGGCTGCATTTTTAGCAGAAACCTGCCGAAGAGGCAGTGGTGATGGCGAAAATATTTGATACGACTAATCCACGTAGACGTAGAACCACTAATTTAAGACTTAAATTTACGGAATTAATTCAGAGATTATTGAAAATAAAATTAAAGCCGATTTGCTTTCAACCAAAAACTAAACTATTTCCTTTGGCTCACACACTTTAGCTAAGGAACAATGGAATAAGACAAACCATTATGGTGTAAGTGTAAGCTAATAAGGAACAGTGCTGGTATGGTTAAAGTTTATTATTATTTAAATATTAGTATACAGGCAGTCCGAGGAGGTCTAATTTTTTATGGGGTGCCTACTTTTTGATTGAAGGGAAAAACCTGATCTATAAATTGTTAAAGCCCATACAGCATCTGCTGACGGGCTCGTTCTTAGCATACTCTGGTCCGATTTGGAGATTCCGTAAGCAGTTGCGTATGTTTCGTGGGACGAGTGTTGAACTTGATCATATCCGACAGAAACTGAAGCTTAAGGTTGCCATTAAGGATACCTTAGGTAAGACATGCGATAAGAAATCCAGAAGTGGCATGAGACCCAACACTTTGAGCCTGTGCTGGTAGGAGGCTTGGATTGTCACGCGAGTGGTATAGATTTCTCAGAGCAAAAAAAGAGATTTCTTCTGAATTGATTCAATCCTGTTGTTACTTACGAGATAATAGGATCTCAGATAGGTCCCACGAATGTTCCAAGGTAGGGGGACTAGAAAACTGAGCAGTGTTTTTGTAACCCATGCATTGTCGAATTCTTAAGCTCTTTATGAAAGCAGGAGGTTTGATTGACTAGCATTATATAAAATAAAAATTTAAATTTAGTGTTTTGTTTAAGATTACACTTCGGTCGATAATTCGATTCACACCATTACCACTCTTGTATTGCACTGAATAATGGATACGTCAGTTTGGGACTCTATACACATATATTGAGGTCGGTCTCTATATACATATATTTCGCGTACAAGATGAAAATATTGAATAGAAGAGGTCCGAAATGACTACCCTGAGGGACATCGGACATTTAATTTTGTTGGACAAGACAAGACTGCAAGAACACGGTTGGGTCTACCTTGGGTGGAATGATCAAAATCTGTTGATCCGTTACGAAATAGCATCAAAAGCAAAAGTAGATGAACCATTAGTAATATATAGGACTTCTATAGAGAAAACAGAAGAAAATTACGCGGCTAGAAAGGGTTTTTTTATAGATGGTAAAATCCGGATTATGTTCGATTGTACACTACGTCATTTGCAATATGCATGGCTACTCTTATCAAGTTATGCACTAAGCTAGTCAGCTGATATCGATCTAAATCAGTGTCCTTCTTCTATCAGAATGATATCAAGAGCTGGGTGTCAGAAACGACGTTAGCCCTAACCCATTCTGCAATTGAGCAGACCAGTCTTCGAAAATCAGCTTGACTTCGCCGCCTACCTTTTCAATGAACTCAGATCAATGATCAAGATCAATGCAACGAGATGGTTCATCAAATCAGTCGAAATGAAGCCATGCTTGAAACTGCTTACCACTAAAGGCTGAGGAACGGTCCCTTTGCCCATCTTGGTCTTCCTCTGTTCTCGGAGATCCAGGGTTTCCTCCCCAAAGCAAGTTGGAGAAGAGCACGAAAGGAGTAAGGAAAACTGACTTTTCACTTTTAACCCAGTTCAGAATCTCCTGACCTAAACCAAGAGGCCAGCCTAGCGTATTCAAATTTCAACTCCGCACTTATTCTAATCATGTTATATAATTTATATCTCTATGACTATGTAGAAGTGGGAAGCTAATATCTATCCAAGATTCCAATAGTTTATTCCTTTTTTTTATAATTTAAGGAAGGTATTTGTCAATTAGCAACGCAATGCACTAATTACTACAATTAGACGTTAAAAGTGTATAAGTAAAAATGTTAAATTTTATGTAAACCCCCCCCCCCCCCCCGGGAAAGTTGCGCCAATTACTGAAGTATTCTATCACAGGAAATAATTTAAGTAAATTATTCTGATTGATTCAACGTGATTAGATTTTGCACAGTAGTGCTACCAAGCGGATGCCTCCACAAGGAGGTTCCATTATAATTCCATTACACTGCCTTAGATTTCTTAAAAGTTTTAAGAGCTTTGCCTCATAAAGTGAAGATCGTAAATTTAGTTTTGCTGCGAACTACATGGCAAAATCACACACACCCATCCCTCGTAAAGTGCCGTAATGAATTTATACTGACTGACAAAGTTTTACTACCTTGCTTGCGCCCGCCACTACACACAGGTCGCGAAAAGTTCAAATTGCTTAGTTTCAAATAAAGAAGATCAAAGAACACACACTGCACGTACGTAAATGTGGATGAACGGTAGTACATCTACAAATTATAATTATACAATATGTTTTTGGGCTATAAAGCAGTCGGGCGAACTGCAGGCAACGTTTCTAGCAGATTCAAGAACTGGGATTCAATTACAAGAATCCTGCAAACCGTGAGCTTTAAAATGTCCACAATTGCTACTGCGAAAAGAAGCGCAAACAGAATCTCCAAGGATCGTGTGTGTGTGACTTTAAAAAGTGATTTTGATTAATTTAGTTTTAAAGCGAACTTTTGCGAAAAGCGTTTATTGATTTGCGAACAAGGATTCTTGTTAGTACGAACATTTTTTACATTTTGTAGTACCTCAAGCTCTTATTATCTTTGTTACTTCATAAAATTGAGTCGATATCATATCTACAGGACGCGCACTTGACGAAGAGAGCAGCTTTAAGAGAGGCTCCTTTAATTTGTTCCTTCAATGCGCATGGCTGCAGGGGCGTACTAAATACACATGTCTCTCACTATAAAGCTCCGTTCTTGGTTTAGAACAAGCTCATCTAGGGCTACCCTATCCATTTAGTACAAATTAATCTTTTGGGGGATGACATTGTAACCGATAAACGAGGAAATATGGGATTCTGAGAAATTTTGGGCAAAGGTTCGTTCATCGCGATTTATTTCGCCTTTGACATGGGATTTTCTTTCTGGGCCTGTGACGATATACCATTTTCTTGAAACATTTAACTATTTTATGCTGTGAGATAAATCCAAGACGAAGCTTACCTCCTATGTCGTAAGTCCACTTTGATATGGTTTTCTGGCAGGAAGGCTAGGCAGCAGGGATCCGGCCGGGGTGTTTATTAATATTGTTAAAACTATATATTTATCTCACTCCCTCTCGCCGTATTTGTCTTTTAAAGTTTGGAAAAATTGTAAATTGGTTCTGAGAATGTGCGTGTGTTTGCTAACCGAATCCAACTACCATATCCAAACAAGCTCTCCTATAGTAAGTAGTTAATTAGATAACAGCCTTAACACAAATTGGTAGAAAGTTGTCTTGTTATGTACACATATTTACTTATGTACTCCAGCATGTATCTATATGTGCAATATTTCAAATTGAATTAAGGATCTCAGAGAAAGTTTCCCTACACTTAGAAGTTAATTCCAATCTCGGGCTGAAAACTTTCTAGATAAGGAAAAGTTCGAACTGCTCTCAACGGTACTAGTTGTTATTCAAACAAGTGGCCGAATACCGAATAATATATTATAAGAGGCATATGGATGAGCACACAGGAAGGCCAGATTGGGTCCGTGGGAAGGTAGTATTTATACCATGGATGAAATAACGGGGAGTTGTACGTAGAGCTTTACCTTTTGTCAATTCTCATGAGAATAAAAACACAATTTTAGACGATGGATGGCTTATTAAAAGTTTTTCATCATCGATATCTGGGGCGACTCTTACCTTGGCCTTAATAAACTAATATCGGAAGTTAATTTGCAATATCTGAGATACGAATTTTTTATTGCAATTTGTAAAGCGTTGTGCCATTGTTAGTGAAATAATCTTGTGAAGTTGTAGGTTGGTTTTATTCAAAAAGTTTTAACTTTAAACGAGCATTAAATTTGCAGACTATAGTGAGATTTATTTGGCCGAACAGAAGAAACACCTTGTTCATATCTTCAAATAATTCGCTAAATATTTCCAGCTGAAAACAGTCCTTATCGTTTTGACCTCTAAATTCAAAGTAATAGTTGCTTTTTGAAATGATATAGCAGGTGATCATGGAACAAGACGCACATGGCATGCACATTTGATTTAATTTTGTTGGTACTTTCTTCTTCCGAAATAGCTCCCGTATGGATTATGACGTATAGAAATCCGCTCAAAATCTAGAAAAGTAGGTATAATGTAATGGTGAGCTCCATTCTATTGATTGTTCTCCTATTAATCTTAGGGTGTTTGAGTTATCTATGCATCTGCGACCTTTCTTGATACTGACTTGTGTTCTCTTGGCTGACAGTGTGTTTTCTCTTCAATTCAACAAAGAGTTATGGAGGCCAGTGATTTTGTTACTATATTTTGTATGGTAATACCCTGGTGCTTTGTTTTCTTTCTTCCGTCCATATTCATTGCCATTCACTGATCTCTCTCTGTTGGTTTCGTTGTATAGAGTATTGTAGCCATTTTTAAATCCGATCTTCCGCAGATCCTAATGTCCTAAATCCAACTTCTCTTCGTCCTCGTTCTTTATTTAAAAATTTCCTGATATCCCAGTATAATTGATGCATATTGCTACTGTGTGCTGCCACTTATACTTCCCTAGCAATTTTTTCATAACCCTTCCTTTTATTTCTTTTTGCAGTTATTTTGACCACTTTTGCTTTAATCGATATAATGCTTTCGCGTATTCTAAATCCTTATCCTTGAATACTAATACTTTTGTCCTCAACACGTTACTTTCCATGAATGAGATAAAAATTTGCAAGATTACCTTTATTTACCTTATTTACAGATTTAAACTACTAACAAGTGCTTTTCTTTCAAAGATGAACATTTTCCTACAAGAATACTTACCTTTCACGAGTGTATCTTATTCGATGCTCACGTATTGTATATGAATGTGGATGTACGCTTTAAGCAGTAATTATTTATCAGCAAATTTTTGGCTTCTCGTTCAAGCATAAAAACTTCCAAAACACCCTATAACTTTAAACTGTTTCCCTAAATCAACATGCTGTTAAATTTTAACACCCCAAAATGTAAATAAAATTGACAGAAATGTCAAATTTATAAACCAATTGCCTGATGAAATACAAAATATGGTAGGAAGCCCGTTGGGCCCTCCTGCATCCAGCTGAAATACACAACTTGAATAGGCCCAACTCGAAGGACGTTTAACATGAGCAATAAGGCATCATCACATGTCATCGACATCGTGCCCTGAATACGATATAATTCGAAGAAAGAGTGATAAGTGTATAGTTTCATTGTGCCCCCCATCAGGAAATATTATCACGTATAGCACTTCACCCTCTTTTATTGTTTTCACAACATTTTATCTTATTACTTATTGATCTGTGGGTGTAAATGCTCCTAAATGCGAACCAAAGTTGTTGCAAAGTTTGTTTTTTAAATATTTAATACAAGCGCGTCTTGTTGTTCTGACGCCCCGTCATTGCGCCATCCCACAGCCCCAGGCATACGGAGTGCTGCCGAGGCCTCATTCTCAGCACACCTCTATAAATTATTAGCGGGTATTTCCCTGAAAGGAAACCGACAAGCACCAGGATAATAATTTTCAAAAGTCTTAATTTTTGATCGGTTCTTTTGCTGGTTTTGCAGCTTATCGTGATTTGTTAATTAACGGTTGTGAAGACATGGAATGATTTAATGTTGATTAAGCTCTCAACGCTTTCACTTTTAAGCAGTTCTTCCGGGAGTTTCAGCCTCGCTCACTATTTACCTTAAATTTATGAACAGCCATCTAGATTACACGTAGTGCAATAGAGGTACGGCTTTTGTGAAGTAAATAAAAGGTATAAAATTGATTGGATTACGCCCATTGCAATATAATGTGCAGCTGTCATAAATCTCCATTCGGCTCAAATTTTGGGCTTAGTGACTCAATACCTTTTAATTGAGTCTAAAGAGAGAGATGATCGACTATCCGGACGCTGAGAAACTCACATGTTCAGCCCTTCCCGACTAACATTTTGAGGGGGTGCAGATGAGACCCCTATGAGGCTAGCCCACTGCCTGATGTGGACCCCATGCGGGTTGCACTACAGGGTCCACAATGGGTGGGTAAATTCAAAAACTCATCACCACCCACATCACTGCAGAATTCAGCAATTGGAAGCCTGTAGCTGAATTCTGCAGTGATGCGGCAATGACGAGTTTTTGAACTTACCCGGTATTTAACGCCTTGCTCCATCCCGAGTGAAAAAAGAGACCTAAAAAGTTTGGCAATTTCGGCGTGGATATTACGATATAACTGCGGCGGTGTAGCAAGATTTTTATTTTAAAACGCGAGTGTCGTTTTCCAAGCGGTCCCCCTACTTAGTACCAATCACGTCCAATCCTGCTTGACCTCCATTATCGAACGGGAAACATTCTATTAAATAAGCTAAATGACAGCTTTCGCCGCCGTGAACATTGGGCGCTTTCAGTAATGCAGGATGCGTGCGCAATTGACTTATTCAGTCATTGAAAGCTTCACACTTTCAATTGCTGAATAAGTCATTTGCGCACGCATCCTGCATTACTGAAAGCGTCCTTAAGCTCAAAGCTTTTTAAAAAAACTTTCTGAATAGGTTTTTTTTATGTGGAAGACTGGTTTGGTTTGAAAGTGAAACTGTAAATAAATTAAAGTTAATTATTAAAGATCGGCCAGGTCACTGGACATTTCCCACAATCAGGTAAAAAGGCAAAATAGATTTACCCGCGCTGCTGACAAAGCGTTCGCTTCTTGAAATCTGTTGGGAAATTCTTTAAGGGAAATGTGAAAATGTGAGAAAACGGCAGCTTGGGGTGATGCCACCTGATTGGGTTGCGCGTGTTACTTTTATGTGGAACTTTATATTATGCGTATGCGCGTGTTATCCACACCCAGCATTAAAATAATGAAGCTATTCTCGATAAGCAGTAAAGAATTGCTTCCACATCATATCCTTTGGAAGGTGGTACGAAGATTTTAGTTTTCTGTTCAACAGACGAATGCGAATCTGTTTCAAAACCAAAAAGGATGTATGTAATGACAGCCATGGGAAAATCGGGGACGGTTAGCCGTACAGGAAAAACCCAATCGTATGTCGCTACCCCTATACTACCAGTACGTCATGTCGTTTACTTCATGATGCAATGTCTTGTAGTAAACTTAGCTCGAAGATAGAAAAAGGATATGATGAGTTAAGGGTACCCTGGAGGATGCATTAAGATGAGCCAGTGGATATTTGGATATTTTATGAGTTAATTTTTTTTAGCAGCCCACTGAGCCCCAACCGTCAGGATTAGCAGAGCCTCGTCGGAGTGTTATGTTTCCTAGCCGTTTTCCTGCCTGTGACCCAGGAAGTACCAGACTACCAGGTAACAAAGAGGTGCACCGTCCGCTAGGTGAAGAACCGACCTAAGCGGAACAATGGGCGCTTTCAGTAATGCAGGATGCGTGCGCAAATGACTTATTCAGCAATTGAAAGTGTGAAGCTTTCAATGACTGAATAAGTCAATTGCGCCCGCATCCTGCATTACTGAAAGCGCCCAATGGTACCCTGTTATTAACAGGTTAAGCCGGCGGAATGCCTTATTAGGCTGCATGAGCCCCCTTAAATGCTAGTCGGGATAACGGAGAAAGTGAATCCAACACTAACTAGCGCCCAATAGCTATTACTGATTTTCTCACTAAAATAATGGAGACAATAATCATGAATGGATTATGGATTACCTTGAATCTAACCTAGTTTTGACGAACGGCACTACGTTTTCAGAATAAAAAACCAGGTTAGACTAGTCTGGTTGTTCTTAATATGTATCTCCAAGACTTGAGTGAGGCTATAGAGTATGGCAGGCCGCTCTGTTGAATAAACTTCAAACTATTAGTATCAACTCGGTTTTAAGGAACTGAATTGTGATTAGTCAATAGAGCCATTGAACTCCTTTTTGGCTGGGGCCGCAATGATCGTGTCGAATTCAACGTTTCCAAAATGAAGTACTGCCTCCCTGTACCGATCTTCTACTGTCTCAGTGGGCAGTGTGCATCTAACTCTTGACCCATCTCTTAACATTTTAGGTATAATTTTCTCTGAGGATCTGCCATTAAACCACGGGCTATTTTTTTCGTTGTTAGGTGACCCTAATACATTGTTTTTTGTTTCTGTATTTTTTTTATCGAGCTCCACATCAGATTTCCAGACACCTTATTTTTTCCTGTAACTTTTCTGTCATACAAAAGTTTTTTTCTTTTTTTAATAATTTTTCTACGTACTTTCCTCCCAACAACTAGATAGCGATCTGTGTCTACATGCGTTCCTCTGTAGCTACCATGTATTATTCTACTACCATGCCTAGTATTAAGTAAAACATGGCATGATATGTAATACCGAATGCAGTAAATAAGGAACCGATTCATCACTTTCTCAATTAGAACCTCGCAATTTTGCATACCCTAATTTTATTTTAGCCAGTTCCCTTTCGTTCAACCTACGATAAAGTAGAGTTGGCCAAAAGTTCAGTCTATTGCAGAACAATGGCAAAGAACATCATTGATGCAAAATTTCATACCTGAAGATATTTTTCTAGGTAACATCCTGTTACCTGTAGGAATGTGGGAGCCACTAAACAACCCTCCGGTTTAAAGTATGTAGCGATAAAGGGAAACGACTTCTGGAGAACGCTATAAAATGGATCAAACGGGCCATTGCAGAAAGTCTGCAGTCCTGAAATTTATTTCACGAGAAAATTTCTATCTTTTTCAAATGGAAATGTTCCTGCGGATGTAATAATCGGGAATTTATGTCTTCCAATATATTCTGCATCTCTCCAAACTCGGGTTATAATGTCACACATACGAAATACGACTTGCACATTATGAGCGGGATTTGGTCGGAAAGTTTCGCTTATTAATTTGCTGCCAGCAAAGTTACTGGTCCCGTCGGCTCAAGGGTTTTCACAGACAATTCTCGAACCGGGGTGGGTCGAGAAGGGGTTGCTTCTGATATAATGCGAAACGGCGGTGTTTGGCTGTCGTCATTTTTCGTGGGCAAACAACATTTTCATTAAACTTGGCTGGCACTACTCGGGCCGTGCAATTAATTCGATATCAATAACAAAATTCGTTACTGGCTGCGGCAGGGTTTAATATTTTAATTTCTGTCTCTAATTAGGCAAATACCATTTCTGATGTGGGTGGTCAGGGCACACGTCACGTTATTAGAATAATTAAAAGCAAACACACGCGCTGAGCGCTGACAGATAAAAGTTCTCCATTTTAACGATGACTTGCCCGCCGGTGTTGCGATGTCATTACGCAAAATTAATGTTACGTAATGAAAATTAAATAATATTTTTTTTAATTTCCCAGGCTTTTGTGAAATTTGCCCGGGTTAATGTGAAATAGAATAATAAAGATTTTGCACTTAGGGCTGTGTTTTTACTGCCGGGTAAAATTCACATGGTTTTTTTATGTTTTTATGAATAGTAAGGTAGCACTTGGGGAGAACGCTCATATTTCATGTTCTGTGTCGAAAGAGTTCTAATTTGCACTTAAAAAGCTCATTTCACTACTAACCCGTTCATTTTATTTATTTCATTACTAAGCGCTAATGTTTAGGTGTCAGGTGTAGAGCTACCTCCGGAAATCTTTTTTTAAATCTCCCAGAATGTAACTGCTTAGTGTGCGCTGTCTGCCTTTGGCGAGAGCAGTATCTCTTCGAGATTTGTTAAGGAGGTTCATTATTCTTTTTTAGTTGTACGACGTGAGGCGTTTAGGGTGGGGATGGAGTCGAGCCGAATCTGACCCAATCTCATGTGGTGCAGAGGGGGGCTCGGATAATCACGGAACCACGTAATCTTTTCATCAAGAAACAGTTTAAAATTGCTAGAAAACTGGGTTCAATTAAGTTAAACTTGTTTCTTCACTAAAGATCCCCATTCACTTACAGGCTGCCCGCAGGCCAGCTCGGCAGGCACGGTCCGATGAAAGCCACAGAATAGTCAGTCTGACTGAGCGATGAGGACTTCAGGTATCGGCCTGACGGGCCTTGGCATATAGGTGACGTCATGACTCCGTACGGACACACAGGCGAAGACGACAGTTTACCATAGCAGGTTGTTAATTCAAGTGCAAATGTCCATGGCCCAACGAAAACTTTAAGGTCACAAACAAATTGGTGACTGGAAAAACCTATAAAATACACGGACCACCATATTTTCTGACACAATTAAAAGTATGGGGAATTCTCGCACAAGCGGCGGCCTACACCGCCTCCGCACCAATATGTTTGTGCCTTAAGGCGGCTCCAGACTCACGGATGGTTCTCGCGCCTAGTTCGCATCTTGCTGTCAGGACCGACTGGATGCAGCGTGAATTTGCCGTAAATTCACTGCTCGAGACTGAATAGATCAGATCTTCAGGCACAAACTGACGATAACACACTCATAACGTTTTTTGTCAGTTTTCTTGGACTGCAGACCTCATCCAGTTGGCGGTCCGGGAGGTGTGTGGTGTTTCAGTCCCCGGCCTGCCGTCGACCTGTGTGTGAACGGGGACCTTAAGATATGGCTAAATGCTACACAGAAATTTTTATGCGGACACCAGAAATTATCATAATATCTCCTCGATTGTTTAGCCGCCATCGGCCCCATCCAAACCCTCGACTCGAATTATGCTGAGGCGTACGAACCAAGTAACACTGATCCGAATATAGAATATAGAACTACAGGAATGGTTCTCGCCGAATTGGAGGAGGAGGATATAATGCAGGTCTCCAATGCGCTGCACATTTGGAGTGCTTTCTTGAGCAAGTCTCTTGGGTTGCCGACCATATCGACATAACACCTTGAATAGAGGCTGCCTCCTCGGCGAGATAGTTGGCGTTCTCGTTGCCAACTATGTTTCTATTGCCGAGAGTCCAGACGAGACTCACGTTAAGATTTGTATCGCGCTTATTTTACTCAGCTCTGCATTGCTACACTAGCTTGGAGCCCATCGTTACTGAATCTTTAGCTCTTATAACGGCTTGGCTATCTCTCAAAATTCCAATGCTGCACCCTTGTGCAGGTTTTGGGTTGATTGTGCAGGCCTTCAGGATCGCCAACATCTGTGAATATAGCGTCCACCGCAGGGGCTAGTATAGTTAGTAATCTCTAGACAGACCCTTTTCTATGTGAAGGTACAAACTCAGGGGTCACCCTTTGTATTATCAATCCGTCATCTCCGAAACGTCTTTGATAGATTAATATGAGTCTATCAGGTGCTGAAGGAGGAGGCGATAGAGGTTGCGTTTGAAGAAATGGAAAAAATTTGCACGAAGCCTACTGCAACAAAAATCAAAACTTATACAAAACATTGTGGGCCGTCCGCATGGTGAAGACCCGATGGAAGTAATTGGAACTTCGATGCCATATTATTAACCGGAGTAGCCTAGGGCTATTGTCATGGAAGTCGAACAAGAGATACAAATTAACATTGACCTTAATGCAATGGTAGGGAAATATTTTTGAAATAGTGACCGAGTATCACAGATATTTTGTCAATTGTTTTGCCTAATTGCGATAATTTGGAGGGGTGGCAAATTTAGGGTTCGCCCGTGCTACCAAAATCCATACTACGTCAATAGTACAAGTGTGAATCCATAATTTGGTAGGTGATTCAAGCTGCCAATTTGGAATAAAATTTGATCAAAACCAAACAAAACATAAATGATGGGTACACCCGGCAGACAGAATATGTATATACTGTCATACAGACAGACAACGGTGGTAGAATGGTAATGCAAGTTTTCACCTATAATTGTAAGCTTCAACGTTGACTATCTATACATCTGTAAAACATCAATTTTATACTCCCAGTTTGGACCTGCAATGTTTTGGCAATCATCTTAAAATAGTGGCTTCTAAATTATAAATTGCATTTTTGGAGTTATTTAAGGAGATATGCACAAAGTGTAGAAAATTATCTAAATGGATCCTTACCAGTCCTTTGGCAGACAATATTGATCCATTTCCTGAAAGGAGTGGACTCATAAATTTTGCGACGCACTTAGTTTCAATTGTGAGCTCTAGTAGGTCCTGTATATGCGACAAATTTAAATTAAAGCAGTTCCCTGCAGCATTTACATGCTTCGTCGTCTGCCTTCGAACCCCACTCTGATCCCGGCCCCGTTCTATCCTCAAGTAAATTGCTGATGAAAGAGATAACTCCCGCAGATTGAATCCACATTCGAGGCATAAATTCAACTTTATTACAACTGCAGCACTGCAGTCGGGCCCAGATCTGTTGATATCAGCTCATTCCCTCGATGCAATAATTGTTTTGTTAGTGAACCAAGGGGCCTTGCGACACCTCTTATAATGGCCGGGATTCAATAAAGGTTTCATTATCCCGGGCTTATGTCGGCCAGTTAAAATGTTTCGATCCTTTGTTCCCGCTCTCAAAAGAAAAATGTGCAAAGCGATCGGGTTGGACCCACTTCAAACAATCAATTCTGAAAAGTGATTCCCCACTTTCCCTCAAAATGTTTATAATGGCTGGCAAAAAGCAGGGCAGCCTTAAACCATTCGCAGTGCATGTGGAATTTATTTCTGAAGCTTGTGCAATTATTTAAGCTATGATAAGTGTATTGATAACTGAAACAGGTGCAGGTGTTTTCCTTGAGCATTGTGCCAGTAAATATTGTTAAGTGCGCTTCCAAAGCAGAGGGTTTAATAATTACGTGCACGGGCTTTGCAGCAGCTGGAACTCTCCTTGTTACTCCCATACTAGAAACTTATTCTGGAAATTTTGCGCTCTGAAAGTTGGCCTCTTGGTTGACCTCTTCTCACACCGGCATCGATTTGCATAAGCGACTTTAGAGTGGCTTTCTGATAAGAACATCGCTTATGAATTTTGATTTTCGTAGGATGATGTCAAGCTGTAATTGGTGTCAAGGCTAATTTGTGAGACTTTTATGTTAATAGATTTTTTCACCACCGATAAGGACACTTTCGGGTTCAGTGGAATATAAATGCTTAATTACACGAAAGCGGTTATGCAATACGCGGTAACTTGTCCAATAAACCTCCTCTGAGATTTGTTGTCACTTTGACAAACATCTTTGGCATTTACGGTCTGTTAGGCTGGACGAACTAGGGTAGTATGTTTCATATGTCATACTTTGGGACAGACTTTGTGCTTACATCCACACCCATTTACCTTGTTCGAATGATCCCGTTGAGAGCACGAGACTGGACGACCCGGAATATGCAAGAGCGGAGCCCAAGGAAGTGCGACGGATTTTGCTACGCAGCCAGTCCATCGCAATATGGCATAGGAGGTGGTCTTGTGAGCTTAGCCTTCTTCCTTCCTTTCAAACACGATGGAAAGGCTGCTGGACCTTCTTACCATCCCTTCCTCTAAATTGCTCTTAGTGCTCTTAGACCTCAGAAATACTGACTGCGAGAGAGACAGTCGAGTTTTTCTATTGATAAACGAATTGATATCTTGTTGAATGCTCGAACGGACAGGCTGCAAGTGGTGGGAGTGAAATAAGGGGCGGATAAAAGATTGCCGTGAAAGGAAGAGAGCGTTTATTTTGGAGGAACAGTCTTTATGACAGTAGCGATAAAATGCCAGTGCTGCTACGTTCCTACGGTGGCTCAAGGGGTCAATAGTAATCATGGCAAGGTTGTTATCGAAGCGTCCGTCGCCCCAAACGAAGGAGTTATATTCGAGAAGGGGCCGAACGTAGGATTTATAAATAACAGCACGGGCCGATGGCTGGAGGAGCAACTTGGCTAATGTCACGTCTAAAATGTGTAGGTTTGGGTCGGCCATAAGTTCAACTTCACCCACTGTCACGGTTGGAGACGTGTTGAACTTTTTTTTAAATAAGACAATACTTGGTTTTGGTGGGGTTAAAGTCGACACGATTCTGGCTTCTCCACTCTAGAATGAGTTTAATGTCGTTAACAATAGAGTTGGACATTAGCTCACGGTCATCAAGACAGCATCTGTGTCTGTCTTCTATCGAAGCTGTAAGAATAACGCAGGGTTGTCAGCAATGGTGAGAAGTGGGTTGGGGGGATAAAAAAGTAGGTCATTTATAAGTGTAAGAAATAGGGCCGGTGATAAAATTGACCCCTGGTGGACCCCCGCAGAGATGGTGTGAGATTCAGATTTGACGCGATCTAATACTACCTTAATTGAACGGCAGGAAAGGAAACTCTCAATCCACGAATACAGAAGTGAGTCAATTCCAATAGCTTTGAGTTTAGCTAACATGGCTGAGTGCCATACTCTATCAAAAGTCTTGGAAATAACCAAGGCAACCAGACTAGATTCACAAGATCCATGCAAAACTTCGGATGAGGTATTCTGTAAGGCAAATTAAAAGGTCGTCAATGAATCTTCTTTGTAGGAAACCGCACTGTTTGTCGTTTATAAGTCAGAAGGATTCTAGATATCCCATAAGCCTCCATGGTCTTGGAGAGAATAGAAGTAATTGCTATGCGGCGTATCGCTTCTGCTCCCGACTTAACTCCGATCACTGGATGGCAATGAACCTTAGACCAAACTACATGAATCTGGATCGATGTCATTGGCAGATGTCCTTGTTATTGTCTCAGCGAAGCTTGACTTGATCAATACAAAGATCATGAGAGAAGCACTGCGAGCCGTTGTTGCAGGGTGCTTTGATGTACTTCACAGCCCGGCCAGGAAATAGAGCGGGACCTGCTGGAGCCACGGACGCTAGGGTATCGAGGGCAATGAGACTATAGCTCACAAGAGAGGGGTTTGTTCAGATAGTCGAGGTCCCCGGATATTTCTACGACATCTCATGGTCCATCTCCAAGTCGCTGATAAAAGACCATGATTTCTATTAAAAACTGAGGTGGTATTTAGTACTTGGGTCAAAGTGGATTTTGAATTTCCCAATCACAAATGTTCAAAATTATCAACACTTTTTTTTTTTTTTTTTTTTTTTTTGATGTGATAGTCTAAGCTCAGGTGTCACCCTTTGTACTACTAGTACGTCATGTCGTTTAGGTCATGGTGCAATGTCCAGTAGTAAGCTTAGCTCGAAAGATAGAGAGAAGGACATAATAGGTTAGGGGGAGTCAAGGGGGTGTTGCAGAAAGTGGCGATGAACCTTGCGTTTGAACTCTTGGATGTTGTATGAGTTCGGAAATACCGTCTTTGGAAGGTTGTTCCACAGACGAGTGGTTCTTGTTATAAACGAATTTCTAGATCGGAGTGTGCGCGAAGATAAGGGCTGTAAACTGAGGGGGTGAGCCGAGCGGGCAAGTCTTGTGTTGCGGGAAAAATGTTGCCGTGGAGGCATAAGGTTACTTATTTCAGTGGAGCAATCATTATGAAAAAAACGATAAAATTTTGCTAGAGCTGCAACATTCCTACGGTGGCTTAATGAGTCAATTGAAGAGCAAATGGCGCTGTCACCAATAAGTTTGAGAGCACGGTTTTGCACCTTGTCCAGCCAAGCTAAGATGGTTCTTGGGGCCCCGGCCCAGATATACGAGTTGTATTCAAGACGGGGACGAATGTAGGACTTGTATATTATAGCCCTGGCAGACGGCTGAAGGAGAAATTTGCACCTTTTGAGGAATCCTAGACACTGGGATGCTTGTTTAGCACTTTGGAATATGTGGTTATTCCAGCGCAGATCTTCAGCTAATGTTACGCCTAGGATGTTTAGAGAGGGTTCTGCCGTTACGGTCTTGTTGTCCACTGAAATAGAAAGCGGTTCGGTGCAAGTTTTATTGGAGATGAGACAGTACTTCGTTTTAGATGCATTGAATTCGACACGGTTCTTGCGGCCCCATTCAAGAATTCGTTCGATGTCCCTGTTGATTGAATTGGTCAACAGTTGGCGATGATGTAGACAAGGTCTGGCACGCGCTTGTGTTACATTATCAAAACCATAGGAGTAACGTAGAGTACCGTCATCAGCAAAGCTGTGGAGTGAGTTAGAGGGGACTGAGAGCAGGTCATTTATAAAAACTAGGAAGAGAACTGGTGATAGAATTGAGCCCTGGGGGACACCTGCGGAGATGTGGTGGGGGTCGGATTCGACGCCATCCAATACTACCTTGATTGAACGGCCTGAAAGGAAGCTCTCAATCCAGTTCTTCAGAACAGAGTCAATACCAATAGCTTGGAGTTTAGCCAACAGAGCGGGATGCCATACTCTGTCAAAAGCCTTAGAGATATCCAGAGCAACCAGACCAGATTCACCAAATCGGTGTATACTTCGGCTGAGGTGCTCCGTTAGGCATACAAGGAGATCGCCAGTAGATCTTTTCGATCTAAAGCCGTATTGTTTGTCATTCAATATTTGGTTGTATTCAAGATATTCCATAAGCTTTCTTTTTATTATTGTCTCCATAACTTTGGAGAGAATAGAAGTAATTGCTATTGGGCGGTAGTTAGTAGGGTCACTAGCTTCACCTTTTTTCGGTATGGGCTGAACATGAGCCAGCTTCCAGGAGTCAGGATAAACTCCGGAGAAGTATGAAAGTGCAAAAAGTTTGCGCAGAGGTTTAGCCAAAGGTGAGGCACATTTTTTAAGAACTATAGGGGGAATTTTGTCGGGGCCAGTGGCTTTGTTGGAGTCCAGCTCTTTGAGACACTTATATACTTCACGCGTCCTGAAGAAAACTCTATCCATTGAGTGGGCGGAACACTCGAACACTTTGCTTTATTTACAGTTCTGACAAAAAACCATTACTGGTAAAAGACTGAAAGTTTAATTAATCACGGAGCGATACGTATCTAATTGTTATTGCAGGAGAATGAGTTGTTGTGAGTAAAGACCAAGTATTTAAACTTCGCTGCTTAATAATTACGTTCCCATTGTAGTACGAACTGTAAAAGGAAATCGCTTTCTCTTCACGTTCTCGACAAAATTCCATAATTTCACGATAATCATTTGGAAACGATGGCGTTTCGATTAACAGTTGATCACGTATGGAGCCCTAATAGTGGAAGTCGAGTTTACAATTTCTGCATGATTTCTAGTTAAGTACCTTCCATTTGGAAATGCTTCGTAAAAGAGTTAATTGAGGAATTGTGCAGGGCTCACACGCCACGCCAAAGTGTTCTTGCCGAAATTCCCATAAAGTTTGGCTTTATAGGGAAAACGATGGAAATCTTAATTGCTCCACGAAGTTTGGCAGGATACGTGCCAGAGCTCGCTTTCGTGTGCACTTGACAACTTATTCATGGTGCTTCGGGCAAAAATTTACTTGCTCGGGTGGGAGCTTAAATTTCGGTTCGTGCGGCTAAATCTTATCCCAAGTACTGACTGAAGTGAGTAATAAATTTATGAAAATCAAAATTACAATTTTAGCTCCATTTCGCTATTTATTTAAACAAATCCCATACCAAATACTTCCTGCAGCGCAGCGACTGGAAGCAATTGCTTTTCAGACACCCACGATTCAGGTGAGCGCTTACAATGTTCTGCACTAGCGTAACAATGTTTGAGCAGAAATTCACTGATTTTTATTTCCCAGCCTTAATGCCAAAGAACACAAATAATATCGAAAATCAGAATTTTGCAAATGGCTCGCAGGATTTCAAAGGATTCGGAAATGTCGGTAGGATTAATTGATATTGCGTACCAGAGGAGTGGAGCCACGTCTTGAGAACAGAGCAATTTCAATTATAGAACTGCTTCTCCACCCACGCTGATATGCACGGGCAATACCTGCCTGTCAACGTCTTCGAGCTGTTCACCCTGCAGTATGACGGCCATCTGCACCCGGTTGAATTGGCGAACATTATCGGAAATGTAAACGATTTAACAAGCCTCAAACGGGCAGCAAGGCTTCCGGGAAAACGTGGTATTTCGGGCAATAAATTCAACAGGGCTTGCCACGCTATTGGAAAATGTTTTGGCTTCGGATCAAATAGTGTTTAAAACTTTAACTCGACTCGGAGTGGTGTTTGCTTGTTTTCGTCGGAGTTGATGACAGAAAAGCACTCATCCGTTTATTTGTTGTGCTCATAGGTCTAACCGCAGGCCGTTTGTTCCGAACTGTAGAAGTTAAATTGAGATAATCCCCGAACCAGGCCATATCTCTTCTTTCTGGTCTGAGAACTTTCGCAAGCAAAGTTTTACCCAGATTTGATAGTTGATACTTTCGTGTTTTCGCCGAAAGAGGTGGATCGATATTTTTCATGCTTTGAGATCCAATTAGCAGATGCTTTGCGTTATTCTCTCCAAATACTCTGCAATAAGGGGTTTCGGTTTTACATTTGGGGTTTTAAGATGGGGTTTTTATATTAAATATTAAAACTATGTCATAAATAATTCCCCTTATACAGTTACATGACATTATGACCTCGAAGAATCGCTATTTATGAATTTTGATGTCTTTTGATGACTCACTGACTGACTTTTTGTTTCTCGAGTGCCTATAATCATTTTCTCTTCTACATTATTGTTTGAATATTCAAATCGGCATGACTGAAAATCTACCTTTGGAAATAAGCTTGATGTTAGACTTGGAACCTTGATCTGTAAGATATATAGGACTATTGGCACAAGGGGTCTACTAATATCTCTCTAAAGGATGGCATTAGAAACGAAGTGTAGCCCTTGAAGCCTACTAACAAATTAAGGAATAATTCTCTTTCACAATGAGAAATAATTGATATTTTGTGTCGCTCACAGTTCTGTATTCTGTACTTTTCAGTTAGAGTTAGAAGTGAGAGTTATTAGGACATTATATTTTTTTTCGGGTCAATAGACGACAAACAAAAGTTTTAGCAAAAAACGATGATTCCTTTGTCAGTTTCTTTTGGTAGTTTTTTAATTTAGCAGTTGCTATTGAAATTTACTATTCTGGAAAATTGCACTTTCACACTGTGAACATAGCAAAATTTAATTAATACCCTCGACACACGGCAATCAAAATATGATGGCAATTCGTCATTTCGGGAAGTTTGCCTTGATGATTACAAAGGTCATGAGAACAGCATTCCAAGAAGTTTAAAGATAGTATACCATCGAGGGCCAATCAATTATAAGGTCGTATTGGTTACTTTTTCCAAACGTTACAAAATGGATGTAGGTTCCTGGACGACAGTTGAGTAACGTTGAACTGCAACACTCAATTGGACTACGCGCTATCAATAAAGCCACTACGTCTGTATGGGCCTGCAAAAGGCGTCCAAGAAACTACTCTACTTGTTTACCGATGGGTCAAAGACGGAATATGATACAGCTTTCAACTACAAGGTCTCGGTTGCAATGAGAAGGCGGACTTTTGTTTTTCAGGCTGAAATACATGCCTTTGAGACCTGTGGTAGTCTTAACATTGAGAAAGGTTTGAGAGGTGCAAATATTTTTTTTTTTTCGGGAAGTCAAGGTGCTCACATCGTGGAAGTTTTCCTCCAAAATATTTGCTTTGACGCCATTTGAAAGTGTGGCTTTAGAAAATAGTGTCTGGCTGTACTGGGTCTGCGGAAATTGGCTAGCGAGAAAAGAGTCTGAGCACCGAATCTAAACTGGTAGGAGTCAATCCCAAGTCTTAGACTGGCCAAAGAACTGATAAGACCGTTTGCCTTAAGGGGGTGATCACTCCAAACAGGGCTGTTGGCGGGATATTTGATTATCGGAATAATATGGAGGTTTCGGTACCACATCCATTACCTAGGACTGTATCTGGAGATAGACGATCCTCCATGGAAGGCTACGAGTAGTGATGAGCAAACGCAAGAACAAGACCAGACTAATACAGTCTTGTTCTTGTCTTGTTCTCGTTCAGTCTGTCTTGTTCTTGTTCTTGCAAACTTACCTAAGTCTTGTTCTCGGTCTTGATAAATGTGCAAGAACAAGACAAGACTGCAAGAATAAGACCATTTTTGCTTATCACTAGCTACGAGACATGTTCTCTCTGAATATCCTGCACACTTAGCTAAAGGATCTTATATTAAAACAAAGTCAACTGCGGCTAAGCAAGAAAATAAAACAAAACACTTTACTTTTCCAAGTGACAGGTCGACTTGTAAGTGAAAATAAAAAGGCCAGTTTTCGCGTGAAAAGGTTCATGTTCTTTTAAAAATAGATTTGAACACATAGTTCAAGAAAAACGCGAAACTAAACAAGTGGTAGAAATTACGTGTGTACGTGTACAATAAAAACGTAATTCAAACTTATGGTGTTATTTCTTACATTCAACATTAACCCTATATGTACCTTCTTACCTTCGTCCAGCGGACCAACTTTGTCCAAATGATTTTTACTTTCATAATCTCTCATAAATTCTTGCATTTCTATTTCCAAGTTATTTTGTACAAATCCAATGACCTCTAAAGTCCTATCTTAGACCTACATATATGTATGTACACCTAGTTTGAATATTCCTACCTGATTCCTGATTCCCACCTACCATTCAAATGATTCTACATTATGGTAATGCACGTCTACAATACTTTCTTCAGCAATAGTGTAAAAGCCAAGCCATTAGCAATTTTTGTTTTACATTTGGTAAGATTTAATTCGCAATTTTAGGGAACTTCGCAATTTTATAATAGGCTTAGACAAATTAATTGTAAATCTTATTAATCTAACATTTGGTGCAACTCCAATAATTCAAACAATAAACGCACGGGCGGAAATTTGATGCTTGAAAAAGCCTTTAGGTATTTTGGCCACAAATCAAAATGGCTATATAATTTCCACACGACTAATATGAATGGAAGACGCCCTATTAAGCGTGGCCTCACGTCCTCGCCTTTTATCAATTAACCAAATGTGTGTATATGCCATAAAAAGCTGCCGTAGTATCGTCGTCACATTTACGACATGCGATCTAAATTTATAGTAGAGGATTATAGCACCACATTCAATCAAGCTCTAGAATCTTAATGACTTTTTGACTACATCAGGAATTTTGCTTGGTCAGATTTAGTAGTCCAGACGATATTTTTAACAGCTGACATAAGTTACGGGGATAATCTTGCGTTATCCTTTCTTCGTAACGACATGTCATATGTTCTATTTGAAACGTGTTTATGAGAGTTTATGCATTAAACTCTTTTATGACTTACTGACTCTCTGTACTTTTCATTTATCGTCGCAGGAGACAGTTAGCCTGTTGATCCAATCTAGCGTTTATGTTCCACTACAAATTTTGAACAATTGACGATTAATCTTGCCAGAGCTGGAGCCATGAAAGTGCGCAGCTACACGACAACAGAATGGCAATATTATGTTATCGCTCAATAGCACTAACTTGTTTAATTATGAAAAACTTTTTAAGAGGTGCTTTCGCCATTTTCTAAGTTTCGAGTTTAATATGCCAAAAATTTATGTTTTTCGAGGCTATTAGATAGTTACAAGAGTAGCTGTAGTATTCGATTCATCTCTTACATTAACATATCGGCGAATGATATTTGGCATAATGTACATTTTGGTTTTAATTGAACTTTGCTATAATTTATTACTGCTAATAAGAAAAATGTAAGCAAATTTCCGCGACTTGTACGACTATTATCGAAAACTGGATTTTGAAAGAAAATCTATCCTAAATCTGAGAATGGACGTTCAGGTTGATGGGTGTTCAGGAATTGACACAGCGTCACTCGATTTTATAGCAAAACGTTTGTTGCCGCCCAAGTGGCAAATACAGAATGAAATTTCCTGCAGCTATGTGATGTGAAGAGATGAATGAAGGATGGTCATGTGGTTTAACCATTAGCATATACACAATATGACATAATCAATACGAGATGTGGTAGTAGCAAACTGGATGTAAGGAGCTACCGAGGAGTGAATGTGGACACCGATCACTACCTAGTTGTTGCGAAAATGAGGGCGACAAGCCATAGAAGAAACGACAATAGACAAACAAAGTGGCAAAGAGAAAAATTAAAAAATGAAGAAGCAAAACAAGTGTAGGAAGGATTATTAACTTGGAAGTTAGGGGTGGAAGTGCAAGGAGTCTGGAAATCGGAACGTGATGTGGAACTGGATAAAAGGAAAAGTTACAGAAATAAACAACAATGTATTAGAAGCACAAAACAAGGAAAAAGGGGGCCCTGGTCTTCAATTTCTGAGAAGAATTGAATTAAAAAACCGGGAAAGACTCCTCGGTGTGGATATCCTTTTGCTATAGTGCGCTGTCACTGATCTCCAAACTTTTTGAGCCGCGTACGCTTGTGACGAAAATAATCGAAAATTACCCCCCAATTATATTAGCGGCACAATTCGCATCATATACAAGGGCACAGGCATACCGTGCCACGGGCCTATAAGGTTTACCAAGGTAACCGTTTTCCCAACTTATAACCCGCAATGACCTTCTTTTTCCATTCCAAAACTCTAATCTACAGGCGTGACTAGATGAACTCCAGTGATGAAAGCGCTGCATAATGTGTGACATGAGATTGAGCACTTTTCGGGAACGGAGCTAAATTGCAGAAATGTAGACGCACATAAATTGCTGAATTGGTTTTAGGAGCTGCTGAATTGGTTTCTCCAAGGCCACTGGTGCACACGCAAAATATCCTCCCATTTTAAAAAGGAAAAATACAAGGTGTACAGTCAGAATACAAGGAGAATTGACGGAGTCCTTCCCAGTCGAGCAAGACTTAAAGCAGGGCGACGGCCTGGCAGGAAGGAGTACTTTGCACTGTCAGTGAAGACAACGATGAAACGATAGACGTACAAAGAAGAATAAACGCCGCAAACAGAACATACTTCTTACTACTACTACTTACGAACGATGTTTACTGAATTTTTTTTAGCCTGAAATTGATACCATGACTGTGGACGACCACATTTTCACCAGGTCGGCGCCACCTGCTAAGCAACTCGTGAAACAATGGCGCTACTGCATGAAAAATACGGACGTGTGATATTTCGTAATGGGGACTTCAGTTGGCTCAGATTCGATTTAATTGACACCTCTTGTTGAAAAACCTTGTATTTGGTTCCAATGAGTGAAATCATTTCATAGTAGCACTGAAAGTTCTATCATCAAGTGATATTCTTGTCCTTAAAGTAAGCATAGTTGAAACATAAAACATACGTTTTAAGGCTTTTCTTGAATTGAAAATGCCAAACTTATCGCTCTAACTTAACTTGAAAGTTATTTAAATTAAACATAAATGTAACCCTTAATATTTAAGACTGCTCTTTGGATTTGTATCTCACTCATGATTTAGTGGGCAGTGCAATAACTTTTTAGATCAAAGCAATAAAATTGCTCAAACACCCGAAACTTCGATAAAAAGAAATATTCTGGAGAACTGCCAACGAAAAATATCCTGATTCTTCTTGCAGAAGCCAGGAAATTAAATCGATTAAATGTGTCCCATCGAGCTATATGGTAGATAATAAACACTAAAAACAGTCATAACTCGTTGCTACAGTTAATCGATGCATCAAATTAAACTTCAGCATAAGGACGAGAAGGAGCGTGAAATCTATTATGGAAAGTTCGCCACGGCATCGCAGACAGTATTTGACAACATTACAGCACCAGAATTTCATAACATCATTAGTACAAATTACAATTTCGCCACCACAGCTCAGCTGACAACCACGGGTTTTGAGTCCATGGGTCTTGTGTCAACATCCCAACAAAACGAATTATTTAATTACGTCCTTTTGCTTTTATGGGGATGTTACGAACGCGATATGCTACTTGTCCTATTTTGAAACACCTAAAGCCTTCTCACATGGACGAATGCTGGTGTGCCGCTTTTTGCACTGCTTGTATGCTCGTTTTTCTGTGGAATGTAATGTTTTTTGTTGGCCTTATACAATATTAATTGACGAGCATTTTCGAGCTTACGCCTGAAACAGCTCAGGGCTGCCCAGGAGGAGAACAATACATGCATAGTTACTGTCTTTGTGACCTTAATGCCCACCAGGCTCCAGTTTATGTCATCTCCTTGGTCCTTGAATAATGGGGTACTGCTTGATATTTTATATATGACGATTTGTCTCTGAAGGTTTCCGAGTCTGTCTTCAGGCGATATTTTTTCGATATGGCACGTGACTGACTCAGTATTGCCAAACAGAACGATTTGTAGTTTTAAGACTAAGCATTAACCAAGAATGACAAATTGCCCCTTTTTTCACAGAAGTGTACCCAGAAAATCGATCACTCCTCCTTGCGAAATAAGTTGACAGGGGCCTAGAAAAACGAACCACGTTTCACTTCATCATCTCCAGTGACGTGGAACAAACGATTTGCTATTACTGGTCTGGACTTGTAATTGGCCTCATGTTACTCTCAATTACTTTGCCAATATGTTTCTTGTCTGTGTTTGTCCCAATCCGGGCCGAGATCGATTCTTATCAGTTGACAAGACCTCATCTACCGGGGTCGGAAAGAAATGGATAAGAAAAGATGTTGCAGACTCCTGGCCGGAGCAATCGCTTGTAAACTGTGTTAGTTTTTAATCCTGCCTGTCGTTTCAGCGCTAGTTCCCTTGATGACGGGGGTAACACATGCAAGGATTACATGGGGTGACATCAATTCGAAAGGAAGGACTTTCGATAAGTTTCCAATTTCCTCAAGCAGGAATCGCAACGAATTTATCCATTTATCATTTGGAGAATTACTTTCTAAGATTTAAGGTCGATTGCTCTGGTGCTGAATACAAATTGAAGAGCATGAATAGGTAAGTGGATGTCATAAATGATTTACAGTATTTCATCAGTAGGAGCTGCGTCATCACGAGACTATTACCTGACAGGGGGATGCAAAGGTACTGGAAAATCAAGAATTTAAGCATGTTCCCATGCTGAATTGGAATTTAAGCAGAAGCAGGTTTCATGGACAAATACGTGAAATTACTCAAATTCACTGAGATGTTTCCGTTTCCTTTGAACTCATGTCTAGCAATAACGCTGGCAGGCTACGTGCACAAGAAATTTTCGAGGGAAATCAACATTCGCAACCAGAAATTATTCGTCTAATGAAGACTTTTCTGAGCAGTTGAGCAATTCTATATTTTTTCAAAGACAACATATTTGAGTTTTCCCCATAGTAGGAAATAATTAATCGTTAAATATAATAAAATCGTTTTAATTAACGTAAAGCAACCGAATTTAATATTTTTAGCGTTCTTGCATAAACCTCTCGCAATATCAAAAAATCCTATAACGAAGCAATTGAGATCGGCTTTATGGTTGTGCGGGAATGAAATCCGAAATAATACTGCAGAAAGTAACAAACTTCCAACTTTAAAAGGATTAAATTAATTTATTCTGGACACGCTTGAATTTATTCTACTTTAAGAGGTACTTGACGCTGTGACTTTCGCGAGCGTCTATATTGGAAGCGTTTAAAACGACTGCTGGGTAGGCTCAAGGATGCAAATAGACTTTTCGTGTGTCTCTGTATCTTCCCGCGTTGGCACACTAAACATATTCTAACGAAGTCGGTAATATCTCCATTAATCTTGGGCCGAGCTTAGCGGTCTGTGATACGGTTGCGTAGATAGATCTTGATCTTGCTGTTGGGAATAATACATCGTTTAAGGCACAGTGACGTATTCCGGTTTAATAATAAGACGCTTTGACTTTGTGTTAACTGGTCGTAATTCAACGTATAATTCAATCTTGACAAACTTCGATGGTTCCACAACCCAATTCGAACCTCGGCCTCCATCAGCTTCTTCCTCCAGGCAGCTTCTTATATCGAGCAGTTTTGCAGCATCGGCCTTAACATTGTCTTCCCACCTTGACCGTGGTTTGTCGTGTTCTGGACGAACAATCAGCCAATCTTTTATCCTTTCCGCTGATGTGGGCTATGTATGTGCTAAACCGGGTAATGAAGTCAAATGCTCCGATGCCAGAGTCGCGAAATTGTTGGAAGTGGGTGTTATAAAACAAAAAACATCGCGGCTAGGTTGTGGCAGCTCCTTCATACTTCTCTCTCTCTTTCTACTCTATCTTCCGGCTAGAGCTGCTGTTCGACATTCAAAGGGGCTTCCCCTAAGCCTCTAGTCTATCATATAAAAAAGCTTGACACGTCTTCACCCATTTTTGTTGAAACACATAGACCAAGGGCTTGTGGTCAGTCAGGTTTATAAAGTTGTGATCTTCCAATAAGTGGCGAAAGTCGTTTTATATCTCGCTTACAGTGATATCTGCTTAAAATTGATAATCTGCAAATTGAATTGCTTTTCGTAATCGATATAGGTAACTTCTTGCATAGCCATTAGCCAAGAGAGTGCGCTGCGTTGTGGGACTTTTTCACGACTTCATACTAAAGCTGCTCTTCCTGTTTTCTATTATTTTAATGGAAGGGCCTAAAAATATTGAACACACTCGCCCACACATGTGATTTGCGAATCCACCATCTTCCTGCCTTTTTCTTTTGTATGGTTATCAGTGAATACCCTTTTTATTGCCATCTTTCAGTGCAGAGAATGGACTTTTTAATGCAAAATGGATATCACACCAGCGCAAGCAAGTGCAGTCACAAAGAAAGTGCATTACCGGGGCTCCATTTCCAGAAAATCCCTAATGGATTGAGGGAAAGGTAATATTTGCCCAGAGCTAAATGAAAAATATGCAGCTGGATAAAATGTTTGTGAAAGCTTGCCTAGTGTGCATTTTAAGACCACGATCGTATTGAATTATGTCAAGGCCTTGTTTTAAGGGTTTATTCGGCTGTAAAGAAGGCAAAAATAAAACGATGGCAGAAGAAAGTTTTTAAGGTTTACTTAGATTTGCATTTGGTCTCTTTAAAGCTATACAATGTTGGATATATCGCATTAAAGTTATGCAATTTCTCCCGTATTTAAATATAGGACCAGAGCTGTTAGAGAGCTTTATCAATATCGAGAACTTCTAACGAGTAAGTGGAGTAATGTGCTTCTCCGGATGTTAGTTTTGAAACTAAACACAAGAGCGAGGAGTAAATTCTAGACACGAGATGCCAGGTCTTGACGAGAGCTGGACACGCTTATTGAGGTATTGGAGGCTCCACAAATGCCTGATAATAATCGTACTCTGCGCGCCATTAAACCAACAAGAAGTTAGCAGAGACATAAACCAGGTCAAAATCAACAGGGGCAAAATACAAAATGTCTTTACAACGGGCGAACACCGGCCGCTTGGCTTTTAAGGGCCATAGGATTGCCGTAGAGTTTTTAACCATTTTTAACGGGAGCACAATGGCCCCGGAAGGGCCAAACTTGACCAAAACATTTAAATGGCCAAGAACTGAGATGTACACCCGGGAATATAAAACCCAAGGGGTTAACATTTTCGTTATGCACAATTGCACAATTGGCTTTTGGACTATCATACTTAAAAACTACTGATGCACAAAAGGAACGAGCTTTCCAGTGGTCGGTTTGTTTCACGTGAAGCAAAATTAATTCTCGAATTCGAAAATATAAGCACCGGATTTCTTGATGTGTTTCTCAATAAATACACTAAGCTTTGAGTTTTGTTGTCGGCGCCACTCTATTCACGATTCATTTCTCGATCAGATTTTCACCCTAGGGGCCTAGAGTTTCAAAACTCAATCACACAGACCTCAGGAGAGAAGTCGGCATACCCAATAAGCTGATACGATTATGGAGGTTAACCATGACCAATGCGACAAGCCAAGAATAGATATACGAAACACTGTCTAGCTAGACCAATCCTCATCTAAAATGGACTTCGGGAACGATCTGGGCTGCCTCCTACCGTTAGAGTAAGTAAATTCGGCGGCAACAGCATGGAACATAATCCTGACTTATGCAGACGACACTGACTTCATTGGTAGGGCTGGGTAGGTAGGGTGGGTACTTAGCAGAAAGCACTCTAACCTCTTAGCCGAGCACTATAGCGACATTGGCATGATCGAAGGGTAACCTGCGCGGAAAGGTCTCTGCGGTAAAAGGTCTTTGCGGTGGGACAGCAAAGGAGGTCCAAGACTGTGAGAGTCTGTCATCTGAGCAATATACCACTGTCGCTATCTCCACTATTCTATTACCAGCAAATTTTTATACTCTAAGGTATCGAAACTTAGTATCGGATCCAGCTGTAACACAAATTCTGGCCCGGGTAACATAAACCAAGGCAACTTTACAAAAACCGTTTTTGGATTAATTTCGTTTTCACAAACAACAATATCGTTTGAAAAAAAAAAAAAAAAAACATATTTCTGCTTCAGATCACCACACTGGTTTTTGACATGAAACGCCGTTGTACATATACATATTTAAGTCACACCCCTCAATCGAGCGAGACTGAGTACATCATCTGAATTAAATTTGCGCAAAATAGTCGCTATTCCAGTCACGTTCTGCTTGTCATATACGGCGTAAAATAATATATTAAGCAGAATTCCTTCCGTTCTAGCAAGTTTAGTGGTAGCAAAATATCTGAGAATTTCCTTCAAATTGCCCCAAATTAAAATAATTTTTAGCTAAAGCCGCTCAAGAACGAAACCTTGCCCCGAATACTTTCTTTAATATTTAAAGGTCATCCACGGCTCTAACAGCGCAAATACAGCAAAACGGGGAGGCGGAGTATCCTGGATACTGAATCCTAGTTCGTAGTTGTGAGCGTTGTTGTTGCTAAGGGAATTTCATATATTTGTACCCAAAGGGAATGTTTTCTCAAGAATTCCGACATTGTGTTCCCACATCTCGATGTTTAGCTCTTGGCTTGTTTATCAGGGCCCTCATCCGAGCTAACTCCTAAATTGCATTGAAATCGACCAAGGAATTTGAAATTTTCAGACCCCAGCTCCTGAGAATGTCGCCATTTTTAAACAGGCAAGTTCTTACCAAGCCGCATTTCGTTTCGGGCAAGTTGTTTTGCGGGCTCGGTTGACACTTATAATCGTGCACAGTTGATGAAGAACAGGGCGAAAGTTAAATTAGTCCCCTTAAGGAAATAAATCAACACAATTTGGTTAGCTAGGACGGCATAAACGACTGCTAGGCGCTTACAGTTAGCAAATTACGCCAGCAATGAATTTTTGTTTGGGGCGAAGATAAGTCGCTTGGATTGAAACCACACTCGAAACATAAATTTCGCCTGATTGTAATTGGAACACGGTGCAGACTGCAACGATTAAGATCCTCTATAGCCGCGAGATAATTTTATTTACGAGTAACTGTGGGATAAGGAGCAGCTCTTGTTAACTCCAACCATTTCTAGTGTAGTTGATGTCGAGCAAAACAGCTTACTTAATGCAAAGGAACAATAACTTTAAACAAGGCACACACAAGTATTACGTACAGTCATTTCTGCACATAAAAACGGCCCTGTTTAACCATTACCATAAGCTTGCCAGTTTTATTAGTGCTTCTGGATTGAATAACAGGAGACAAGAGGTGCCATCAATCAATAAAAAACCGACTATACAGCTAAATCTCACAGTTAAAACTGAAGGTGTGTAGAGGATTTCAAAATATAGAAACGAAGGGAAATAATTATCGTGCCCAATCGCCGATCCGGTCCTAATGATGACAGTCTATCACTACGGGTCCACTCTTTCCAATACCTGTTTAATTGTATTCCAGAACGTACGGTTAGAAAAATATATGCACTCAAAAATATCTCCAATTCCTTAAAAAGGACTAATTCTACCGAATGGATTAATTGTGCATTTATTAAATGTTACTGTTCAGTGTGGGTTTTTGTACTTGTTGCAACTAGAAGAAGGCATTCGTGATTTGTTAACAAAGCGCGTATGGTTGCTCACGTTTAATTAAAATATCAAAAAACATTTGCAGTTTTAACGTCACAATTCAGGAAATTCCCCGAAAGAATTTCAACCAAATTCCGATTCGATCCTCATTTCAACAAAGTTCAAATACAGCAAAACAGCTTCGCAGCACACATTAATACGACCACAAATTATTGGGCATTCAAATAAATGGAAGTCATTATGAAAGTACAGGTACCCGCGTTTTGTTCTACTACCTACAATTTAAATTTCGAAAGTTAATGGAAGCGTGTAAATACTAAATAATACCATTGCATTATCCCAAATATGAAGGCGAGATGTTTTATCATCGATTTCACTTCAAAAACACTCTTTTCATATATTCACCCTTTTGTATCATTAACAAATAATAAATTTAAAGAAATGGCATCCCGCAAAATATTAAAGCCGTAATGAATATAGTTGGGCTCATGCACCTGCCTATAAAAATTGATTTAGTGATAAGCCGCAATTAACAGGCTGGGCTGCTTCAGAGAATTGCGCATGGTAGCGGGTAGTTGTATCGACAGCGAGAGTAGAGGGTCCAGTTCCCTTCAAACACTCCCAAGCAAACCGGGCGAGGACAATTCAACTAAATAGCAAATAAGTTGTAAATGCGCCGCAAACAACCTTTTGGCTTTAATTACACACTGCTCAAATTTAAATTATGTCTCCTTCTCCGTCCACGTTAGGAAAACAATTTGTATTAAGTGTAATTTCACCGGATACTGCCTCCGCTTTCGGACCTGTCATAGGTTAATTAACGTAATTACTTAAAACCCGAATTTAATTGTTTGTTGGAAGCAACTTCGCCTTTAAACATTTTTAACGAAATTCCCAATAAAAACGAAGTTTAGCACAAATAACACAGGCAAACTTGCCACTAAAAATTTGAGTAGTGGACTCATTTGTATGCAAATGAGAAGCAGGAACGCCACTGAAAATTACGTTAGTGTTTTAGACTTGGCTGAATACAAATTTTTAAGCAGACCCAAAAAGGAAATCTTCACGTAATATATATGCAAAAATTCGCCCTCGGAGGAAATTTATTTAATCTAGGAAAGCGGGGATTTTTTATCTTTTCCGTAGAGTATAGCGAGTAACAGTAGCGTACATTCCGAGCCATTTCCGCAGAATGCTTTAGTTATAGAACAATCTGTTCGGGAGCTGTAAAAATTATGGTTATAGCAAGCCATATAACAGAGTGGATCCATATTCATTTTTTCTGACAAAGGAGAATGGATTTCGGCCATCGAAGGGCTGCTAATAAAAAATACTCCGAATAAAATTCCCGCGAGATTGGCTGGCGCTACATGCAGGAAACTGTCCCATTTCCAATTATTTTCCATTTGGGCCGTAAATGCGTACTTGTTACTTACATATGAACCAGCGCCGGAATCAATCAACAGCATTCATGGCAAATTTAATCCAATAACCGAACGCAAGGACATAATCTTCTTCCATCAACGAAATTGGATCCTAGCCCGATGGAGGCAACTCAATGCAATAAAACAAGGATTAGTGATCCTCTAAACATCTGAAAATAGCGGAAATTGTTGACTGCCCACAGCTGGATAAGCTTTACATCTGCAGTTTCTGCTTGCTACAAGCATCTGTGAGATTATTTAAAAGAAAGATTTCCAAAGGCTCAAGAGCTGCTAGTCCTAAACCAAAAATTCACATGTAGAGTTCGGGGATCTGCCCACGCTAAGGAAGTTTTCGAAGCCAAGGAAGTTGCATTCGAGGTGAGGATTTGTATATTAAAGCCTGAACTACATTGAAAATCAGCACTGTGTGGTATGTTGCAGTGGTTTATTAGAGAACGCGTGGTATTTCGATTCGAGAACGATTTGCCAAAAGCGAAAGCTTGCTCTAGCTGCAAAGTTTAGACCTATAGGTTATGACTGTTCATATAAGTATAGTCTTTTGTCGTTTATTTGTAGTCCGTGTGACTTTTGTTGTAAAGAAGGTCTATATATAAGAGTTAACCCTTCTAGCACAGAAGGCGCACTTTACAGCAAAGCATGAAAATCTATATATACATACACACACATACATATATATATATATATATATGTATATATATACATATATAGAGTTTCCCTTCTAAGACAGAAGGCACACTTCCCAGCAGAGCTGAGAAATATTTACCACTGCCGTGGCTCAGCTGAGACATGCAAACATAAAATATTAAAACATAAAAGATCAAAAACATTAAACAGAGAAGCGTGCAAAACTGAAAAGGGAGTAAGGCACGCAGAGAGTCACGCCACATTGAGAAGGGTCCTTTTAAGGACAACTTCACTGGTTAGCAAGCTAAACACACTCCTATTGTTGTTAGTATTTATAAGCATGCGATTAACGGGTTCGAACATGCCATAATTGGTGTTAGAGGAGTTAATGTGCAAAAGAGGTTCACCTCTCAGGTTGTAGTTATTCACTCTAAATGACGCGCGGTTTCTTAAGAAACCAGAGTCCACTTTGTCATTCATCAGTCGATGAACGAATATAACGTCAGCGACCTCACGGCGCTTATGGAGGGAGCTTAAGTTGAGCAATTTAAGTCTGTTCTCATAAGGCGGAAGAGCGAGTGGGTCATCCCACGGGAGGTGGCTGAGTGCAAACCGGACGAACTTCCTTTGAACCGATTCGATTCTACTAACATGGGAGGAATAGTAAGGAGACCAAACCTGGGAAGCGTAGTCAAGCAAAGGCCTAACCAAAGATACGTACAGGTGTTTAGTGACGAGGGGGTTGTTGAACTCTTTGGACCATCTTTTTATAAATCCCAGGACTGAATTGCCCTTGGAGGAGATATAATTGATGTGGGTGGAGAAATCCAACTTACTTTCTAACCTAACCCCAAGATCGATTACAGATTCAGTACGGAAGACCTTGTTGTCAAGGAGAGTATAGTCAAAAGTTATAACACCACGTTTCCTACAAAAAGTCATGATCTCGCATTTAGTAATATTAAGCACAAGGTTGTTGTTGGAACACCAAGAATAGAAGGTGTTTAGATCTGATTGCAGAAGTTTGCAATCCTCTATACTCCTTATGTGGCGATACAGTTTGATGTCATCAGCGTAAATAAGGATTTTACAGTGCCTTAGCAGGGTAACAATATCGTCAATTGATAAAATAAAAAGAAGAGGGCCAAGATGACTGCCTTGTGGGACTCCAGAGGACGCTTTGATGTTCTTCGATTTGACTCCGCGGAATAGAACCTGGTAGGTTCTATCGGCTAAGTACGACTGGAACCAACCCACAAGGGCATGAGGAAATCCTAATTTCTTTAGTTTAAGAGCTATAATAGAGTGGGAGAGCTTGTCGAAAGCCTTACTAAAATCTGTATAGACACAGTCAGTTTGGCAGCCAGTGACAAAGCCTCTAATTGTGTGTGAAGAGAACTCCAGTAAATTAGTAGTAGTGGAACGGGCTGCAAGAAAACCATGTTGGTTTGTTGAAATAAGCCTCTTGCAGATAGGGACGATAGCAGAATAAATAATAGATTCGAAGAGTTTTGGTATAGACGATAACTTTGCAATTGGCCTATAATTAGATATTTCGTTTTTACAGCCTTTCTTATGGACAGGTATTATAAAAGAGTTCTTCCATAAGGTTGGGAAGCGCCCTTTATTTAGGGATTTTTGAAATAAACATAGAAGAGGAGACAGTAGGGCCCCTGCACAGGATTTTAGAACAGCTGGAGGGACTCCATCAGGGCCGGACGAAAAATCTTGTGGAAGTTCATTTATATGTTTCGAGATATCATCCCTGGTTATAGACAGGGAAAAGTTTTGAGCCGTTTGGATTGCATTGATATGTCGAAAATTGTCTTCATCTGGTTGGAAAACAGAGGACGAGAAAGATTTGAGGAAGAACGATGCAAAATTTTCACAAATTTCGGCTGGATTAGAACTAAGGGAGTTCTCGTATTTCATGGTGTAAGGGTAATTATCAACTTTTTTCTTTGTGTTGATAAATTGAAAGAATGCTCTGGGATCACCATACACTTTACCTTCCATGTTTCTGAGGTACTCTTTATAGAGGGTTTCGGAGAGAGCATGAAATTGGTCATAGCAATTGAGAAATGCATCGAAACTCGCAGTGTCTTTCTTCTTCAGGTAGGTTTTCCAGAGTTTATTCTTCAGGTTTTTGGTACGTCTCAACTCGTTGTTGTACCACGGTGGGGATGATCTGGGCGATTTTAACGGTTCGATAGGTACACAGGATGCGAAGGTTTCATACAGGATGGAGTAAAATCTGGCTACATCGACATCCAACTCATTAGGTGAGAGCAACCAAGTGAAATCGACCGAAGCGAGCTTGGATGAGAGTTCCTCAAGGTTGGCTTTTTTAAAGTTAAAGGTAAAGGTTGTCTCCTCTGGGATTGGCTTATTGTTAAAGACAGAACAATAGCTCAGTAGGAGAGGAGGGTGATAATTATCGACAGGTGACAAGACAATTGAGCTAGGCTCAACATTCATGTTGTCTGAGTCGGAAAAGAATACAAGATCTAACCGCCTTCCTAAAATATTATTCACACCGCTCATTTGGCACAAGCCGCAGGAAAATAAGGAATTCAGAAAGTTGGATTCCCTAGAGTTAAGGTTGTTTCCAGGAAGGTAGTTATCGTCATCATCGCAAGATACCCATTTAACATTGGGTAAGTTAAAATCACCCACAAGTAGGAGTTCATCTTTGGAATCCATCATATCTTGGATATGATTTATGCAAGCGATTAGAATATCATAGAGGTTTTGACCTCTATCGTCAAGAGTGCTAAACATATCTGGTGGGATGTAACAGCAGATTAAAAATAAGTTGTTATGAACAAGGGAGACTTTGAGAGCGAGGACCTCAATGTCTAAAGTATTGGAAAAATCAGGAAGCGTTATTAAGCAACAGTTGAGAAGGTTACTACATGCAAGTAGTACACCACCTCCACGAGCCTCCGAGTCAATATATCTATCCCTCCGAAAAACTTGGAAAGAAGAGTCGAAAAGTTCGGCATTAAGAATCCCACTGTATAGCCATGTTTCTGTAAAAGCGATTATATCGAAATCGCTGGCCGAAGTCGACAGAAACACATCTTGGGTTTTGGATCTGATTCCCCTCACGTTTTGGTAATAGAGGGAAAGCGTCTTAAGTTTTTTGAAACCTGTAAAGTGTCAGAAATACGCTGTACACGCGTGCGGGGAATAAAACACTTTGAAAAGGCACCAGGAGGCCAGAACGTCGAGTCTAAAAGCTTTTCAGCGGTGTTGGGCGGTGTAGTCAGGACGAAAGACGCAACCGGTTTGGAAACATTGCTGATCTTCCTGCAGGAAACTGTAGCAGGATTAATAGCTTTAGCCCTAAGGTATTCTTTAATTGCCTCGCACGTGGTTTCAGGAGAGAAACGGGAAATGAAAATATTTCGCGGTCTGGGTACCGTTATCAAATTGGCGCAGGTGTCCGAAGACTCAGTATCCCCTGTGCCCGACGGTTCAATGACATAAACAGAAGAAGTAGTTGCCGGATCCGCTTCTGGGGTATAGTCTGAGCCCATTGCGAATGAGGGGGTGGGGACAGACGGACTAGTAGAGGGGTTAGCAGGGGCGGCATCCGCAGCGTTGACTTTACAACTGCGTCTGCGTTTACCATGCTTTCTACGGGTTTTCGGGTTGTTAGGAGCCAGACTGGATGCAGCCTCCACCGAAGGGGCTTGCTCAAGTATTTTGGTCGGGTCGTTTAAGGCTGTGAGGTTTAAAGTAGCTGCGTCATCCTCCGTTGGAGGAACAGCCGTGGAGCAGGGTGCAGGGAGAAGCTGCTCCCCTACCTGCAGGGCGCCAGCAGATACTGTCAACGTTGAGGGGGAGTTTATTCTATCGCTGACGCTTTCTAATTTTACGGATAGGGAACTCAGGACATTGTGATTTTGTAACACTGCTATAGACAGCGGTTCCATATCCGCTCGAACACGTTTCGTACTCCTTTTAATGTCATCTAATATCGGAAAAAGAGGAGCTAAGGAGTTAACAGTGCAGGAGGAAGTAGCGACAGGATTGAGGATCGCCGAATGTATGTCGTCGATCGAGTCAAAGACCGTTGCAACCCGGGACGAAAATTCTTGGAATTTATTTATAAGGGTACCCGAGTTGGTCGCAACAGAAGCAAGGGTGGCGGTCAATGTATCGAGCCGGACGTTGATCGACTGGACATCATCGGTTAACATCTGAAAATGCGGGATATTTCCAGAGAAAGAATTTAGACGTCCCATGACTTTCTCATGACTATCAAGGAAGACATCAGAGATCTCTTTCATAAGTCTCAGGACGTGGCAGGGTTGAATGTCGGAGCATTCAGTGCAAGTTGACCCTCTAGGAGCCGAAGCTTTGCCACTAAGTCGAACGTTGAGGCAGGTAAGGTGGAAAACGCCACCACATACACCATCACAGGAAATTCCGTCTTGGACGATTTCCAACGAACACAGCTTACAAAACTGGGGACCCGCCATTGGAAAAAGTAAGGTGGTCAAAAATAATTTCCAGGACGAGAAAGCGAAAATAAACTGCAGATAATAGAAATTGCTAAATCTGATAATAAAAATTTTTCAGTTTGAGAAGCAATCCACGGGTTTAAAAAAACGTTGCATAACCTTAGGTGAATGTTATCACCAAAGTAAATAGAGTAAAAGGTTATGCACCAACTTTTTCACAGGAAAATAATGAAATTAAATTATTAATTATTATTTTAATTATTTTCCTATTTTTTCTTATATATGGGCAAGAGCGGGGAAAAAAAAAATTGCGGAAAGAAGCTACTAACCACAAAACTGCTGTCAAGATTGACAGGAAAAAACAACAACAAAAACAAATAAAAATCACTAGCACAGCAGGAACAAAAACCCCAGTTAAAAAAAATCACCAAACAAAAATTAAAAATACTAAAAATGTTGTCTAATGATCACTATAAAGTTAAAAAAATTATAAAACACAGCGAAAAAACACAAATATTGCAAAAACAAAAACAGACACTACCGGCAACCACACCGTCGGGACGAACGTCAGACTCTACTAATTCTATCCATTTTGACAACAATGGCAATGACAACTTCATATCAAGATTTTTAGGAATTGGCATGCAGTGCGAAGCAGTTTTTTAGAAATTAGTATTAGACAAGGCAGTGCGGTGCGATGTAGTGCAAGGCAGTGAAGTTAATGTGAGTTGCCACATTCAATTATAAGAAATCTAAGTTTCATTGCGCAGTACTGCACTGCACTGCTTTTCAATGTAGTTCAGGTTTAAGGCGGGCGCCGATGACCATGGGCGACCATTGCGCAACTCGTGATATCAATGTAGACACTTTTCAGAGACTGTTTAGAATGGAGGTGTACCTCTCAACACCTCTAACACTTTTGGCGCTTACATAGCCCCCAACAGGACGACCTTGGTTCCAGTGAAGGGCAATTAGCAATTGGTTGGCCACAGCTTTGGATAAATGCGGAAGAGAATGCCATGACCAAAGTTGCCCTCAGCGAAACTTTCAATGTCCCCTCAAAGACCGTCAGCACCTGGCTAGCAGCCGAGTTCATTTCCGCTCCGATCGCCAAAAAAGCAGAAACCCCGAGGTTGTCAACTGAAGGATTCTGCTGCCGGAACTGTCTGCTGAAGGCCCAAAAAGGTTCGGGAAAGGAGGCATAGTCTCTGTAGGAGATGAAAACTGGGGCCGGTTCACGTAGCTCGAACGACGACAATCGTTCGAAACGAATTTGAAAACGAAAAAATTTGTCTCGAAAAAATTGAGCGTTCACGTAGCTCAAAAGAAAATTTGAGGAAACCACATTACTGAAACACAATTTTCTTTACAAAAACCGCTGTAAAATTATACAATTTATTGGCATCAACCTAATTAAATTTTTAAAAATAATTTACATATGTAATAACTTATAAAAGTCTACTTTTAAATTGGAAAATTAATCTTAATAATACAAGTGTTCGATAACATAAGAGCTTTCGAGTCAACAAACGAAAATTTGCAATTTTTTCGAGCTACGTGAACGCGAAACGAAAAAAAATTTTCGTTGTCGAGTTACGTGAACCGGCCCCTGCTTCCAATATAAAGCTTGTCCTGACAAACCTTCATCGCGCCAAGGTAGCCTGGGCAGTGCTTAAACAAGGTTTATCCAGGAGAACCGGAAGTACAATCAATGTGATGTGAGCAAAGGGGCGAAGATATCAATAGCTATATAAACATCGTAGCCTTGGAGATTTCTAATGCATCCAAAACCAGACGCACGAAATCGGTACCAACTTTAGTTGAGTTGTTTTGAGAGTCACTTTAAAATAAAGCTGGTGTAGGCTGAGCATGTGAGAGTTTTGGCTAAAGGTGAGGCACATGTTGTACACCTCGCGAGCCCTAAAAAAAACCCTTGTCCATTGAGTGTGTGCGGAAAACGTGAGAGCATGGTGTGTCATAGCAATGTCGGACAAAGAAGGATTTTAGTGAATTCGAATGATACAATTTTAAATACATACATCACAGAAACTAACAAAACCCGTTTAAACTTCAAATCATCAAATTGTTTAATTGGGCACCTTATTCATTGGTAGGTATTCGTTAAAACTCAAAATCCCGCATCAATAAATACACATCAACCATCCCAACAAGTAATTAAAAACTCCATTTAGTTGTATTCAAATATTCCGAGGCCAGAGGAGAATAAAAGTAATCCGGCTTAAGCAAAAATCAGTTCACATTTCCCTCGATCTCCTTGAACACAAGTTCGAATAAAAGCAAGATACTCTGAACGTGGCCATCGAGAGCAACAGTATTACCAAACATCAACTTTAAACCATATAAAGAGTTATGCGAATTTTATGAACTCTCGTGCACTTTAAATCATATCTGCAATATTTGCTTAACTGCTACATTCGACGCAGAGGGTCTGTTAGAAGCGCCGACATTAAATCAAAGCCATCCAAAATTCCATTATTGGCGTTTATGATCCAATAAAAGACTCTTCTCTGCCGTAAAATTAAGATTTCAAGCACAGATTGGGGCGTCACCCATGAGACCATTTAAGTCTTGTCAGTTTCGACTGCGTTAACTTTCGATTGACAAATGTCCCGCCATCATTGGAAAAATGCCGACACATATAAAACTCAATAAAACTCCAATTTATTCGACTCTAGAAAGGTATTTGATTGCATTCGATTAAGATGCCATAAATTCAACGTATCACCCTCCCATTTTATTGTATCCTCGGATAATTTGCTTTATTCACCTTGGAGGAGTTCTATTGGCTCCTCCGGCAAAGAAAAATCTCCTTTTGATTGCTATTTGTCTTTGGCTCCATAGTAGGCCTCCAATATTCGATTTCAACCTGCTCTTGTATAGGGATAAGGATACACGATATCCCGGAGGGCTTTCACAATTCACTGCCTTGAAATTGATGCTGATGGATTCTCCGGAATCACTTGGATAATACATGAAGAAGACTGATATAAAGCGAGACCACTCGAAAAGTAATAAAAAATCATAGAATTGAAAAAGTTGAAATTGTTTTTGTCGATACATTTTTTTATCGTTTTGGGAATGAACATAATTTGCCCCGATATTTTGTGAGTGGTAAAACACGTTCAGCTGAAGGTAATACAGTACGGCAAGAAGGCGGAAGGGATTCCATTAAGGCCCCTGGAAGCTCAAAAAATCTAATATTCTGCCAAGGAATGTAACAAAAACAACGGGCCTATCGTCTTATCTTTTGAGCTGTCTCTAAGGAATTTTTTGTCAAGCTTCGAAAACTTTCTCTCCCCCGTTATGTAGATGAGCTTTTATTTTTGATAGCACTTTCGATAGCTCCAGGTGCTAACCTGCCACGCGGAGCTCAGAGCCCTGCCTTCCATTTCCATATTAAAGTTCCGAGGTTAGGGCGTAGCCGAGCGAATTAAACCGCACTCCGCCTTTATATGCTAGTGACCTCGCGTTCGACTGACAATATTGCTTTAATAATGTACGACAGCTTCTCCTTCTTTACGCCATCCGGAGCTGCAGCTCCAGTCATCCCCCGACAACTTGCTTCACTTTATTGCATTCAAATACTTCTTTTCACTCCAGTCAAAGCCCTTCCGCCAGTGTGTTGGTGTGCTATATCTCAGAATTTGTTTAATAACCGAGAAACCGAGAAAATTTAATATCGCCCGGGATAGCAGGAGGCAGCGAGGAGGGGGCGGTAGCCCAGAAAACCACTATCGTTATTGTAATATTTTTTGACGGTATTAAGGGTAAAAATTCAGGGATAGCAGACTTTCCACAAGGACATGGGCCTGCATGCCCACATCGCGGAGTAATTTATGAAAAATTTAATTTATGAAATATTTAATATTTACAAGTATTTGTGGCGCATAGCCAGAGCAAAAATGTCCTAGATCAATTTGTCCTTTTCAAGTTTGTGGCCTACATACGAGAGAGCTACCAGGTCCTGGACCAAGATATTTTTCGGAAATATTCTTATTCATTGTTTATAAAAATTTGTTTAACGCTAATTGCAAGGACTTTCCGTGAGAGCTCTGTACAGATTGTGAAGTTTGAATAGAACGGCCGACGGAATGTCTCTGCTGGCTTTCTCCAGCGGCTTCTATCGAATTAGAATTCTCTGTGGCCAAAAGCCGCTATCGTGTGCAGCACCTTAACGCAATTTAAAAATAGTTGATATTTTATGAAGCTAATGGCTTTTGGGCTTCTTCTTTCTTTCTTTCTTTAAGGAGGAGTCTTTGCAGGCTTTGCGACCTATTTTATTTGGGCTATTGTGCCAACCAAGTCGTTTAAAATCTTCCAGGTTAAGGCTTTTGATATAGCCTAAGATTGATTAGGGATTCTTAGCCCAAATTCTCCTGGGAGCAGGGAATCTGTTGTAACTTTGTCGATTTGAATGAATCTTTTAGCTTGTGACGAAATAGCTGGTCGGCGAAAATAACGATATAAATAGTACAAGTCTAGACACACCTGGATTGCGGAAAGATAGTGGAGGGGGTGCCAAGGTCACTGGAAGGATGGCGTAAACCAGGACGTTCAGAGCTTAGGGATGGCAAACTGGTGGAGAGAACAGTTGCGAGAGGCCAGGACCGGATCCCGGTTGTAGAAGAAGCCGTTAAAGAAGAAGAAGATGGGAAGTCTGCTTGAGAACAGGCTATTGCAGTCATAATGGTAACCGATTAACCACTCATCTCAGCAATTATCAGTCTGCTCCTCCGAAGTGACGTGATCTATTTCGTGGCGGAGGTTTAATATCGTTTTTGCTCGTTGATCGCCTCGAAGGCAATGTATCGAACGCGCCCTCGATATTTGCGAAAGGGCTGTTTTACAACATTCGTTAACCAGAGTAACTTTAAGAAGCATATTTCTTATACTTTTTTCTCTCTCCTAAGCCACCAGTTCCACAACAGTTGAAGGCATACCCGTGTGTGCCTCCTCTTTCACAATAAACCTTAGCTTTACCTTAGTCCCGAATGGGTGTTCTTGGGTAATTTGGGTACACGTTATCACTTTTAATCTCATCAGGTCCGCAAATTGAATTTTAAGTCCGAACTACTTACAACTTTGCAAACAATTTAGAAACCAAATGCGAACATTTAATGTGTATGGAATAAATAATTTCTCATAAATTACAGCTGAGAGTTACTGTAAATTTCCCTGCTAGTAATGCATTGTGTTGTCCAAGTGTGGTAGGGCTGCATCCTTCTCATTGATGTATAAAAAAGTTGCTGTCCAGAAAGCTTCCAAGACAAAAGTTTCCTTAAAATTGGCAGTCGTGAAACCACAATTCTTAATGGATTGGAATCAAACATGTGCAAGTTTCTTGCCAAATAGAAACCTGGTAAGTGATTGGATTTGATGTATTTAATTGCAGCTGTGGATATGTTACTTGAAGATAATTTTTGATTTAAGAAATCAGATCAAACGTCTTCCGGGTTAAGATTTCTAATAACTACTTAGTAATTGCACTAAACAAACATTTATTGTACAATGAAGAAAAAACCAGGTAAAAAGATGGAAAGGCTGCTGGTCCTTTACATCAGATGCACGCTGGAGCTCTCCCTTCTTCAACAAAGTTCTCAGTTTGCTTACTCAAAGGGTAAATCAGCAGAGGTTGCTTTTTACCAACTAGTCAGCAAAATCGATAAAGCTCTGTTCGCTAAGAAAACTGAATTATGTGTCTTTGACATCGAGCATACTTTCGATAACACTGACTATGTTTCTATTTCTAGAGCACTGGCCGCCAGAAACCTGGATAGCAGCACAATATCCCGACACAATTGAATGGAATTACGTACCAGGTCAGTAGGGTTCGGTGCGCCCTCTATGATTGGCCGCCTTAAGCCTTGGAAGGAGCAAGCCTTGTTGCTGTAGACGGGAACACGCTACCGCACAGCTTTTTTGTAATCGGGTACTTCGCGGCAGCAACAGAAGGCCCTACTGGCATTACGTTAAAAGGATAGAGGTCCAAAAGAAACCGTTTCGGAGATATGGTGGAAAAACAATTTGCACACGTTTTCCAAGATGGTGGCCAAATGGGGGGGGGGGGGGGGGGGTTAGAATCCCGAAAACTCTAACTTAAGCTCACACTGACCCCCCCTACACATCCCAAAAATAAAACCTTGTCCTGCATTTTTGCAATGTTAAAGTACCATTTCCATGGACTATTATGCGAAGTGAAAGCGTCGAACAACGGGCGCCGAAAGACAATCTCGCTCCACCCTATGAGTTTCGATGCTCACCATATGAGTTTCTCACGAACTTTAAAATTAAATAAAAACAAAAAACTCTTTAAAACTATGGAATCAATTGCGTGTATTTTAAATCCTAATTGTTGCATTTGTCGGCTAACACATATGCTATAACCGCTCATTGTAGTCCTGTTTTTTTTTTTTTTAAATCTGAAAGACTTCTAGGCAAATGTTTACACTCGTACTTATTGGTATCCGAAAAAATCCTTTAGTAGCATGAATTAAACACACTCTTGGATATTCACATATATTACAGAAAGCGGAGACAATGATTTATGGAAATTCTCTAATGGCTTTACAACGTCAATCTTTTGGCTTTTAAGAGATTACTGCCAACTAGTTATATATCGATCTGGAAAATGTAATATCCAAAGAGCTTTCGTAGAAAGGAAATGCTCAAGTAGACAAGAAGCAGGGATTTCTGCAAGCCTTGCCATGAGCAATATTACCAAGTAATAGGATTACATTGATTCCTTGCAGCTCGAGCGGATCAATTGTTGTTGTTCGTGTAATGCTTGAATCCGCCGCCGCTCGGGTGGGCGAAATCAATTTCGCCGTGAATAAGGTGTAGATTAAATGATCAGCAATTCTTCGGAAGCTGCACCAAAGGGGCGGCAGTGCCTACATCAAACACATGTTTTAATTTCAAAAGCCGCCCGCAAAAGCAGGTCTTGCTCAGGATGCTGTTTTCGTTAAAAGGAATCCGATTAAACGTTTCATAAACCCCTATGGATCCTTATAATCCGTAACGTACGATAATCGCTTCCCGAATGGTTTTCCCTCAACATTTACGAATGCGCCGTTTCGTTAATTAAGTTAAAGTCGGCGAGGCTCAGCTTGTCAAGAGAAGTCAATAAAGCCAGCGATAAATATCGTTCCTTTCGTTTCTGCTCCTACGCCAATTTCAGTGTATGTCAAAGATTAGTAGGGGTAGAACGGAACACCCCCATAAATATCTCGTTCTGATGTAGTATCCACATAAATATCGACTTCTCAGCCTTCTGCGGATCCTTCAGCCACAATACTATGGCGACGGATTCTGCACTTTGCTTGCGAGGTGGTAGGGTCTCCAGTTCTTCTGCAGTTAGCATTCGTTCGTCAAAAGGGCGCCTAAGATGCGAAATTAATCTCCGATAACGCGTCACAGCTTGATGTGCAATCTGCAAAGCGTACATTTAGCAAATTCTTGGAATTACAGCTCACTTGCGTACAATTTTATTTGCGTTATAAATTCCCGAAAGACTTACGGGAATGTCCCAGACAAACATTCTTTTGTGTTCGATACTGAACCGCTTATATATGAGACTTTTTATGGTATCACGCTATTCTTTCCATTATTACGTGGCTCTGTGTCTTCCTATTCAGCATCCATGGTCGCTTTGGCTCATTCCTAATCTGAAGCCAAACACAATCGAAATTGGAATTCAAGATAAGAAGAAGAAAAATGTTTTTATTGGGTGGATTTTTTATTGCTTATTGGGTAGCCCCCCAGGGTTGTCATTTCTGTGTGTAAACCCTGTTCAGGATATATATGAACTTATGGCGGAGCACTAAAGTAAAGGGGGAAGCTTAGCGCGTAGTGTCCGAATTCAGATAAGAGACATAAAAGTAAGGTATCCATGGAAATTCTTTAATACACCTTAACGTTGAACCCGTCATATATGGGAAATCATGAGAACATACACACACCGGCCGTGCATATAGGCGGATACCTGTACACAATGTACTAGCTAACGAACGGCACTCTGCGCTCCTCTACAGGGGCTAGATTTGTGATAGCAAAAATGTAATTTCTCTGTTATTGATGGAGAGATGCAGCAACAGGTCTGTCGAGTCTGTGGAAACTTTTGTATTCCATCTCGGCTTCATTTCATCTAATTTGAATGCATCAAGATTACATTTTCTTATAACGCTAAAAACTTATCTAAAAACTTAAATAAAGAATTACGTTATGGTAATTAAGAAAAGAGTGAAACGTGCTTCGTTTTCTAGTGAACAGAGCTATAAGTCGGCCTTGGTTTTTATATTTTTTCACCCCGGTTTGTAGATAAAGTTAAGGGTAGGGGTTGTGTTCAAATTCTTCTTGATGGGCGTAACCAAGGAACACAAGTTTTTGCTGTAACCGGTTGCAATGAAAATTTGACTTTCCTGATGGAGGACGATGTCATTTACTCGGAGAAGTCTTCTACACTCTGAAAGCGGTTTTATTGTTAAATAAATTTATTTAGTTCGTTAGCGCTAAGACTCGCATTGCTTCACCATACTGTAACTAAGCGTGTGACATGAAGGACGCCTCTGGTTCCGGCCCACATTCGCCGAATCTCACACAACAAAAGAAGACGTGCTCTGTGTTATACTAGGATACCTAGTCATATCAGTCAGAGCGCTGAGCTAACGTGCACGACACGTCGGAGGTTTTTTCTATATCCTCCATTTACACTCAAAAACTGCGTGAGGTAGTAACTCTCTTCCCCACATTTTCTCGTATCCATCTATCCATGTTTGGGGTAACTCTGAGGGTACCCCAACACTTAACAGACTCATCTCACTTCTTACGTTACACACTCATATGCAACCGTACTGAATTTGTTTCCCCTCTAACATATTCTGGACATAGAGACGCATGCCGCTTCTTGCCAGCATCTCTATGGGTATAATTCTCGCTATCACGCACGCCCCATCGTTGTTATGGTTCTAAAAGCGCCACGCGTGAAAGACGATAAAGCTTAAGACAGATACAAGCATTCGTTGGTTCGGACGGTGATTGATATAATACAAGTGTAAGCATTCAAATGCAAGCTGACATAGAGTTACGTAATCGGAACGCACGCAATGCAAAAGTTGGTCTATTTCCAACTTTTCCGCATAGTAGCATTCGCCGTAGTCTCAAATACCCAAACACAAGCACACAGAACAGACACATAAACACGTCGTAAATTTTTTGGTTATTTGAAGAAGACTAAAAGTAAACGGCCAATGCGCATTATACGGAACGCGTGCGCTAATAGATAATTGCGTACCTGCGTTTTGTCCTGTTTTTCACAAATATCCAAAAAATCTAAACGATGAGGGCAACGTTCTATTGCTAATTTTTTCGATTAACTAATATACAAAGTCTTCTTTTTATAATAAAAAAAGAATCAAAAATAGAACTTTGCGCGTTTTCGACAATTTTTTTGAAAAATTTCCACATTTTGAAAATTGAGTTTTGAGCAGAACCTTATACATATGAGCGAGCCCCACTGGCTGTCAGCTGGTTTGTGTTGGTCCAAAGTTTCTTTGGAGGAAAATATTACATGGACGAAAAGAACTGCGCTTTCGGTTTGCAGATGGTTAAAATTACTAAATTACTAACATTTTTGTAGGCTTTTAAGGGAGGGTGACAGTTTTGATTTTTTTATATTTTTTGAACAAAAATTCTCTCTCGGATATTATATCAGGAAGGCGAGATATCGATTGCAATCACAATACGAAAACAATTTCTCCTGACTGCTTTTAACCGTGAAATTAAGTGAAAGGTACAGGATATCACAATGGAGAGCTCCACCTAGTTTCAACGTTCGACACAAAACGGGCTGGGTAACCGAAATACGCCTCCTTGGCTTTGTGTATGCATTTCTGAAATTATTAAAAACTATCAAAAAATGTATATTCCATTTTGCCTAGGATGGTCGTTCGTGATTCTGGGTTTGCAATGGTTGTGGTTACAGCTGCTCACTGAACAGACCGCGTTAAATTGTGCAAGAAACCTTTCCACGCTTTAACATGAAAGCGTTTCTTTCTCGAGTGGGAAAACCGAAAACTCCGCAATATTCACCAAATTCAAAACCCTCCAAGAGAGTCGGACACAAAAGAACCGCCTCGCCTTCGTAATTGGTCCCCTCAAAGGGCTGAGGTTGTATTGTATAAACGTTCACAATTGAGTACTCCTTGACCTTCGTTTTCCATCTGAAAACTTTCTGCAACTTCTTCTGCTGGCTCCGGAATTCCACCGCAGAGTATCATAAAGTTTTATTGATGGATGAGGAATTGTTGAAACTTTTTATTGTTCAATGACCTTACAATGAATGGAACTTGTGCAAGTAGTTGCAAAGTTTCTCAATATAGTTTTAATTTATGCAATTATTCTGCAGGAGTAGCGGTAAAAATTAGGAGCGGAACTGGCATCGCCCAAAGGGGCCCGAATGAGCCCCAGGCAAGCGGACTGGGTGCCTCCTGCAATCTTTGCGAGGCAAGACATTGTCATGAATATTTTAAGCAGTAGATATAAATTATTTTCCCCGGCAGGATTTTTCGTTCATGCGTTTTTCGCCAACTCGGATGGATGCCTTGGTGGGGCGTAGGCTGCTGACCCCTGTAATCCTGGCGTAATAAATTCTCGACATCTGTTTATGCCCGCATTCGGATTGTCGGAGGCCTAATTCATTTTCAGTAATTTCATCACGATTTATCGTCCAATTTACCGGGCCGCATTGTTTAAAGGATAAAGAATTTTGATTACATTCCTATGCTAATTGTAAGCTGGCAAAAGACATACATTACCATTTTGATAGCATACACTTGGATTTGGGTTTTGTTTATTTTGGAAGCCACTAAATTGTGCCATTTCAGGAGTTTAATTGATTGTATCATGCGCAACTGAAGCAGCTTGTTCCTTGGTTGCGGTCTTGAAAAGCTTTTTTATTTGATTTAGCTTAATCACTAAATTTAATCAAAGTGTTGGTAGTTTCCACATGTACATATAGTGTGTGGCTTGCATTCTGGGCTACTATTCAATTCTTATGCCGAAATGCATTTCTGTTCAAGGCAAATCATTAAATTGCGAACTTGGCCATTTTGTGCCAAAGTTAATTTAACTGCGCTAAAATCACTGGTCACTTAGCAACATTAATAGTATGCATTTTAAAATTGTCATTTTATGCTGCATTCACATCGCCTCGAAAATATGTGTTTTCGTCAAAAAGTCGCGTTTTGTGCGAAAACGCAATCGAAACAAGTGTTTTATTATACAAATCGAAAACAACTTGGGAAGCTGTTTTCGATGAAAATGACAGCGAAAACAAGAAAAGTGTGGACAAGAACCGAATTTAGCCTTCAGCACTTGTTATACGCATACCCATTTCCCGTGTCATAAAGGAGTTTGCCATCTGTCACTCGAAAACAAGAAAGGCTATGTCTATCTGGTTCAAATTCAATGGAAGTTTTGGTGCTGAATTCTGTCCACCATCAACTAGCGTTGATGCAATTCCCGGTGATGTCACTGCAAATGCAATCTCACTGCATGCAATCTCACGCTAAAATCAAATTGATAAGTTATAGTTCACGGCATGGCATGCTGATTGTTGAAGTTTTTGTGGTTTTTTGCGAAGTTACTGCAACCGAAGACCAGGCAACCGTGTTCTTTGCGAAAAATCTGCCTTGTTCAACAAAATTTTATAGCAACTAGCCGTAAATCGCTTCCGATCGATCTGGAATTTTCGTTTTTTTTTTTTTTTTCAGGATAAAAAAATAAATAAAATAGATCTGAGTTCTTTAGCAGTAATTTGAAAAGAAGCTCCAAAAAAACGTTTCGGATTCTATCATGTCGGGACACTCCAGCTACCCGAAGGGTTCGAGATTCCATAACCCTTACTGTTAATTGACCCCTTTGAAGATCGTAACCATTCGAGCTCAACCTTTACTTTCGATTTCTTTACTTTCCAGTCACAGTGGTACCAAATTTCCCTCGGCCTACATCCCAGAAGTTTGTGGTTTAATTCCAAACAGGCCCACATTCCTTCGTCTCCGCACGACTCTCACGCAGATAATATAATCTTCTTTCTTATCTCTTTACAGCAAATCCCTGCCCTCCTTTCTATCATCGCCTGAAGCACAAGAAACGACCAAGCCATCACCTGTTCGATCAACAAAGTCAGCGTTCTTCACGGTTGTATTGGATTGGACGTGTGGAGTGAAACCGCATCTTATCGTGGTCAGTTTTTTCATTCTTCTTTCAACTATTTTTCGACTATAGCTATGACAGTCGACATTGCGCTCTAAATTTGCCATTCAACAATTTGCCTCTGACTGAGCTCGTGTCTTTGCAATAAAAAATCATGCACTAAGGCAAGAAAGATTTGGCTTCAATACGGTAACCAGACATCACGTGAACCCTTGATGAAGTGGCATAAGGACATCGTCAAAAACGTGTCGATCTTCACATGGCCAATTGGAAAACATCCATTTGGCAGATTGAGCTACTGCACAATAACTACTACCACTAATGGCTAATCCTGAAGGACGAGAGTCTGTGGTTGTGGCGATCATACCCTAGATTACCCAAGATTTTGCTATGACAGTAGGGTTTTGAAACCATGTCCCTTGATTACCTCAATTTAAGGGCACTGCACGAAGGAAGATGTTTGATGTGAAGGTCAGTAGGGAGCAGATACCAGAGACCATCAAGGGCGTTCAGGGGTCTCATGCCCTCTGTTGCTCATTTGTTGAAATCAGACCAAATATCTAATATCATCATATAATATCATTAAATATCACCCTGCCGGATAGAGTGAAGGTATGCCCATCAAAAGTGGGGAGGTTGATTGGATTTGTCTTTTCGCATAAGCGCAATTTTCTGTAATTGAACCACGCTTGCCAAACCGCAGTGGGCTGCTTAGGCTCTGTTCAGGCATCCTTGCATGATTTCACCAATCACCGTTGAAAAAATTCCTGACATCATTATTGCTAGGTCATCCACGTATGCTAGAGGTCCCGCCAAAAGAGTTGATGCCGAGAAAGTCGTGTTTTTCATGCGCAGTAGAATCCCCGCATGCCGTTCCCGTCCCTTAGCCTAGTCGCAACAAATTTCGAAGGGGAAATTTGAAAATACATAAGCGCATTTCTTATCAATATGTGCGCAATTTTTATTTGTGTGCAGCTTTAATTTCCCCAGCTGCGCGCTCCGGCATCAACTCTTTTGGCGGAACCTCTACTACCTTAGCTGCACGTCTATCTAGCTTTTCCACTTTCTCTTACTGCGCCAAATAAGTTCATTATTTACGCCGCTGCTAACATGGCTAACTTCGGCACAAACGCTAGCCATTGAGGCAAATTACACGGCATAACACTTTCTGCCTCAACAAACCGGTGTGTGCGTGTTATACAAATTACACGATAAACTGACTGTTCTGCATTTTTTCGTGTAACAATTCTATTGTCTATGTAGCTGTGTACCAACTGTCGTTAAGAAGTCATTTTCGCAGACCCCGAGAATGAAATTATGATTGTGTTAGTGTGTTGCTCTGTGCAGTCGAGAATTTTTTGGGATGCACAAGTAACAAACTTCCCCGCGACCCCTTGCCATTAAAACCGGTTTATTGGAATTATTGGAAGTGTTGATGGAAGAAATGTTATGCCGTGTAATTTGCCTCATCGACGTTTATGGAAGCTCTAAATGGTGCTCTGTTTGCTGAGGCCCAAGAGTGTAGGTATACCCTGGCATGGTAGCGCAATAATTTGGAAATCATAAATGCCAAGCAGGTGACGGAAGCTGACGGCCGGGTAGCTGATAGAACGTAGCACCGTTATAGTCGAAAGACGAAATGGAAAACTCTTTTATTTTGCTGTAATTTAAATGGCGCACTTAATAACTTCTCCATAGGGTGAAGGTCTTTGCAGTTAAAACTTTAATTGCCACGCTGCTGTCTAAGAGAAAATAGAAAAAAATTTAGCAGCCGAGGGTTTTACGACTTTAGCCACAGCAGGGTCCCAGTTTCTATGCAAATACATGGCCAGTACTGTCTTCTCCCATCTTCCGAGTGATTAACTTTAAATATTACAGCGCACTTCCGACCCTAAAAAGGGTTGTTTCAATGGCTTTTTTAATTTCATTTCTTTTCCAGGACCTTGGATGAGAAAAATGTTATTAAGTAATATCTAAATTAACAGAACTTAATCGCCGCTTGAATTATTGTTGCCCAAAGTAAATAAGCTGGAAGGAGCCAATTTTCCTTTCTACTTACTTCGAGGAATAAATGAAAAGTTCTGGATCCCTTCCTGTTAATATTTTTAAGTGTTTCAAATAAGGAAAAAAGAAAATTAAAACTTTATGCGCGAAAAACACTACAACTCGGAAAATTTTATTTAATTAGATGTTCTACCCTAATTTCAACTTTTCCGAAAATTCCATGATTCCTTTTATATCTAAAACGAACGCTTTGTCATTATTTTTCCACATTGATTAAACTAAATTCAGAAAATTTATTCAATTTTAAAAGTGTTGGATCCCTTTTCTAGAAATCTGCAGAAGAGTACAATGGCACAAGAAGAAGTATGTAACATGTTTGGATGTTGTCGAACTCCAGCCCAGCGATGTCCCAGCCGATCTGGATTATCTGAGGCTCAGCAACTGCGCTTAAAATTGATTCATCTGCAGGGACTTCGGCATTTTGGCGTCCTAAAACTGGAGGTGCACCTCTAGGACGTCCTCTCCAACCTGGCGATCGCCCCACTTAGGCAAGCTGAGACTCCTCGAAGGGTCCTTGTACGTTGTGGTGTCCGGTCGCCTGTATATTTATTTGCAATAGTTGGTATTCGATTTGCTACCCAGACGAACAAGTGAACGACACTCAGAATAATTATCTAAGCGCCGAACAGCCAAATTTCCTTGCAGCCACGGAATCCCGATCCGCTTTGGCGCTCACAAATGACTGCGTTCCATGATTCCATTAAAAAGGCGTAACAGTAATTTTCAAGCCATACATGAAGCGGAGATGATAGCGGCGAAATATATTATACTTCGCCAAAGGTGTGAAATACATTTTCCAGCAATCAGCGGAGTTGTCCTAGTATTAAATTATGCGAGCGAGGGAGGACGGCTTCCAATTTTATATTCCAAGGCGGTACATCGCGCTGTAATGAATTGAAGGTGTATACTGTGCGGGTTTTAATCGTGTGCCAGGAAAAGGAGGGGTGCACAGATTTAGTCAAAGTCGTTGCTTGCCTAAAAAATGTCACCCACGGGCATTTGTATTCCAATTCACAGCTTGAAGACGACTCGGCATCATGTTCACTGAGAGAAGGGTGAAAAGACCCAGGAATGGAAAGGAATTTGTGGTCGCAGTGCTATTTCCCCTGAGCTGTCGAGGGAGCCTATTCAAACGACTTAAAGCAGTTCTTGTAACATTTCAAATCCGAAGTCAAGCAAAGTTTGAGTTTTGACGTCAGTTCCTTGTTAAAGCTGTTTTACGAATATTTAAGCAGCACCCCCAATTCCTGGCAACAAAGGAGGGGTCGAAGTAAGAGATTAATGTCTAGCGCCATCTAAAGTTGTTGGGCTATGAGTTTGGAAGTGATACATTTCATTCAATTATTTTGCTTGGACCACACGAAATCACATCCAGGAGCAGCTCTTGCCGGATTTAATACCCTTCTTTAATAAATCAACTTGCTCCGAGGTCTCATATCCCTATTGTTGGTCGAGTTTGGCTAAAATTTTGTTTGGAAGTATTTATTGCTAACAAAGTTTCCAGCTTCCGCAGCTTTCACCAAAGTTTGCTAAAACTTTTCCATAAAACACCGAACTTGTGCCACTACAAATTCGAACTGGACTTTGCCATTTTCCTATTAATTAAGTCATGATAAATTATTTTATTGATTCTCCGGAATAACTCATATCAATCTGAAGAAAGGCCCTTAGAAAGGTCAAGTGGCGCCGCATTCATCTCAAAGCCCGGACCTACGCAATAGGACGTGGAAGCCAGATTCTATTGAGTCCTGAAGGACTGCCGTAGGCGTTCTAATAGAAATCTCCAGTTGGGCGGTGATCTGATTTTCGTATAATGTGGTCATGAATCCTGCCCTAAGCAGTTTCCAATCTTGCGTATATTCGGTTAGCAAAATTCCATTTATCAAATTCTAGACGCAGTGGAGGAACACCTTCCAAAGTTGGTAAATTATTCAACCCGTTAGGGATTCCTTCAAACCGAAGCAGTAGAATTGGCAAACGAAATCGATTTCGCTTTAAACGAGCAGATTTGAAATGCATGAGCTTTAGTAATGCATGGAAATGTAAGCTTTAAGCCTGATGGAAAGTGTTAAATTTGTGATTTATAGTCCATTTGCTTGATGCTTAGCGATAAAGTCGAATATGTATAATTTTCCAAGTGTACTAAGGTTCGCACACATGCATCCATCATACATGCGAACTTCGCCCGACCCCTGACCGTGTTCATCAGTTGGATAAGAATTATGACACATACCGTAAAAGATTTAAGGCTGCAAAAAGTCTCGCTCCTACAACGTTTTTACGAACGTTTTTTATGCCTAAATAATTCCAGATTCCTGAATATAAATATGAATAAAAAGACATCCTAGATTTCCTCGCAAGGAGCTTCTCCCACACACTTGTCGCTCACACTCCTCCCCGGATAGGTTTATTACCTGTTAACCAAGAGTTTGTGCCTCTTTTATGGCTTTATTCACGCTTTTATCAGTATATTTTCCGAGAAGATCTTTTGCTTACCTGCTTTGATTGCCATCAGATCTAAGTCATTCGACCGGTCTTCGTTTGGCTGGCTTGACGAAGTCCTTTAGCACAGTACGGAAACGAGAACCAGTGGTCGTGTTGGGGCCGTTTCCAATATAAATTATGCCATCAAATCATTGTTAAAATAAGGAAGTTTTATCCTTATAACATCAAAAAATAGTTTCGCGTAATAATTGGGTTTCCAAGGTTTAATTGGCATGGGTGCCGAAATGTTATTGTGTTACGTCAGTTTTATGAGGATTCGCATGTAGTGCACTGTATCTATAAATTGCACGATTAGGAAATTTAAAAGAAAAAATAACGAAACCTGACAATTCAGAGCGAAGAAGGGATTTTTCTAGCACAGTATTTCAACATATTGTTAAGGAATAGGTCTTTCTTCGGAAGTACCATTTCTCTTCCCATGTAGTAGTTCTCTCTTTTTGTTTTTGACTTAAAACTCTTCAATTGACTCCTCAGTAACAGCTCCGTTCTCTCCTGTGTCCACTTGTTTTCCCTAAAAAATGCAGATTTTCTAATAATAAAACTAAAAAATATTTTTTTTTTATGTGAAAGACAAGAGGCTCGGTAAAGCCCCTTGGTACTGTCGACAATCTATTTTTTTTTTTCGTATAGAGTGCAATGCTGAACAGCATTGGTGCTGCCGGGATTCGAACCCCTGACCTCTGGGTTGGTAGCCAGGCGCCTTACTCCTAATAAATTAACAATATTAATAACATTACAAAAAAATTGTGAAAGGTTTCTATTGTATCCGAAAAATTCATGATGCGCGCGCATATTACCTCCTGCGTTTCAGATACATACTTTTGGAGCCATGCGATAGTCTCAAAATTAAAATTTTGACAAATGACTTTGTATTTAAATCGGTTTTGATACTTAGGAAGTCAGCCACGTTGTTGGGGCCCAGACGAAAGTAGGTCAGTTACGTAGTTAGATTATTTCGCGTTTGCGCACTTTAATTGAACAGCGTTAGTTTTTCGCTTAGGAAACTATTAATGAATGACTATTTAAAAATGGGCATTTTTTATGGGGTAGTGCTAAGCTCAGGAGTTATCCTTTGTACCACCAGTCCGTCATGTCGTTTGTCACGACGGGGTGCAACGTTTAGCAATAAGCTTAGTATGGGGGGAATACGTTACGGGTTATGAAGGACCGAGCGGGGGGGGGGCTTGCGTTTAAGCTCTTGAATGTTGTATATATATATATATATATACACATATATATATATATATATATATATATATATATATATATATATATATGTATATGTATATATATATATTAGGGTGGCCCTCTCTTGTATGGAGAGAAAAAAATTTGCTTAGATGCTAAGTCTCACCCCCTAGAAATATGCGAATAGGCAAAAAACGAAGATATTTAAAATTTTAGGCAATTCGGAAAAGATTCAAAGGTCGCTCATGGCGAACGAAACCTTGAAAAATGATTTCTTACCTTTTTTCACTTTGTTCAACCCTAAATACCATTTTATCAGCCCTAAAAGAGTCAATTAATATTTTTTATCCATTCTGCAGATTATTACCTTTCTAAAATGATCAAAATCATAAAGATCAGTTTACAAACAATAAAGCTATGAAATAAAAAGCACAGTGAAAAGTCTTTATAAGGAAATAAAAAAAAATCAGTTCAAAGAGAAACTGTACTAGGGCCCACTAATTACCGCAGCCTTCGCATAAAGCATTGTGCTTTTCTGTTCATTTTTGGTCGTGCATAGGTACGTGTACGATCAGTGATCCTCACTTAGCAAACAATCTACACGGAACTCTATAACATCCATGCGTGTTTTGAAAAAGCGTGTTTTATCATATTTTATAATATTTAACAATAATATCAGTTGAAACAACAATATAAATTTACGAAAGCTAATTTAACATGGTTAACCTATTCAATGTAAATTTACCAGTTAAAATCGGGTTATAACGTTTTTGTACGACGAATATTATAGCTAATAAAAGGCATAAACTGTACTTCAATAGTGTAATATTGAAAATACAAACAAAATTATTCAAATTGATATTACTCAGGCAGTATTTGCTTTAATAACGCTGTTTTAGTGTAAGTCGCATTTTTTTTTTGTAATCAATTATAATTTTTAATTATATTCTTCGAATAACTTCACACCTCTTTCAGCTGTGTCTTTAACAGTTCTTAATTCATGAAGAAAGGTGAATGCTTGATTATAATTAATATTATAACTCCATTTATATGGTGGGAGATATAGGAAGTCCGTTAAAATGTTAAACCGTTGAAAAAAATCGAATGTGTTCATCGTAATGAAATACTCAACGGTTTTCTTATAAATTCCTGAATTTCTTCAAGTTTTCATGGAATACGTTTAACTGTTTCCCAAGATATGTCATCTGGCTCAACATCATTATCATCATAGACATCATGATCTACCTTTTTTCATCAGTGGTAATAAAATGCTTTGATCTGTTACTCATTTTTTGTTTGATTTCCAATGGATTTTTCAAATTTTTGTTCTAATATTGTGCACGCTCAATTTAGTTTTCCAGTATTTGACGCAGTGGTATCAAAACAAAAAGCAACAATATTTTCATCCACATTCCAATATATTAATAATTCATTAATAGCATCAGCTATTATTCCTGTTGAAGATGATAATTTTGGAACACCAAGTAATTGCTCACCATTTACATATATCACTAACGTAAAAAGGTAACCTATCCACTTTAACTTTTCCTGTTATATGAGCGCAGTCAGAACTAATGAAAATGCATTTGTCAAACATCATTCGCTTTGGCTGCATTCGAAAATTAGCCAGCTACGCAGAATAAGCAGAATCGCAGTATCGGCTGCAGGGCATATATTCCCGGCTGCAGCGGATTGATTTTTGGAATGATGTGCTGCCAATTCTGAGCAGCTGGCTGAATTTTCGAATGCAGTGAAAGCGAATGATGTTTAACAGATGCATTTTAAAACTTCATAAATTTTTAAAACATTTAGCATTTATGTTAAACAATATTATGTAATAACAGTTATACAAAAGTTATGCTGTTTAAAATGATATTATTGTTAAATACATATATGAAAAATAATGAAAACACGTTTTATAACACGGATGGATGGAATAGAGTCCCGTGTAGTACATTTGTTGAGTGAGGATCACTGATCGTACACGTAACTTTGCAGAGTCAAAGATGAACAGAAAAGCATACCGCTTTATGCGAAGGTTGCGGTGATTAGTGGACTCTAGTACAGTTTCTCTTTGAACTGATAGTTTTTTTTATTTCATTATAAAGACTTTTCACTGTGCTTTTTATTTCATAGCTTTATTATTTGTAAACTGATCGTTATGATTTTGATCATTTTAGAAAAATAATAATCTGTAAAATGGATAAAAATATTAATTGACTCTTTTAGGGCTGATAAAATTGTAATTAGGGTTGAACAAAGTGAAAAAAGGTAAAAAATCATCATTTTTTAAGATTTCGTTCGCCATGAGCGACCTCTAAATCTTTTCCGATTTGCCTAAAATTTTAAATATCTTCGTTTTTTGCCTATTCGCATATTTCTAGGCGGTGAGACCCAAAATTGAAGCACTTTTGCAAATAAGGGCCCTAATATATATATATATATATATATATATATATATATTGTATATAGATGTTACCAAAAAAGGACTAACACAATCTAAAAATTCAATTGCCTAAATTTATCAACACATTCCAATTCATAATAACACCAACAGAAACCCTTAAAAAAGTTTTCTAGATGTGACAATTCGTAAGCGCGCTCCCGCCTTGACGTTTGATTATAAACTGTTAGGTTATATCTCGGGGCTTAGGAAACTAAATTGTAAAATGACCTGTTGAAGCAGGCAACAAAAATCCGTGGTATTCCATATTAGTATGCTATCCCATATTTGTGTACTTTCCTCTACATTGTTGTTGTTATATAAATAAATAAAATAAATGTAAAGACTCAAAAATCAGAATCAGAATCATCTTTATTTTCACACCAAAACGTCGGGACATACTTTATTATGCGAAATAATTCTAGTGTACTCGAACCCGCATTTGAAATGCTTATAAAAAAATTCTTAGCAGTGGAATCACCCAGACTCATAATTCTGTAGACTGAAACTAAGCTCTCGCAGGGACGGATCCATTCCTGCTGCATCTGTTATTTATGGTTGCCCTTAATTGGTGCAATTAAGTACGGAAACTCTGTACTTGTTTATTTGCATTTAGTAGCAAAGTCTGGCAAACGGGATAAGGTAAGGCTTGGAAGAGAATAGCCGTCGGTTACAATTGTGAATCCCCCTTCTCTGGTCTTATTTTCTGCTGAATTAAACACACTATTCCAAGACAATCCTTTTTATCTTATCCGGGGGTGTAATGGCCACCAGAAAGTCCAATTTTACGAGCATCTAAAGTGCTCCCCGTCCCACCGCAAACTTTTATCTTCTTCACCTCATAGACTCTATTCTTACATTTTACGTGAACCTGTGCATTTTTATAGTTTACTTTTATAGCCGTTTCATAGCACGTTATAGATCTCCCCAGGATTTAGCGTAAGTAAGAAGTAAAACAAACTCATATCATTCACTAGAGTCCTTTATGGAAAGCTCTGCGACTGCGGCAACATGGGGAACTTTATTGGTTTTAGATCTCGTTAGCGGATTCTTCTAATAGTGCACAAGGTCCATTGCCCAGTATGAAAACTTGTGAAAGGTCTATCTTACTAGACAATGAATGGATGGATCACCAGACAGGACACCATTAGACCTAAATTGTTATAATTATCATCAATGCTAACAACAAGATTCGGTTGCAGCAAGAATGTGCATACGTCAACCGAGTGCTCCGTGCAAGACACCGAGGAATTGCCAATGCCGTAATTAGAAAATATGAAATCGAATGCATTGACCTTTAAAGCAGTAGTTCGCAAAGGACATCCTTCATGTCCTTTTTTGTACTTCCAGCATACATGAGCGGCGAAGAATAGAACAGAAATGCCATAAGATAATGCCTTTTCCGGGACGATATACTCTCTAGAAGAAAATTCGATTTCGATCCAAGTGCACGGAAGTTCACCTGATAGCTAAAGAGGAAACAGGAAGCCAGCACTTACCTTCCTCATCGTCTTCTTTCTATGGTTTCCTGCGAATGAAATATCATCGGTTGGAATTTATTTTTCTGTTTTTTCCTACAGTTCTAAAATTCATTAAAGCTGCTTGTAGTGGTAGGTATTTGGTACAAGTTTGCTGGTGAAACGGAGAAATTTTATAATTTGGGTGAAACTTTTTAGTTGAGTGCCTGTGGTTTTTGTGTGGTAAATCTAAGCTCAGGAATCACCATTTATACTACCACGCCGTCATGTTGTTGGCCACTTCATGGTGCAATATTAGTAATAACCTTAATACGGGAGATAGCACAGTTTTGGGGCTATAAGAAGTAAGGAGGATATGACGAAGGTGGCCATTAACCCTGCGTTTGGATTTTTGTATGTTGAAGAAATTCGGAAATGCTGACGGTGAAAGTCAGCAATGCTGACAGGCAAGTTGTTCTATTTATAAAGGAGTTATTTGTTTGTATCGGTAAGCTATAAGCAGAGCGAACGAGCTGAGCGAGCGCTTGTCTGGTGGTGCGAGTATACAATTGTGGAGGCAGCAGAGCATTTATCTGGTTGGAACAATTGCTATGACAGTAGCGATAAGTTTGTCAAGGCTTCCCGCCACACCAATTAACTTCACCGAGGCGCTTTTTGCACTTGATCTAACCTCGAGAAGGTGTTGTTCGAAGCCTCGCCGCAAATAAGGTAATAGTATTCTGCTCCGCTCTCATCCGGCATTGTAATATTCTCGGTCTTATCACAACGACTTCATGTCCTCATAACACACATATCGCAATTGGATCGTGTCCCTTCGGCGTGGAAGAAAGCGATCGTTGTCCCAATTTTGAAGAAAGGCGACAGTCGGGAATGCAAGAATTATCGCGGTATTAGCGTTCTTTCGACCGTCGGCAAAGTATTTACGAAAATCATACAATCGAGGCTACAGAAACATCGAGAGCGAACGAGCCGGAAAGAACAAGCGGGATTTAGACCACATCGAGGATGCATTGATCAAATATTCGCACTCCGACAGCTAATGGAAGAAAGAATTCGTTGCGGCAAACGAACTGTCGTCGTATTTCAAATCCGCTTTCGATTGCATCGATTGGAACAGCTTGTGGACAGTCTTGGAAACCGAACACGTGCCATTGAGAATCATCAAAGTTCTCCAAGCGTCGTACGATGGCTCAACCAGCAGCGTTCGTATTCGAAGCGACTTATCCGAGGAGTTGCCGATTCAAACGGGTGTCCAACAGGGAGACGTCGCTTCGCCAATTCTCTTCAATGTTGTGATCGACGCGATTATGCGTGAAGCATTCGATGGACGACTAACCGACTTAATGTTCGCCGATGATAGCGCCGTCTTCGCCGACACGGATGCCGAAGCAACGGACACCTTATACGACATTTCTCGCATCACCCAGTCATACGGGTTAAAAATTAATTCAGACAAGACCAAAGTGCTCACAACGGACGGATCGAGGGCCAGCGTTCACCTCGATGGAGCCCAAATCGAACAGGTTTCAAGGTTCACATATTTGGGATTATTGGTTGAGGAAACGTAAGTAGCATCGACGTCCAACGTTCACAGCGGCATCGGCCGGGCAACAGCAACATTCGCCTCGCTCAAGTGGTGCTTATGGAAACGAACAAATATCTCCATCAAAACAAAAGTACGCCTTTACCGAACCTTGATCCTTCCAATGCTTCTTTTAGGATTCATCTTTTTGAAACTGGACGTTAAGCAGCTAAATGCGATGCTTGAGGCAGATAGGTGTCTTACTACGCGATCGCCTTCGAAACGAGACAGTCAGACAAAGATGTGATCAGCAGACACTAATCGAAGAAGAAATGCAAAAACGTCGACTACGGGGGTTTGGACATGTTTGCCGAATGGATTATGACCGCTTGCCACGTAAACCTCTCTGGCGAGACCGTCCGGCAGACTGGAGAATTCAGCGATCGGCACCGAAGGAAACTTGGCTAAAGAATATAGAGGGCGACCTAAAGAATCAACGATTTTCAGGTACCGAGGCTCGAGATGTCGCCAAAACCCGACAAAAATGGAAAGGAATCATGAATATAGTTCGAGACCCAGCAGCACCGATAGCAGCGTATCCGTTGCGGGGACGTCCCGCTCGGACCGCCATCTAACGGATCAAAGACGATCCTCTTTTATGTTGATATGGTATTGGCAAAACCTAAGTTGTAGCTAAAAAATTGTTAAATCCGGTCAATTTATTTGTTAATATTAAAATACTTCTCAAAATTATTAGATGTAACGGAAGCTGCCTTTCAAAATAACTTCTTAACATAGGCATTTCCTCTAATGATGTTCGTATAATGTACGCTTTCAGAAAAGTTCACTTAACAGAGAAACATTAATTTATTGTCCATGAAGTTGCTTGTCAACTAACACAAATAAAAATTTCTCACGTGTGTTACCTGCCTACGTGATACCTTACCACATAGCATTGCCCTAATACCAATGCTATTATTAACTAAGTCATAAAAGTGATACATCCCATTTAACTCGGAATACCTTCAAGATAGGCGATCTTTGATTTTCCGGGCATGAATCCATCTCCCACTCAAATGCGTGCCTACAAAAAGTTCTTGATAGAAAGAAGCCAAGGAATACTTTTTAAGGAAAAATGGGGTCATAGCCTGAAAATATTAAACAAAATATAGAAAAAATTGCCAGGACAAAGAATCAGAAAACCAGAAACTCTAAATAAATCTACCTGAAATGTGTCAGTCAGTGGAAGAATTTAATATTTCAACGTTTTTAGGTGGTGACTTAAAAGCTCCTTCACGTCGGCACACAAAATTCTGACGAGCAAGTCTCTTGACATTTCTTAAGGAACAATCTTTTTGCTCGTTTTCCTTCCAAAAATCTGTCCCATTTTGGGCAATGCACTTAGGCACAAAAATGGATCCTTTTGAAAGGAAAATATTACCAGGAAATTTAATATAACGGCAAAATTCAGAATCAATAACAATTTGCGATTGTGATCCCATTTCAGGCTCTTGAGAGAATTATCCTTCGGGAAGGAGCTGCCCGGGACAGAGCTGGGCAGGCCAGGCCATTGAGGGAGACGAACGAAAGGGCAACTATAATGAAATAAATTTCTGAAAATGTTATATTCACTGTTGTAAGAAATTTCCAGTGGCCGAAACGAGTCCTTGACGGTCGAGTGGAGGGCATTGGATTCCTGTAGAGGACAGGAATTTATAGCAGCAATTTATGGTTCTGAGATAAACTGCACGAAATCTCACCTGGTTGCAAAACTTCCACCTTATATGTTGGCGAGCAGTCCAAGAGTCTGACACAGGCACAAAGTGCAAACTCGACTAGAATTTTATGCGCACCCTTGAATAAAAGGTATAATGAAGGGCTGCACCATTGGAGAGCGGTTCGAATTTCTCTTCGACTTTAAGATTAGTTAAGAATTAAGATAAACTGAAGGGCAGATAAAACATAAAAGGATTAAGACGAAACCTCGTTCCGTTTGCACACGTTTGCCATGTTGCCACCTTTTTTGGCAATAATTGTACAATTTTGAAGGGTTTAAAGCCTTGGCTCCGGGTATCCAGTTCCACCTCGAACAGGCGCTTTGGCAAATTCAAATTTAATTTGGAAACCGATTAAAATTTCATTTGTGCTAAATGAAAGTTTACTCTCGGAGCAGGAGAATTGGTGCTAAATTCTGGGTGTAATTTAATTAAAAAGCAAAGAATGGTCGAAAATGTGTTGGATTATTTATCCTTTAGGAAGACACCGAACGGCAAGACAGCTGAGTAAAATGTAAAACATTATTCCGGGGCCCATTAACACATACTGACTACATAAACTTTCCATTACACAATGCACTTCTTCGCACCGAGGATGTTCGTTTCCATGGAATTAAATATCCCTTACCGTCTCTGCAGTGGCTTATCTCTCTCCAATTTAGTTAAAATGTATTCACTCATTAAACTAAGGAAGGGTTCGAGCAAAATGCTTTTAAAGAACTTTTATGACTGGTTCACACATATTCGGATTTATTATTTGCATGTGGCTCAAGTATTCTCCTAAATAGTAATGAGCATGGGTTTTGCATTGTTCCATTTTAGTGCGGGGGCTTTCGCATGGCGCATATTGACTTCCGTTGCAGGTGTGTATGCTTACTGCTCGTGAAGGATCTGAGATAATTTATTTTAGCCAGGTTTTTTATTTGAAAGTCTAAATGTAAGTGCCATCTTTAATACTAACACTGCATCACGTCGTTCACGTCATGGTGTAATGCCAAGTAGTGAGCTTAGCGCGGAGGAGAGAAAAAGGATTGGATAGGCTAAGGGGAGTCGGGGATGGGGACGAACTTGCTTGAAAACAAGGACTGTAGACGGTGCGAGTGAACCGAGCAGGTTAATCTTGTGCTACAGGAAAAACAACCTTGGAAGGGTATTAATTTTATTGGGGCTGTGGTGGCTTTATGACCGCCATCAAGAAAGTCAAAACCTTATTTGACAACAAATTGAGAAGTAAACTCCTAAATGCAACCTCCGGTAGCAAAAACTTCTGGTCCTTGGTAAGTTCCACCAAAAAGAATTTCACTACGACTTCAACCCCTTCCTTTATTCACAATGAGAAGGTAATAACAGACAGCAAATCCAAGGCCAATTTATTAGCATCTCTGTTTGCTTCATAATCTTCTCTACCCCAAAATGATACGCTACCCCCGGTCCTCGAGTACAGCGCTCATTTAATGGACAGGGTTTTCTTCAGGACTCGCGAGGTGTACAGGTGCCTCAAGGAGCTCGATGTCAACAAATCCACTGGACCCGATAATATACCCCCTATCGTCTTAAAGCAATGTGCCTCACCTTTGGCTAAACCTCTGCGCAAATTATTTTCCCTGTCATATTTCTCTGGAGTTTATCCCGACTCTTGGAAACTTGCCTATGTTCAGCCCATACCGAAAAAAGGTGATTCCAATCTTCCCTCCAATTACCGCCCAATAGCAATTACTTCTTTTCTCTCCAAAACCATGGAGACGATAATCAACAAAAAGCTTATGGGATATCTAGAATCCAACCTACTCATAAACGACAGACAGTAGGTATGGCTTCCGACAAAAAAGATCCACTGGCGATCTTTTAATCTGTCTTACAGAACACCTCAGCCGTAGTCTGCATGGATCCGGTGAGTCTAGTCTGGTTGCTCTAGATATCTCCAAGGCTTTCGATAGAGTTTGGCACTCAGCCCTGTTAGCTAAACTCAAAGCTATTGGAGTTGACTCACTTCTACAGAAGTGGATCGAGAGTTTTCTTTCCGGCCGTTCAATCAAAGTAGTATTGGATGGCGTCAAATCCGCATCCCACCCGATCTCTGCGGGGGTCCCCCAGGGGTCAATTTTATCACCGGCCCTATTTCTCATCTTTATAAATGACCTTCTTTCAATCCCCTCCAATCCACTTCTCAGCTTCGCTGACGACCGTACTCTACGTTACTCGTACAGCTTCGATACAAGACAGACTCATGCCAGATCCTGTCTTGATGATCGCGAACTAATGTCCAACTCTATTAATAACGACATTGAACTCATTCTAGAGTGGGGAAAGAAGAATCATGCTGAATTCAACCCCGCCAAAACCAAGTACTGTCTTATCTCCAAAAAGGAGTTCAACACCTCTCCACCCTTGAAAGTGGATAAAGTTCAACTAATGGCCGACCCATCCTTACACATCAGACGTGACATTAGCCAAAGACTTGCGATAGAATGACCACATATTCCAAATTGCCAAACAAGCGTCCCAGTGCCTGGGATTTCTTAAGAGGTGCAAGTTCCTCCTCCAGCCATCGGCCCGTGCTGTTATTTATAAATCTTACATTCGGCCTCTTCTCGAATATAACTCCCTAGTTTGTGGCGGCGCCCCAATAACCACCTTGGAATGGTTAGATAAGGTGCAAAAAAGGGCACTCAAGTTGATTGATGACGACACCGTCTGTTCCACCATCGACCCCTTGAGCCACCGTAGGAATGTAGCAGCACTGACAAAATTGTATTGCTACTATCATAGCGACTGTTCCTCCGAGTTAAACGCTCTCCTGCCTCCACGGCAATCTTATACCCGCAACACCAGATTAGCCCACTCGTCTCATTCCCTTCACCTGCAACTACCCCTTTCACGCACTCAACAAGATATGAATTCGTTTGTTAATAGAACAACTCGACTGTGGAATAATCTCTCGCAGTCAGTATTTCCGAGCTCCTACAACATCCAAGAGTTCAAACGCAGGGTTCATCACCACCCTGATACAGTACATCGTCTTTGACGCATTGGATTCAACAAGATTTTTGCTGCCCCAATAAAGAATCGGCTCGATGTCCCTCTTGATTAAATTGGACATGGGACGCGCTTACATGTCTAGAACAGTCAAGCCACAGTATACTTTGGTTAAGATGCTCCTTTAGGCATACAAGTAGGTCGCCAGTAAATCTCTTCGATCCAAAATCTTACTATTTGTTACATACAAGATATCCCACAAGCTTCCATTTATTATTGTTCCCTTGTTTTGGAGAGAATAGAAGATATTTCTATTAGGCGGTAGTTGGAGAGATGTTTAGAGTTACTTTTTTCCATGTATGCTGAAAATGAGAAAGTTTCCAAAAGTTATGATTATTACGTGCATCAGTGCTATCAGTATATCCGTCAATCCATGCATCCGGGCATGCGTCAATCCGTATATTCGTGTATCCCTGATTTGGGCATCCGTACGTACATCTGTGCTTCCGTGCATGCGTGCACGAATTCGTGCATCCGCCTATCATCATCCATTGAGTAAGCGGTATCAATTAGCAACACCATCCAAATATTTGGTCCTGTGAAGGTACAAGGAACGGCACATTAGAACCAATGAAAAACTTTAAGAAATGTGTGACGAAATAGGTACATTGCATATACATATGTACATTCATAAAGTTGAGCAAGCTACCATGGCGATGACTTTCCTGCCGAAGGTTTTACAGGTGTGTCTTAAATTGAGGTAGTCAAGGTCGAAAAGATGCACTCAAATCGAGAAAGATGATGTCATAGATGATCTGCCTTCAAAATGTTTCCATTCTTTTTATCTCAGAAGTCAAAAATTCAAATTTCAATAATCAACAAATATTTTCAAATAGCCGATGACGATTCAAGAATCTATTTGTCCCTAGTTGTGGATTAAGAAAATATCTATTAGTCCATCCACAGCTACCTACCAAAGCAAATTGCAAATCCTGGAGGTGAACGAGCGATTTTCTACACTAAAAAAACCCCAATAAAAAACGCCATCAAAGCGTACATAAAGTTCGGCACAAGTACATTATTGGGGCAAGTGGGCAAGAAAAATAAGGGAGGAAAGAAGGCAGCACAAGTGGCTCCGTGCAGTCAAATTCTGTATCTGGTCCCTAATTAATGAAATAACAGGACTGTGTCGGCTGGTTGATGTGATTCCTTGCTCTTTAAGGACAAACAAAAAGCCAGCACTAAGGACGAAAGGTCGTGTTTGATTAATTGTAGGCTTGGTGTGTGATTAATGGAGGGCTACTATCTACTTTTTGTGGTCATCGTCTTGTAAGAACAGATGTTATCTGCTGCAAGCGATGTCTTTTGCTCCGGGACATAAAACCTGGAATGGCGTGCTTCTTTCTTCCTTGAAACCACTTTTTAGGAAGACCAGGGTTGTGGTCAACTTTGTTTTATAGTTTTTGGGCTGTTGGCGGATTCTTGAGATGTGTGATGGTAGGGTTACATAACCGAGTTGAGGACTAACTTAGGCTGTCGGCAGGACAACAAATCACCTGCCCGCTGGAATTCTTTTAATTGTTTCTAACTTGGCAATTTCGACCCAGATTGCTCTTAATAAAATCCTTCTAGACCTTTGCAATGGCCAGATTTGAATCCCATATTTGAGGTACTCACTGCGGGAAATTTCCTCGCAACACCTGGAACCTCTGCGTGGATCCGCATTTAGTCAATACAAGTTTTAGTTGCAGGTATTTAGGCATAGTTATACCTGGTTTTATGGAAATTTAAGCTCCAATTGACGAACCTAGATCCGTCCCAACCGAAATTAGTGGAGCAATTATGTATGCCTAAGAAATTTGCGGTTGGGATGGAAGTTGCGCCTTTGCCGAAGTAATTAAACTGGGTTTTTCCAATTTTACTTTGTATGCATAAAATCTGTGTCGATGCGGTATGATTGAAAGCTTTTAATTAACGAAGAGGTAAGATGCAAAATTATGTTCGGTGGAAACACACAGCAAGCAGCTCACATCAGACCGCGGGCTGAGGAGGCAAGGCGGCTGTCATCCACACATTGCGCATTGTTATTTATAGGGAGACCTGGCACCCATTTTGTCTAGGTTTAGCCCAATTTGAATGTCTGTTCATTAGCATGTTTTTTAGATTTCATGCGTAATTAAGTTGGTAGGGAAAATTTAATAGGAGTCGTTGCTCCTCCATGATGCCCGTTTACGGTGGAGTAAATTTCCTCAATCAGCAGCTACCAGAGCTCTCACAGCCGAAGGGCTGAGCTCAAAGAGGGCTTTTAGATTTGCATAATTAATTAAACAGTTCAGTAAAACCTCGGCTCGGGGACGGAACTAGGTACCTACGAGAACGACTAACTGAAAAGCACCATGTTCAGTTATATCACAGCTAATTTTTTGCCCCTAGCAATGCAACTACAAGTAAAATAGCGTCAATGTTTATTTAGCTGAGCAGCCTTTTTTGGCGCTAAAGACGAATAGTCCTGCACCAGTGATGTAGCCGAATAGCTTCAGTAAGTTTTCAATTGAAGCTGCCTCTACCTGTGGTATTCCAAAGCAACCCCGTGCGCACCAGATGATGAAACTCTTTAAATTTCACTATGAAAAGACTGCGTTTGAGTGCAAAGCCAGCTACTTGTTTTTCCGCATGAATTACCGGCTGAGTAACATACTGGTCCCTACAACTGTTGCTGGAGATAAACGATATGGAAACTCAGTCTGCTTTTGCTAAATATAAGTTAGGGAATTGTGCTTATGCAGTCAGTTTCAGCTTTTGTCTTAAAAGCTGTTTCGCGAAATGTTAGAGTTTATGTTATAACAAATTTAAATTAAAAACAAAACTTTTCATTAAATTTTCTGAATTTTAGAGGCGAAGTATATTTTTCAGTTTAAGAAGGAATATAGTACAAATTAGCAGGACGTCGTATTTTTATGTTGAATTCATAAAAATGCAAACCAGAAAGATTTGATCCAATCCATGCACCCAGGGAAATCTGATTTCAACATTTCATTTGTTAGAAAAGAAGCCATTTGAATGACACTTGATTATGAATTGTTTGAATAAGATTTTAGCATTAACATAACTTGCCTATTTTGACCTAAAAGTATTGTAATCCATTTTTTCTTCCAGCCGTTACCCTATATATTATCTTGCACGATCTTTATTAAGTTGTTAAGCAAATTTATTTAAACGGAAGGTTTGAAATAAAAACACCCATTTTTTCGGTGAACAAACATTGTGAAAAATGACAGTGACGCACGGAACAAAGCCAGCCCCTTACCTAGCTACCAAATGTCTGCAACGATTAGCCCAAGCCAAAGAACCACCAACCCCTTGTGAGCCGTAGTATTCAAGAGGAATTTTTACCACCCTCATTGAAATGCAGAGATACTACGATCACTTCTAAATGAAGCTAGATTCCATGGCTTCTTCGCGATATGAAGATGGAAGATCAGGCAGATTGGTATTAAAGATGATAAAATAGATCATGTGAAAGTATTTTGTAACGGATTGCTTTATAATATATAGATAGATATAACTAAGCTTTTATTTACTAATCTTATGGAAGCATGGTCTCAGCTGCCATTTATAAACAGCACTGCACTGAAAAAGACGCCTTCGCGTATAAATTGGTATTGAATTGCTTTTTCGGTATAAAATATTAAATATTGTAGTATAGAACAAAATAAACTCTCCTTTTTGCGAAATCATCTTTAATGCTTGCAGTATAATAGAAAATGTTTGACAAACCTTGTATACTTTCGTACTTAAAAACTATAAAAGTCAACGTTACTGAATAAATTCGTGGACAAGTCTTCAAATGAATTTCTTAGTATCGTGAATTCAATAAAAACTGAAAAAGGTTATTTTGTTACAGTCCAATCTCAGTTGACCTCTGCCACCGTACTGCGCGTTCGTTTACTATCAACAGTTTACTTTGCGGTTTGATGTAGAATTTTACGTCATAATTAATTTGTCTAGTCGAAAAATGTATTGCAAAGTCACGCTACCACTGGAGATTTTTATTTGACGCAACATTCCAGTAAATAACCTCACCACAAAGGGACGAAAGAACAAAGCTCAGCTACGTGGTAGGCATCCAGATGGAAACAAAATTCACGGACCTGCACATTTATTAAAAATAGGACTCTCCAGCAGCCCTGTATATCCCCACACCATCCCCTAATCATATTTCCACAGCTTTACACGTCCTAGAAACGCCACATGGCATTTACTTCGTGCTGCGAATTCAAAAAGTTCCCTCCAGTGGGGCGCCCCATCCGCTGGGGTAGATTGTTTTCGTTGTGCGAATTATGAAACCTCCTGCAAAATTTCTGCTGGCATCGATCGAACCTTTCGCTATTATTCCAACTCATTACGGCGAGCGGTCTTTAATGAAATGCGATAACTTTGCAAGAGACTCGACAGTTCTGCAAATTAAAGTCCCAGTCGAGAGCTTTCAGGAGCTCCCAAGCGCCAAAGATGTCCTGCTAGAGCCCGAACACCAGCCTGCTGGTATTTGGAAATAAATTCGAAACTTGGGAAAACCTGCCGCTTCGAGTTTCCTTAAAAACTGCCACAGAAGCACTTGAGCCTAACAACCCCCTACCCACCAATCCAAGGTACTAGCATCTTCCACAGGATCAAGGCAGCGTATTGTTTCTTGCTGTAACCATACGAGGCTAGTTTCCGATCCCCAATTAAAAACTCCGCGCCGCGTACCGCAAATATGCAGAATTATTGGTGTTGAAAACTGTCGATGTACGCTGGACGCCGGAGCGGTATAGGATACCTTGCTCAGTATCATTTCGCCATAATTTATTAAGGCCGAATCCAATTCCCCCTGCCAACAGTCTAATTTCTGGGGCCGAAATGCAATTTAAAGGCAAACTTTTCCAAGTATCGTTAGTCAAGGCGAAATTAATTTGTGTTGACAGATGAATTGACTTCTCAGACTTAATGCTGTCGTTGTGCCAAGTAGGCACCAAGTGGTATTTTATCTCCAGTCTTGGAGTAATGGCTCAGAATGGCCGGAATGAAAAGAAATGTTTTGCCAAGATTCCTCTGTAGAAGGAAATTCTTAATGTATGCTTCTACACTAACTAAATATTGCAAGGATTACAGCAGCCTCTCCATCTTGGCACGTTCCCGCTTTTCATTATTGCAGCCAATGATTTATACTACTGTCCCAAATCTACGGTCATTTCGCCTTAGACAAACTTTTCTTGTTTTGTCTAAGTTTTTTGCCTCTCGACGGAGTTTTATGCTAATAATAGCGTCCTGCAAAATTAAATTTTAAGTTTAACGTATCATAACAGGAAGTGCTTCGCCTAAAAATGTCGGCAGTTGTCATTTGCTTAGAAAAGTTTAATTAATATACAGGAAATTACTTTTTCGATTCACTGTTGCGGGCTTATCTTGAAGGAAAACATTTCTTTCACATGAAGCGCCATTGGATGAATGGAAGAAAATGTTTGGAGTTGATTTACTTTTTTGGACTTAATCGGCTGTATGACGAGGATCTTGCCAGCCTCGTTTCTGAGCCGATGTTGCCCGGTTGGCATCACAAGACTATGAACGTTTGGATCTGCAAAAGTGATTCTTCTTTCTAGATCCTTTCTGATTGGATTAATGTTGTTAAAGAAATACAAACAATTATTTCATCCGTTCTTGTGCATCGCGTGATTGGTTTATTCTGATGTCGATTTTTAAAATTGTTTTTTTAACTTAAAGCATAATGACAATATCATTCGTCACATAATTCCAAACCGAGAGGCTCATAGTTTATCTCTTTAAATTACCAGTGACGATATCGTGAAATATATTGACGAACTCCCATATCCTGTCCTTACGTCCTGCGCCTAAGTTTTCCAGTCTCCTGAAAACCCTATTTCATTAATCACTGGATAAAGGGTACTTCCCTACTCCTAAAGAATTTGTACATAATTCCTAATCACACAAGTGGTAGCAAGAGCGAAATATCGAATTATGGACCAGTTGCGAATTTGTCTGCCTTACCGAAACTTTTTGAATCGATCGTTTATTCTGCAATCGCGCTTATCTGCAGGAAGCTCGTTCCAATACCACAAATTTTCTTAAGTTCACTTCTCATGGCGTCGAGGGCTTCATTTCCGGTTGCCAAACTGATTGTGTTTGCACTGATTTTAGTAGGGCATTTGATTAGCTCTCCCACTCCATTATAATACTCAAACTAAACAAGTTGGGCTTCCCGCAAGCCCTTCTAATATCGTTTCCGTCTTGCTTAATTGACAGGACCTACCAAGTTCTTTTCCGTGGATCCAAATCTGCAATCATAGAAGCGTCATCCAGTGACCCTCGAGGTAGTCATCTTGGCCTCCTCCTCTTCATTCTATCAATTGATATCATTGTTCCCTTGCTAAGACACTGTAGATTCCTGATTTATGCTAACGACAAATTGTATCGTCATATAAATAACAATAATAGCCGTGTACCTTTTCTACTTTTAAGTACCCCGGAGTTAAATATTAAAGGAACGCAAAATGTATTGATTTGAGTAATACCCTGTACACACTGCAGCATCGAATGAACATTGCAGTATCACTCGGCTATGAATGATCATTCGCGCCCAGTATGTCATGTCCAATGTTCATTCAACAGCTTCATTCGTCATTCAATCGAATGAAGTCAAAATAACTTCATTCAATGAAGATGGAAGTGAAATTGGGAAATTATCGAACAACTTTCCATGAAATTTCCAGTAGAATTTCCAACTGAAATACCTAACTGTCAAACTGTCATTCCGATTTCAGAATTTTTTAAAAAGTAGTAGGTTCCATTGTAAATAACTGTTGTTGGGCCTCAATTAATAATTTTTATTAAATTTAAAAGTATAAACCACTATGTAATCACTTTCAGTTCATATATTTAGCAGTTTGTGTAAAGTTTCTATTTTGACAGTTCCAATGGACATTGAAAAATGCAGTGTGTCGCTTCTAAAATGAATGATCATTGAAAGCCAATGAAGTTGGAAGAATGCTCATTCGTTTTTGCAGTGTGTCAAGGGTATAAAACCTAACCTGATATTATTGATTTTTGTAGTTCCAAGTAAAAACGAGTAAAAAATAGCAGAATGGGAACACGGCTAATAATAGAGTATCCCTTCTAACACAGAAGAAGCTCATCTCAGCTGGGCTGAGAAACATTTACCACTGCTCTGTGGCTCAGCTGGAGCATACAAAGAGTATTGAGGATTTCAAACTTTTGCAAGTTGACCTTGACACCTTTACCCTCGGTGTGCTAACAGCAAATTGGTTCTTAATATTAGTAAATGAGAAGTTGTGACTTTCTGTAGGAGACGTGGTCTTATAACAAATTGGATCTGCGTATTCTTAAGCAACTGCCAGCGCACTGCCAAAATCCATCGCTCATTGATAGTCTCACTTCTTTTCTTCTCCCTTCGTTTTACTTTTGACCTCCTTTCTATCTCTAACTGTTCTTCGTACAGGGATCTAAATACCCGAGTAAAAATGAAACTCGCCCGCAGCTAGCATGCAGCAGGTACGCACTAGCCTGCACGGCGCACACTGGGGCTCGCTCATAGAAAGTTCTGCTCAAAACTCAATTTTCAAAACGTGGAAATTTTTCAAAAAAGTTGTATCATCGTAGTTATAATAATCAGATCACGTGTAAAAATATTAAGTCGCTGACTGCTATGAGCCATCGAGCGCATGAGCATAAAGTTCATAGTTTAGGCCAAATAATACTTCTACGAAAAAGGAATATAATGCGCGATATAAAAACATTAATTTCTAACGTTTAACGATAAAATCTATGGTAGTGTATTATGTCGGTGATCAAGCAAGGTATGTTGATTCTTATTTAATTTTGTATTATATTATAAGTTCATTGGTTTATGATACAGGGCTTAAAATTTGTGGTACTGTGCATTTTTTTGTAGTGGTTTTTTTAAATGACATTTTCTCGAAAACGCGCAACGTTCTATTGCTAATTTGGGACCGCAAGAATCAACCCCTCCAAAAGAATTACTTTCTCATTACTGGTGCCGTTCTTTCGTTTGGTTCAATGGGTGGTGGGAATCTAATGGATGGCCCATCTCTTAAGATCTAGGGTATAACTTTTTCTGAGGATCTTCGACGGAATGTTACTTCTGCTTTATACTTACGCAGGTGTTATTTTCATCAGTCCGGAATTGTTACGACTCTAGCAAATTTTCGTATACTCCAACGACTATCCACTGGCGCCTGTGGTGGTCTGGCTGTAAATAATGGCGTTTTACTTACGTTTAATAACAAAAGTGAGACCAACGTATTATACAAATGAACATTTAGGGCCTGTGCGAATACTGGCTAAATGACTAAATCTTTCCACGAAATACTAAATCGTTCCACAAAATTTCCAATGTTTAATTTAGTTCGGTAGAGGTGTGCGAATTCTCAAGTGACTAAATTTTATTTTGACAGAATAACATTTGAGTATCGTTTCTTAGTTTTAATTTAATTTAAATATATATATCGACTAGCTCTAATAGATATTAGACAACATAAATGAAAATAATAAGAAATTAATCATAAATCTATCGCAATGATATAGTATGAATCTACCTTTACAGATCTGAATGGCCTAAATTTGATATTTATGGTATCTCCGCGTCGAACATTATTTATTTAATGTATGTAGTGTAAAAATATAAAAATAAAGAAATTACGAACATTCGGAGCTTTTATTTTTTATTTACTTATGTAAGGGGTATTGAATATTCTGCTTATAAACATAACATATAATTAAAAAAAATTTAGTCAGTAACTGTCAACTTTAGCCACCTCGTGAAAAGACTAAATCGCACTGCAATACCGACCTTTCCAATAATTTAGTTTAGCCGCAATTTAGCCAGTATTCGCACAGGCCCTTAATTAAGTTCGCCAAGATATTTTAGGTTTTTCCAGCAGCGCAACTCCGTGATTCGATTTCAATTTTATCTTCCAATCCTGGCGAGTATAAACAGATTGTAACCGCCCTTCATTACATAAGTAATTTGCATATTTTCGTTCACGAGTAAATCAATTACATGACACTCTGGTGATAGGATAATTTATAGAGGCATTTCCTCAAAACGGGGCACCATATATCCCTGAGCGACGCCCTATCTGTCATCTGGTAGTGTTAATGAGGTCGTGCATTAATCAAATCACAAATTTTCCTGTTCTCACAAATTGCCATTTTCGGCAACAAACGACTTCATTTTGGATTCTGTTACCCGTGAATATTTTATAGCTTGCCAAAGGCAGCCCTGTTTGTATTTTTTATAAGCTACTAAAATTCCGTCGGCCTAGGTGAAGGACTCAACTTCTGCTCATAGGGAAAATAACTAAAGAAAATTCACACAAAAGGAGGATTCCGTGCATGGTCTCTTATGGGAGTTCAGCTGAAGTTAATGCTAATGAGGTCCGATTTGCTCTAATAAATTATGCAAAGGAGTAATAAAATTATATCACTCAGCACTTCCACAAATTTTAATTGAAATGAATGATTCCGTATTGATCCCAGTACCGGGCCCACAGAAGCTGCCGAGGACACATTACACCCGTTGCCATGGAGACATTTCCTACATGGAAGTGATAATTAGAGGCAAGAGTTAAAATTTAATTAGCGTTTCAAGTTACCAGTATTTCCTTACTTCCACTCTCTAGATGGAATTCTTTCCCATGGTGCAAAATTTATGTTTGCTGAATTTAATTTAATCCGGAGTTGCTAACATTTGTTAGCAATCAATTCGCCTCGAGCGCATGTCGGTGAGAAATGGTATTCAATAGCCAGTTCCAGCTTTAATTGCAGTGGAAACTCACTTTATAGTGATTCCAGCTTAAATATTTATATTATGGCTCTACATCAATTCGTTTTTACTTGCTTCAATTTAAATAATTGAAACGAAATATCGCATGGCTGGAAATAAATAACATTGAAAGTATTTGGCTTACAGCCTTGTTCCTGTTTGACGAGCATCCAATACAGAGAGAATATTAATAATTTACCACAGCACAAAAAATCATTAAAATAATTTCGAGGTGGGTTTTTCATTTTCTGAGTGGAACATATCCATGAATACCTGCAGCTTATATTATTGTTCAACTTGTACTGTCTTCATAACAAGTTTTATATTCTCCTGTAGAATCGTGAAATTATTTGCAAGTTTCTGTCTCAGTTTTTTCCAAGCTAAAACAACAAATGTATTTATACAGTTACAAAACAAAATTACATAAGTTCTTAATGATCCAGTTGGCATCTAGTTAAGGAAACCCGACAGATCCCTAAATGAAATCAACAAATTGTCAACACAAAGGTAACTAATCCTGTAATAATTATAATCGGAGAGGGTCTACAGGAATCTTTACACGCCAGCACAAATGTTTAACAAAACTTCCTTAAATTTGTACATCAGACCTAAATTTGCTACGATGGGTCACGATGCTCCCCATTGGTCTGATTAACAGCTTCTATATATAGGCTAAGGACATTCGTAGGGGTGCCTTAAGCCGCTCAAATAAACAAATACCAAATGTGAATAGCAACACGTGCAATAAATGTGGAGCCTACATGACAACAAATCGCCTTACAAGAGATTTAATGGGACCTAACAATGAATAGGAGAATTTATTATATTTATTTCGTTGAAGGTGTGCAAACTCGTAGGTGTAGCATGAGTCACGGGGTGAATCGCAGCATAGTTGACTTGTGGAGCTGACTCCGGCTCTAGCAACGCCGAAAACGAAAAGAAATTCCGCACATAAGATACTGAATGTGTACTCTATTCCGAATTCTCGTAATACATGGGCCATAGCCCGTTAAGGAAGATAATTATGAATACACATCATCCCCTATCATATCCAATTGTTAAGGGCACAATGTACGATATTTGAGCAGGATATAAATTCCCATAATGAGCAGCAAGGCCTGTACTAATTACTAAACTAAGCGGAATGATACACTTGAGCGCCATTTATAAATGTTTTAAATGCTAGTCTTATAGGAAATGCCTCTAATTAGTTCTTGCAAGGATCGTTTCATTATATTCCCATTTATATGGCGCTATATCGGTCCTGAGAAATATTGAAAGTAAATAAGAAGGCGAGACAAGAAATGGGTGTGGGTTTCGGGAATCTTGGAAGAAGTTGAAATTCGAACAATTCTTTTGAATAAGTAGAAATTGTCAATCCAATGATTTATCAAAATGTGCAGGCAGTCCCCCTGGGCGTAATGTAAAATCTTTGAGGTCTTCGGCCAATTTTTAGTACTGCCGTGACTAACTTGACAGGGCTGATGTATGGCCATGGAAAGCAGTAGGGTCTGCGGGTTGGTAGCCTGTTGATATTTGCTCTTCAAGGACACGTTGGCGGTGTCAGACAAGTGAAGAATTCGTATTCGGGGCCCTCTCGCTCAAACTGCCGCTTAACTTCTGCAACCTTGTATAGAACGATAAACGACGTCTCTTACAAAACACCTCAATCAAAGTATGCTCCGCTTTGGGAATGTGGTCTGGCTTAGGTAAAGTCCAAGTTTTAAAGAAGAGAGACTCTTTACAGGCTTACAGAGGCTCTTCATCTTAACGGTAACCCACCCCAGCCTGTGTTTTTCGGGGTTAATTCCACGATATTTGCAAATGATCTTCTCTCAACGATCCACTTCGTACTCTGTGTTACTCTTACCCCTGAAAAATAGGCTCATGCCAGTCTCTGTTTTAACGATCGCGTACTTATGTGCAGTTCAACCAACTGGGATTAGGGCCGGAAGAATTCATACAGGATTAGAGCCGGAAGAATTGTGTTGAATTCAATGTTTTGAAGACTAAGTGTTTCAGATGGCAAAATAATCATCCTAATATGTACGATTTCTTAAGTGATGCATCGCTCACCCGCTCGGGCAGTAATATACAAATCCCACTTTCGGCATTCGGTCGTTAATTTCAAGGTAGATCTTTTAGTCACCGTCGAAGTATAGCATACCTGACCAACCCTACCATTAATAGATCGCTCCACTGAAATAATCGCCTTCACGGAAATTTTATAATGGCAGCACTAGATTAGCCCGCACATTTAGTTCCACTGCCTGCATCTCCCTTTTCCATAACTGAACCGTTAAAAAATCTTCCTTAAGGTTCAGGGCTCAATGAACACCGTACCGCGTTATATCAGACTTCCAGGGAACTTTCGTTTGAAATTGAACTGAATTGTTTGATTTGCAGTGTGGCATAGCACACCGTCTTGTTCAAACCAGTAACCGCCCAGACCAGTCTCTGTTTTAACGATCGCGTACTTATGTGCAGTTCAACCAACTGGGATTAGGGCCGGAAGAATTCATACAGGATTAGAGCCGGAAGAATTGTGTTGAATTCAATGTTTTGAAGACTAAGTGTTTCAGATGGCAAAATAATCATCCTAATACGTACGATTTCTTAAGTGATGCATCGCTCACCCGCTCGGGCAGTAATATACAAATCCCACTTTCGGCATTCGGTCGTTAATTTCAAGGTAGATCTTTTAGTCACCGTCGAAGTATAGCATACCTGACCAACCCTACCATTAATAGATCGCTCCACTGAAATAATCGCCTTCACGGAAATTTTATAATGGCAGCACTAGATTAGCCCGCACATTTAGTTCCACTGCCTGCATCTCCCTTTTCCATAACTGAACCATTAAAAAATCTTCCTTAAGGTTCAGGGCTCAATGAACACCGTACCGCGTTATATCAGACTTCCAGGGAACTTTCGTTTGAAATTGAACTGAATTGTTTGATTTGCAGTGTGGCATAGCACACCGTCTTGTTCAAACCAGTAACCGCCCAGACCGTTTTCAAGCATTTGCGGGCAAACATAATGAGCCAACCTCTGCAGATATCGATTTCCATCGACTGTCTCTGCAAAAATATAGCCCAAAGATGGTTTTTGCGCGAACGCCGGCCCAACTAGCTACTTTTTGGTTATGCAATAGCGTTTCATGAGTTTCGTGTTGGTTCTGCGTTCCCCAAATGTGGCAATTTTGTTTAATAAGGTGTTTTGACTTTATACGAAAAAAAAAACGGGCGCAACAAAATTCAACACCAAACGACGAATAGTGATGTCAGACGGTGCCTGTTGGCCACGATATTTTCGACGAGTAAAGTGGATTTCCTGAGCTTGGTACTCCCAAACAAAAAATATACTAGTGACATTTTGGACCCAAAAGCTTTAGTGGCTTTACATAACAGCTTTTATCACAGCTACCAATCATTACGCTAGCAGAGACACAACCTTTGAAAATTTCAAATTTGGTGCTCTAAAAACAATTCTACTCCATTCTTGGGTACCTCTTATATGGCAGAACTACAATTTCTTTGTTACACTACTCAACTTCAATTCCTTTTAAATATTTACCCAAGATATGAAAAACGTAAATTAAATAACGCCAGCCGCAATAAATTAAAAACAAAATTTCGTTAAAGGTACTTAAAAAATAATCACATTCACCTTTTTGATACGGTCCAGTTTATAAGTACGGAATTAAAGACAGTTATTTAATTCTGCCGGAGGAGGGAAAAGGATGAGCATAACGCGCAACACATAGAACTCCGTAATGAAAAATTCATGAAGTTCAGATCCCATATTAAACTTATTGATGTGGGTCAAACTGAATGAGTGAGCCTTAATGTTCATAACCACTTATGAAGGGGGTGAACCCTCATTTAGTAAATTTGCTTCAATATTTTAGAGCTCACACGCCCATGTGTAGCCTGGCAAATACATATTCCAGCAAGGGTGCTCCCACGTATGAGTCCTTCTTCGCATCCTTTCAAGGTAAAGATCTTTTGAGGCAATCTTTAGAAAAGGGTGAGAAGACAGTCGGCCATCCTGGAATTGGTTTCCATATCTTTATTTCTCGACTTTGTAAAATTTATGTAAAATCCAGTTTTATTTATCTGCCAGTCCACATGCTTAAGTATACAATTATTCATGTTAGTATGGTTAGTAGTTCTAGTATTATTTGCGAATTTACTACAACTATAAAACAAAATCTTCTGGCAAACAAATTTGCAACCCCAGGGCAGCCGTCTATGGTTTGTGATGAAAACTCTTTTGAAAAATCACTTCTTTCCCTTAAATTCACAGTAAAGTTTTTCCATTTTCCAGCCAAAGAGTTTCCAGGTTAAATTAAAAAAGTTTTAGAAGTGATTTGTTTACCACAGATTCTCCCGCCGATATTTACAAACTTTGAATCAGTTGGAGGCTCTAAGTATACACACATAGACTGCGATAACTGTGGGTCGACTGTCAAAGGAGCAAAGGAGCACATTTCGGCTGTATGCAACAACTTGCTCAAAAGTTACACCCCACTGCTAGCCGTAGCGAAATCCTATTATTTCGATATTATGGTCTATCACTCTAAACGCACAATTGTATTATGGGAATTTGGCTAAGGAGGAAATAGTGATAAAGGTTTCGTTAAGCCCTTTTTGAAGTGTAAAGTGACAGTGTGGTCTTGGTAGCAAAATGTTCCTCAATTTTTTGAGTGTGTGAATGTATACAAAATTAAGATTCAATTAATTGGCTTTAGCAGTTGAGCTCGAGAATAATTTAATCGGATTTTAAGAACCCAGATCTAGAGGTAAGTGGCTTACGATGTACCATTGGTGATTGCTCCAAGGTGTAATTAGGTAATAGGATATTTTATATTGGGTACCAAGATGGAACTTGTACTAGGCCAAAGTATTTTTATTTTTTATTGAAAGACTTCTAATAATGTTAATATTTTGTTTGCAGCAGCATATGTATATATGTATTGCTTCATAACAACGAGCTTCACTGTATTACCAGCAATCGATAATAATCTGATGCTTAAGAGTCATCTTTGTTTCGAAAGTGTTTTTTCGCAATCTTTTAGAAACCTGCATTCCGAAAACACAACTTTCCAGTTCAGTTGCAGTATAAACTGTAATGCTTTACCAATTACAATTCAAATGTCGCCCACATACTTATATATAACGTATGAAGTTATTAAGCTGACCCTATTGTTCTTTTACTTCTAGCAAATCCCAAAATAGAAACGAGAGTGGAATTCTTTTGAAATGCTGAAGGAACTCTTTGTGTTTACTTTTGAAACTCCCCCGGCATAAGAAAAAGTAGGAAATAAAATTTAATCCCATCATAGCATAATCTACCCGAAACGGAACTCCCCTGAAAGCCTCTCTCACATGATCTTGGGTGCACTGTAAGAATGAATTTTAAAATTCATTAGGGAAACTTGCTGCAACTTTCATCATGAATTATTTAGACTACGACATCATAGCAGAGCAGCCGCCGGAATTTAACATTTTGACAAAAAGTGCACTGCATTTTCGTCTGAGGTTAACACTCGCATAAGACGCCCAATGCCCCAAACTTGCTGAAAGTCTTAGGGAAACCAGAAAATTTCCGACACTTAAGGCATGGGAAAGACGTTGAATTTTCCCTGTTTGCGAAGCATCTGAAGACTTTCAGATCTGAACTCCTTCTATGGTACTGGTACAAGTATTTGTGTATATATATAAGTACGTACTCAATTTCTTGGGGTGTTGAAACCTTTAGGTTGCTGTAAGAAAGTGCACACGGAAGGAGGCCACTTTCAAGATTAGACTTTTTATGGTGTCTCTTGGGAATCGGTTTACTAAGCACATCTGCGCCGCCACTAGAAAGAAAGCTGTTTGTTTCCGCTTTAACTGTTGTTAACGCAATCCAATCATGGCCTTTAAAAATTCAAAAAATACCGTCTAGTTAACAAAGGCTCTCCTGACAAAATCTACACCCTCCTCCTAATATCAGGGAACATAAACCTGCTTCTCTGAAGCTAAAAATGCTGGTATATCATTGTGCAAGTGAATCCGGTCCCCATTATAGATTCCGGGCTCGTAGGGTGCCACAGACGGAATGCAAACAAGTTCCAATATTTAAATTATGTACCCGGAATGTTGTTTGCCTTTCGTTTTATCTCGTCCTTGGCGGTTTTCTTTTACTTTCGGGTCTTTACTTTTATATCATAATTTCCACAGATCTGAATGTGCATTGAATTCATAAGTCGCGACCACGGAGTTACAATTAACAAAGAATCTAGATCTTTTTAGGCAATCGTCCTTTTTGAACAAGTTGCTTGAACCTTGAATGTTTTAGCCATTTGTCCTAATTTGTTGTGAGTACTCTAGTTGCTCACTTTACTTCCCACTAAATGCTTTCCATTAGAGAGGACTAGAATGTAATCAAAAATTTGTCAAACACAAATCTAACCAAATACATTTCCCGTAAAAAGAGGTGGTTTTTTATTGGGCAGGTATATTTTATGAGAATTAGCTTTGTGCAGAATTATGGGTTTAGTGTAATTTTAGTATACTTTAAAAATTATTCCATTGTTTAGAACATTTCGCAATGGTTTTTGAAGATGTAATTGGGAATAATTCTAAACAATTAACCTTTATTTTTTAACGCGCTTTATAATTATAAAAACAAAAATTAAACTAAACATGAAATGAATACTTCTAAATATAATTTGCTGATGTCCCTACGCACGTTGGCCACTCATTTCGCAACTAGCTGTCATAACTTCTTCTTCCGTTACAGGTTTTGCCATGGAGCTTGGAGGTTACTCTCTCAAGGAATCTGGGGAGGTCACGATTTTATCTAGCCCTTTGCCAACTAAGATTGGGAACACTTTACAGCTTTGGCACGAATTTCAACCAAACACCTTTGTTTGCCTCGCTTGGTAGAAACGGTAGTAACACAAAAATACTTGAACCTTGACGATGTGAATGCTGCTTTACTATCGGTAATGACTCTTCTTGGGTTTCCAAATGACGTACTTTGTATCTCCAATTTTTTGAAAAACTTCACATTTCAAACTGTAAATGCTATTTGGATCGGTGTCGAAGTACATCTCCTTTTTAATGGGTTTGTCAACAAGCAAAACTTGCGATATCCACATTCTATCTTAACGATGGTGAACTTGATTGTACAAAATTCAAATCCTCCAAAACGAAGCACTCGTCTTATTTCCAATAAAATCTGCAACATCCTTCCATCTATATCAGCGGATGGTGTGGAACCAATGGCCGACCGATCCATTAACATCTTAGGCGTGACATTAGCCAGAGACTAAAGCCTGAGCTAAATATGACGTGCTATTCCGTAACAGTGCGTACCCTAACATACGAACATGAGTATTCATATGCCACCGACCTAAATTGATTTGATGAACTTGCATATGCCCTTTCATTGGGATAGCTAAGGTTAAGGTACGGCACATCATATTTGGTTCAGGCTTAAGACTTGCGATGGAATGACCACATATTCCAAAGCACCAAACCAGCTTCACGGTACTTTGGATTTCTTAGCAAGTTCAAGTTTTTTCTCCGGCCATCGGGCTGTGCTGTAATTCACAAATCCTACATTCAGCCTCTTCTCGAATACAACTCTCCCATTTGAGGGGCGCGCGCTTCGAAAACCACCTTAACATGATTACATTGACTACAAAAGGGACACTATAACTAATCGATGACGACGCCGTTTGCTCCGCCATATACCCTTAAAGACATCGAAGGAATGTAGGAGCACTAACAAGATATGTTCGCTGTTATCAGTCCGCCCGATAAAAATTAACACTGAGGCCCCATACACTTACAGGCCGCTGGCCGCATTCACTCACAGACCAGGGCCTTATTATCTATTACAATATTGGCTTCAATTTTATTTGAAAATCCATTATCAAATTTTTACTCGAAACGGTTTCGTTTTTGCATCGAGTTTAACAATATTGTAATAGAGAACAGCGCCCCTGGTCGCAAAGCACAGCCCGATGAAGACCACACACTGTTCAGTCTGACTGAGAGATGAGGACTTGAGGCAACTGATGGAGAAGTCGTGGACTACACGTACCCTCACGATTCCCCACAGAAATGCAGGCGAAGAAAACAGTTTAACGTAGTAGGTTGTTAATTCAAGCGCAGAAATGTTCCCTGCCTCAACGTAAACTGCTGAATGAATTGAAGTTCAGATCTTCAAGCCCGGACTGACGATAAAAGCCACATAAAATTTTTTGTCAGTTTTCCAGGCCTACCGGAGGCCTGTCGAAAGCTTCAATCACACACTACGCACCAGCAAGTTTACGATACATTTCACACAGTGAGTGGGGTCAATGAGACCCCTTGTGAGCAGTTTCCCAAAAAACTGATAAGTCTATTTGGTGACATCGGATGGCCACTCAGGTCACAGGATCTCACCCCCATGTGCTTTTTCTGCAGTGGTATCTTAAAGAATAATTGTACGACAGCAACCTAATGAGCATATAAAAATTAAAACCCGCATGTTTAATGATTGATTTGGTAAGAAATATATACTACTTTTCCACATTTAACATCAATGTGATTCATTAACAAAGCCATTCGAATTGTTGCACACTTGATACTTGAAATCCAAGAAAATTAATCTCGCATTGTAGTAACTTTATACTTTATAAAAAGTATAGACAACCCGCCGATCGATAATAACAATGAAAGAACCTAAAACCAGACATAATACAATTACTTTCATGAAAAACAATGGCGTAAACCTGAATAACTCCACAAAGCAACTTATTTATCACTGTAGTTTGTGATTCCTACCTACAACACCTTAGTTCCGAGTAACGCCATAATTCAAGTCCTCCATTGTCTTCGCTGCAAACATCGAACCTTATGAAATTCAAATGCAGATTGATTCTACAATTGTGAATATTTGCCTGCAGATTATCCCATAGGAATGCTCCATTTTCATTGCTATTCGTTCTGAAGGACTTTCATATTCCGGGCTCACTCCACTCTCTGGAGAAGTATTCCAATGATTTATGAGCTAAACCGTTTGCACTGGAGAACATATTTCAGCATTATATTAGAGAGAGCGCACAAGTTCCTGTACAAACTGATAACAGCTTTCCAGAACTATTTGGTGCCACATTTTAAGGTGTTACACAAATTTTTATGAACTCTCATAACTTTCACAAATGCTTGAACCCCTTTTATAATTAAAAACCCCACAAACTCAAAGTGGTTAAATGTTTCCTGATTGGAGGGTGGCACCCGGCATGGCTCACTTTCAAGATCTGTAATGGCCCCAAATTAAATACGCTCCAGGACTTTTGGGCCTTCTTAGAATGTGCATTCTAAGGCACAAACCCGACATCGGCGCTGATGGAGGGTCTTAGCAGCTTAAATTGTCTTAGAGAAACCTCAACTTGGCCCATAGTCGAAGGAATGCCGCTCTTCACTAAGAAGGAGTTTAAGATTTCCTTTGAAGGAGCTGCTTCATCCTTTTTAGATGCAGCAATGTTAATTGAAAATTAAGAGAACACTAAGTGGTCCTCGAAAGAGATTTAATGGACAGCTAATTGCTGCTCTGAATTATTACTCAATTCTGTGGCTCTCGCTTTGCTTACTGCTTGCCAATAAGGCTAAGTCGTAGCCTGCTAGAGGACATAGAAAAGCGAAGCGCTTTGAAGTGCGAAATAAATAAAATAAAAATAAATTGGAATTATCCTTTCTAAAAGGCTCAATTTACAAATAAAATTGGACTCGTTTCAGTGCCTGGTGCATTTATGTACTTTAGAATACTGGGAATTTTCGGAATTCCTTTTTGTGAAAACATCCCACGATTAAAGGACAATACTCGACGTTCAGTCAATCTTGATTCAAGAATTTGATATGTGTTCACAGAAGGTAGATTGAAATCTGCCGCCATTGTCGTCCTGGGCTATTCAATAAACGTGGTGCGTTTGCCCAAGTCGATAGACACGGAGGAAGATTAAATTTATTTTTCTGTGCTGCCTTCTCGGAGGCCAAAGCGGGAGTTGTCTTTTATCGTACGGCTGTGATTGACGATATGTCACATACTTATTTCAAATAAGCGACCAGAAGAATTCCGAGAGAGATAAATGGGTCAATTAAAGTGAAAAAGCCAAACTGTTCTTTGTCCGAGTTAACACAGTCGTAGTCGTTCGTTGTCTAACAATTTTTCGTTATAATACTTTATAGCACTTTGAATTTAATTTAACTTTTCAAAGGATTTAGTAAATTTACCATGAGCTTAGTACGTAGTGCGTCAGTGTAAATCAAAGAGATAACTAGCTTAGTGTTAGTAATGAAGATAGCAGGCTACGTGTATGTATACAAACATTTTCAACTATCCCATACCTTAGTTTTTATTACGTTTTACTTACCTGTTGACCTTGACACACGAAGTTGAGTGATTCCGAATGTAATAGCCAATTCTGTTAAAGAGGGCAACTCGACTTTTCTGCTTCCCTACTTTGTCATATGCTGCGGCGTCCCAGACTCCATATAATGTTAAATTCGCAAACGAGTCCTTCTGATGCGATGATATTAAGCAGAAGAGTTTCTGGAAATTTGACGAAAGCCTGTTTAACTGAAAAGGATTTAAAAAAGAGGAGTATTTCCTTTCTCATACTGCCAGCACGATGTGTGATGTTTGAGGATTAGAAGTATTCGGCTGTATCAGCCTTAGAATTCCTGCCGAGTGACGACTGCTGACTGGTGAACGAGAAGCGCCTAAATAAATTGCTGCGAAAGTACTTATCTTGATAAGGATGAAAGGTGTCAGTTCAACTCAGCAAAATGAATGACACTCCCTCCGGTTGGTTCGTTGTGTATTCATGTTCACTTTATTCGCAATGTGACACGTACATGACAGGAAATAAAACTGAATGTTTACCTACTGCCAAAATATTTATTTTAACCACAAACACTTTCAGAATTAAACGAGCTCTAGGCGCTTCGGAAAGAGATCCTAGCAATGAGAACAGGGACTAAAGGGCTAATATCACATTACAGCAACACGGATAAGAGCTGACAAGGACGTGCTCATAAATACTCAAGAATACTCACCGAAAATGCTGCATTCTGCCAAAAAATATCTTTTTCAAGGATATCCGTTATTATTGCGGGCTTGAGGTTTCGCCTCAGGGGCATCCTTCGGGATATAAAACTTTGCGCGGGATTTATAATTCACTTTGGAGTTATTTGCTTAAAAGAAGCAATAAAAAATAGAAAACCGACTACAATCTCGCTTATCAATGCTAGAAATGTCCTGTGATGTCTAGACGAGGACGCAGATATAACCTGCCGCTTGTGTTTAAAGATGGACTTGGAAAGATGCGCCATTTTTCGCTTTCTATATATATACATAATAGGTTCAAGGCTAATAGTAGTAAGTACGTGACAAGGTAATATGACCTCGATTGTTACATCATATTTAAAGAAGTAGCAGAAACGTTAATCTACTTTCACTGAGATTTTCCATAATAAATAATAGTGACAAATTCCCTTTCGTTTAATTCCACACAACAATTGGGTAAATTTAGGTGTAGCTACTGTACTTCTTCCAATTCGACCGGCCCGATTAGCTCTTTGGCACACAGTTTTGATGTCATAAACTCGGGTACGAAAACTTAAGTGGTTGTTTGATGACTGTGCCAAAAGTCCATCCTGTGCAGTTTAAGAAGCTTATCAGGGTCCTGACGTCTATTCGGGAGATCCCTTTAAATTTTTTGAGAGCGCAGTGCCTAGTTGTGGTGTCGTCCTAAAGGTAATACAGGTCTCCAGTGCTCTCTACCTTTAGCTGGCTAGCAGCAGGAGGTTCTCAAAAATCGAATCCCCAGCTCCGAAGAGGGCCAATCTGGTTGGCTGAGTAGGGGGGCTTTCTCGTTTTCAGGGTTCTATGTTAACTTAACAATTATCATACATATCTGGGCGGGGTACAGCGGAGAGCCTGCCTCGGGTGAACTCCATCCAGGCGACGAGCTTCCACGGGCTCGTACCGGCCAAAATAACAAAAGCACTTGGAGCCTCGTAGCACTAACCTAGTCTTTCTTAAATCTAGATTCATTACTAAGTAGAAAACTGGATGTGATAGGATAAGGATGTAGTCCGAAGGATGCAGTGAATCTCGGTTTTGAACCTTTGGTTGTTGTATGAGCTGAGCCACAAGAGTCGTGGATAGCAGGAGACAGCCTCGTGGGAGTGTTACGCCTACTGAAACCAGAGAATCCCGCTAACGGCTATGACGCAGGCAGTACCAGACTACCAGGTGAACAAAGAGGTGCACTACCCGCTAAGTGAAGACCCATCAGTTTCGCCAGAGTTGACTGCCAAACCGCTGTCTACTGACCAGCTGCAAAATCTCTAATCACGGTTGGAAACATACCTGAAACCATTGTCACAAGGTTGTCTGCGAATGTTATTTATTATTTTAGGAGAAACCATTTCTCCTTGTGGTGAACCTCTGTTGTCGTATTTGGTTACAATTTCGGTTCCCTAGTGCTTAAGTGCTTGGACGTTGCAGCGTGCTTCTTGGCAGATTATACCTAATATCAGTTGAACATTCACATTTCGGTTAAAATCGCCAAATATCTTCAGAAATACAAATAAGTTTCTCCTTTGCAAAAATAAACAGGATGAAGAAATTAAACTACCCATAACTATGGCTTCCGACATCAAATCGCAAAGATTCCAGGCGAACCGAATCCACCCTTCAGCGAGCAATCCACCCCCTGGAATACCGGGCTCTTAATTGAGTACACAGGGAGAACAATTTAACTACCTAATAACTGGCACATGAAAGAATCGGCCTGCTAGCTTGGCACTGAGCGATTCGGGGCATGTGTACCTGGTTTCAGCAGATGCTTTATGTAGTCCCTATGGAAACTTTTCGAGCGGGCTTGATTCCTCCCGGAATGCTTCGTGCCTTAAGGAAATTTTAGAGTTCACGTGTATCTTAAAGCAGCACTTGACATTACTATTGAGCACTCACCTCGGAGTCCCCATGGAGATCCGCAGCTGGGCCACATCTAAACTTGCTCCTGAAGAAGAGAGTCTCCGAAAGGTTTACTTAATCACTCGAAACCTGCTTGAATAAATTTCGCCGCTGTAAGTACGTGGTTATGAAGAGATTGGTTAATCTAATGAGCGCTCAGTCTGTATTTCGGAGTCCTTAATTAATTTGTCAAACGATTTTAGACGAGATTAAATTTATTGAGCCGGAAGTAGGAAAGGACCTGGCAGCATTCAGCGTCAATAAATACAGTTTCGGTGGAGATTTGCTTTCTGAATGGCCTGCCGAGTGGTCTAGGGGCGAGTTGGGTGTTTAATTTGAATAATTATTTATTTCCCTTGGAGTGATTTCGAAATTTTGAATTTCGCGCAGAAGTAATTCAGAGTAACTCACGACGGCTTTGCCATTAATCACTGGCACTATTGTGCCCAGGTCTCGCGCTCATAAAAGGCAATGAATTATTTTTTATCCCATTGTGGATTTTCGCGGTTTCGTAAGCAGACTGCAGCCCGAATGTGCCTCTGAATTACCTCGAAGGGCTCTCTCCCATTGCGAAAGAAGCCTGTGTCGGACATTTGTTTATATTTCCGCGAATTATGACTACGTCGTTTGCAGCTATGCTCTCTACATTTTAGGGACTTGTGAGACATAGATTAATTCTCGTTGGCTGCTGCTGAGCAGACACCGGCTTCGCCTTAATTTTATTTCAGGAGGTGACTGCTACGAGTGCAGTCCCACATGCCGTCGTGTTAATGTAAGATTTTCTTTCCCAGCGATATAATGAGCCAAGGATATGAGGAGTTGTTTGCTTAAAGTAGCAAAAAATCGGGCATGAAAGTAATGATTGAGGTGAAAAAGATGAGGAACCAAAGCGGTATGAATATACTCAAACGTAGTTCCTCCATTCTTATATGCATAATCTGTACTCTAATGGGTAGTACACGAGAGCAGGCGAATTACAGAGTAACAGCCTCCCACTATCTCCTCAGGGCGGACTTGTCGCATGTATCTCCGTGTGAAGGCCCTGGGATATCATATTCCAGCTCTGTTCCATGCTGTCATATTAAGTTCATTATTTATCACTTGCTGTTGGCTGCTTGGAAAGTACGCCATTGTCTATTCCGAACTCGTTTTCCATGATTAATGTGCGGCGATGTACAAAGCTATGAAAAAGGAGGCCATTACCCTAACTCAGAGACGAAGCTGATGACTGACAGAAGATCATGATAACCGAATCCCAAAGCGATGTTCTGCAAGTCCAACTGGCTTCTTGAATTTGAATAACTTTTCTATTGGCGGGTCTCGTCTCTTTCACCTCGTATCGTTCAGGTTCGTACGTGCCTTACGCAAAATTGCTGTAAATCCCGATGTCGAAAATTGCCACTGAGTGGAAGAATCTTCCTAGAGCTGAAATAGCAATTTTAACACAAGTGGTTAGCTGCACATCGAATACGTTTTCAAAACACTTTTATTTACTCATATGGATGCGTCCTGCAACTTGATTTTTGCGTTTGTACATAGTTAGAGCGATAATGCAATTTGAAATGCTGACTTCAAAGATCGAACAGGAGGTGGCTTCCTTGATTATTATGCAAGGCGATGGCGGAAGAATCGAGGTAATTGCTGTAAAAGAAGACAAGAAAGAAGGAATATGGATCACAGCGCTACGTGTAATCGAACCACAGACCTTTGGATCACTTGTTGGCGAGAGAGCAAACCGTACTATAGCTAGGATTGTTTCAGAGCCACCGTTGGCGCAGCTCATGGACCATCACTTAGGTGTGTATCTTTGCTATGACGATGAGTAGAGTAGTTATGGGTCTTAGGGGGATGATACATAGCTTAGCATGTTGATCAACACAAGCGCAGTTCGTGGGTCAAGGGAAGGGTAAGGGCGAAGTCGGTGTTGACCGAAACTAGTAAGGATTTCTATTTTTCTCGAGTTGCATGAAAAATGTTTATGAATGTGTAACTGTCAAGCGCGTTGGAAATAATTTGAAATATACATCCACACATATATAAAATCACATTGTATTATACTAGTGCAGCACGTTGAGTCTTGTATCATCTCCGCTCAGCAAACTGACAGTAGTTTACACGTTGACTCATATATCATCCCACTAGCTAGCGAAGGTCACAGTCTCTGGAATTTTTAAGCACAACGTCAGAGGTCCTCACCAGCTCAAAGCAGGATGTTAGAACACTTGTTGGCTTGATAACCGTCTTTTCACGCGGCTAAGGATTTTTGGGAAGCCGAGCGGTAGAAAGAATATAAGGAGACTTGGTCCGTACACTTGTTGATTTGACGTCAGTACACTTTTCATACATTTCATTAACCTCAGAGTTTGCACTTGAGACGAAAATAAAAATTTCATAACTTTTTAGACCAAGTATTTGCAATTTCTTCAATGGCTTACCTTTTTAAAAGGCAATCATGTAAGATGTTAGATATTTTCCCATTAAACCTGGTTAAGTAGCGGTGACCCTGTTATTGACGTAAAATAAAGCCATAGAAGAGTACATATTACCGTATATTTAATGAATGCAGCAACCTTTCAGGGTAGTTCAAGAATTTAGTATTTGCCATAGTGAGCTACAATAATGAAACTAAATTCCTGTAAGTCAAAAGTATTTATTTTTCCACGATCTGAGAAAAAAGTGGATTCCGTTGAAGACGACAATCAAACGACCGGCTATTCAAATAGGAAACAAATCAAACAAAGGCCCGCTTCGCTGACTAAACAAGAACAAAGTTTAAATCCATCAAACTATTGAAATGGGAAATTCATGCTGTTTAAACACGATATTAGTTGACACTATGCCTTTAACATTCCAAACAGTATCATAGAGAGGGGCCACTTATATTCACCCACACGTCAGAACACAAACACTATACCCTCCCGGTCTTAAAAGGACAAAACCCATTCGTCCTTTGATTTTCCACCTTGTAAATCTAAAACAGGCAACAAAGCGTACAAGGCAGAAAACAACAGAGAACACATTCACATACGAAAATTGGATACCTTTGAAGTGAAAGGGTTAGCTTCAGCCCTTCAGCTCAGACTGTTATGTATGATTAATTCTTAAAAGCTTTTCCTTGTCCAATTATTTACGCAAATTTAATATGTGAATGGATAAAAGCCTGCATTATCCCTTCCAAGGCTGCTTTCTCATTCAGAATTTTTTGTATAGTTTTCGAATATTATCTCCTGCGCCCGCCCTGCCCCACATTATGAGCTTTAATAATACGGTGATGTCTCCTGGAGTCTTAGATTAATTTGCATACCGCAACCCCCGGTAGCACCAGCCTTCGTTCTAATAAAAAGGTCGATCCGTAGCCCGGCCACCTACCGCCGAGCGAAATCTTGTTAAATTTTCATTTTGAATCTTCAGAAAGGGGAAAATAAAAATCTCAACTACCACGTCCCAGTCTGCTCCCTAATGGACTTGCTGAACTTTTCTTTCACCAAACTGGAAAATTTTATTACAAAGTTGGATAAAACTTTCAGTGAAAAATTTAGTCGTTACCTTGGCGAAACTAGCAAAGAAAGTTGGAAATAAGTTTTTGCAGGTTTCGTAGGAAATTATTATATCCTTGCTAAAAGGAGCTTCAGTCATTCGAATCTTTAGGGCTTTTGGAAATTCTTTAACTTGTAGAACTGCTCTCAATCAAAATATTGCGACGTACGTGGGCAGGGTGTGGTTTGATTAGAACTTAAAGTTTCGAAGATCCAATTCGCAGGATTCCAAAGAACCGAGTCGATTAAATTTGGGAACTATCGAGTAATCCGACGACAACGCCTTCGTGAGGTTAGCTCTCGGTAGGGCTGGGTCTAATGAAATCATAACACAGGCGTCGACAGAGTAGAGCTGAGGTGAAAACCTTTGGAACTCCTGACAAGTTAACTTCCATTAGGAACAAATCAGATCGACAGTTTCTACATGATTTGTGGTTCTTGTTGACACAAGCGCTAACAGCTCTCACGGTATCCAGGGTAAACTTGGGAAAGTTGTGCTGTCTGACAAGGCATTCGCCCTCCGCTGCTGCCAAGATTAAGAGGAAAACAATGGTAAACTTTGGTATAATTAATTACATTGAGGGATTACTAAATTAAACCCCAACGTTACTCAACCCCGTAATACTAGCTACTATTCAGAGGCATATTGAGAGAAAAAAACGAGAGCGCCATGCTATTATTAGTCTCGAACTTGCTTTCTTTTCAAGGACCTTCACTTTCGATTTTCGCTTTTGCTCGAAGGTATATTAGCGTATTTTGCAGATGAAATTATTTTTAGAGGCTGAAAACACTGTGCCGTGACCGTTCACTTTTTTCATACTGTTCGCTGGTATTAACTTTCAGGGTGGCTTAAACTTTCTTTTGCTACATTGGGTCAAATTGGAGAGGTTATTAAACTATTAATATTAAATACAGTAAGTTTTAACGTAGGTTGTAGATTGTAACAGGCATTTTTATTTGAAAGTATAGCATATTATGTGTATGGGGCGGTATATTGGTCTAGGTTCGTTGTCGTATGCCTATTCTCGAATTCTAGTTTATTATTACTGAAAAATACAACCGTATGAGCTCACAGAGGCATAATGGATCTCAGAATCTACAGGGATCACCCAACGGAAGAAGAGAGTTTATCGTAGCATTCAATGTGGAAAGAAAATGAAATCACTGATTCTGAACTTCAAGCAAGTAAGTAACAGAATGTGTACGCTTTGTTTCAAAACGAGACTACATAACATTAGCATAAACGTCCATGCTCTCACCGAATACAAACTGGATGAGGAGAAATTCTACCAAAAACTAATTAATGCCATCTAGCTAATCTCGTCAAAATATAGTGCTTGGACTGGACATATGAACGCCAAAATCGGAAAAGTACATTAGTTCCTGGGAGTCATAGCCTACAGCCTATAGTATAGCCTACACAACGCTACCAATGACAGGTAGTAGATTGGTTGATATCGCTAGTCGAATTCAATTTCAACAATTTTCTGCACAAAAATATTCCTAAGATGACGTGGCAGTCACCGAGCTAAAAACAATCAAATTGATCTCGTCCTAATTGAGAGAAGATCGGCCACGAGCATACTGGATGTAAGAACAAAGAGAGGAGCGTGCTGTGGCTCGAACCACTATCTAGTCAAGATGAAATTTAGAGTCCTGAGAAAGAGGATAAATACAAGCAAAATACCGTTCGATCAGCACTGTAGATCCAGAATTGAAGAAAGAACCTGGCAGTTAGGGCGTGCCTGAGTACATGGCTGCCTGTGTGCCAAGGCAACGTCTGAGAAAAAGAAAATGTATGTATCTCGTTACAATGCCAAGTGTATGCGGGACATGATTGAACACATAAAACCTTGCAATGTAAACGGGCTGATGTATGTAAGGTTTGGTCCTGCAGACGTATAGGTTGTCTTGGTCTTGCGCGAGACCACTAAATAAAAACCTGAATATGGTTCGCTTAAGGTCGATCTACACATATCCGTGACGTGACGGCGACTTCAGTGAAGTACCGGGAGCATCAGTGAAAAGAAATTATCGGTACGATATAATCTCATTCAAACAAAGTAAGAAAGGCGCGACATGTTCCCAGATATCCTATGCAGCGGGCCACCGATGATGTTATTACCCTTCACGCGTCTGTGAAAAACACAAAAATTGATCACGGACGTGAAACAAAACTTTTTTTAAATTCGGAAAAAATAAAAGAAAGGAAAATCGGAAAATTTTATAAGAATTCAACAGAAATTTAGGTAAAGCTTATTTGAATTACACTCAAACCTGTTTCTGTGTGACCACTTCCCAAAGAGTTCACCTGGGTCGAACCCACTCTCTTCACGCTAAATTCCATGATGCACTTGAGATCTCTGTCCAAATTTCAAAACTGTAATCTTGGATGTCATTGAACATTGATCACCGATACGGAAAAAGGCGGTGTTGGGTGAATGTCAGTAAAAAATTGATCGCGGAAGCCACTGACCCGAAAAACTTTGGCACCGTTTCGTTATGGATACTCTCTCCTTGGCCATTTAGCCGCCTTTTTATGTTGGTTGACTGCGTGCTGCGCACGCAATGAACGCTGGCTAGGCACGGCACTGCCGGTGGTAGAACGCAAGGCCCACAAGAGTAATGATGGAAGTCTTCAAGCTAAGAGGAAGAATTACAGAAAAACTGTGCAGAAAGGTAAAAGAAGATCAATTCACGGAGGCATTCATCGTCACGTCTTTTTCTGTCCCGCAGGTTTCGGTAATAGTGCTGTCGAGGTAACAGAATTTATCTACTACTTCCACATCACCATTATTTAGCGCTGTGTGTTCAATGGTATCTGCATTTCTTTAGTTTTAGTCTGATTTAGCCTGAAGCTGCTAAACTACAGTAGTTAAATTTTTGCAGATATTTTTGAGGTCCTAATGCCTGCGCGATAGCAGACTTCATCCATATTGTTCGGTAGCCTTTTTTGGTATGTTTTACTATGACACCTTCCTCCAATCCTCAGAAAAATACAGGTGTTCCACGGTATTTCAAGGATTGGATGTAGCCCATCTGGTACGTATAAGGCTTGAGTCGGCATTCAGCAACTTCCATCCATACTCTTTACGCTATGCTTTTTCATTTTCAACATTCATACGGAATTCTGGGTAGACCCCTGCAGTGCCTGCATAAATTCCTTTATGTAATATAAAATCCACTACTCTCTCTTCATTACGACCTATAATTTCGGACACTATTTTTCAAAATGAAATACGCACATAGGGGTGACGCTTTCAGTAGTAGTACGTTGAGCCTATGAAATGGTCACAAAAGTTTGTAAACAGCATTGGTCGTTATATAATATTCCGATAAACATATCTGCAACTTGCAAACCCTCCCGCCAACGAACTACTGTTATGCGCAACTCGACAACGAAAGTTAATTATAATTTGCGAGGAGCTCTTGGATTATGTCATATTTTTTACACACTCACCCACTCGATGAGATGCTGCTTTCGCACACGTTTCCACATGTGTTATACATTAACATTAACATTTTCCATACGAAACTTGCATGATTGTCTGTCGGCTGAAATATTGCAGATTGTAGAAAAGCCGAGAAACAAATGCGAAATGTGTGACGTTAATAAAAGTCCCATAATTTAAAAAAGAAACAAAGAAAATCCCTTCAAAATCAGGATAACATTAACTTACCAGAACAACTTCCACAACTTTTGTGATTTATGTTCTAACAAATGTCCTGAAGAATCTAACAATATCTCGTAATACGCACTGAAGACACAGTTCAGGATATCAATCATCGCCGCCAAGATATTCTGCTATGAAATTGTTTTCTCCCTCGATAAAGAGATTCCATTTGTGCCGGAATGTGTTCAACGTACCTCTACGGCACTACGGCACTCGAATCCGGGTGGAAATTCTCTTGAAGGGTGGATTATATCCATTTTATGACATTACGCCTCTAGTCATGTTCACTAAGAATATGCCATCTGGCGCCTTTATGGATTTTCCTGATTCTGGCGAAAATCTACGCCTATTTATGGAGCCTAGTCCAGGAGGGTTCGAATGCATGTTCGCCTCTGCAGAAGAACTCACCGGTGTACGGCAACAGAAGTACACGATGGGGATGGGGGTGCTGAAACACTAACAGTAGAAGGAAGTGCTTAATTTACAAAAACGTATGGCTGCCATAAAAACTGGCTGTATGAATACCATTTTAAATTGTTCCACAACATAGACTCCCCTTTCCCATTTCCCGATCATGCACATGCGTTTATGATTCCCTTTCTATCTCCGGGCCCAGTTATTTCTCAATGCCGTTCCAAATCCATGAATACAAATTTCAGAATCATTTCTCATCCCTGATCCCTAAATCGAAAATCGTCTTTTGCGAAAGGACGCAGTCTTGATAATGGCGAAAATTTCCCTTCCGTTAAGATGAAGGCAATGTTTTGAACTCGGCTCCCCCATGCGGGTAAGCAAGGATCAAGTTATCCTGTGGTTGGAAAGTATTTTGAAAAGTTTGACGTAGTGTTAGTATGTGCTGAGTGCAGTCAAGGCAGTCCTTTGCCATGGTATTGTCGCTTCATTGACGTGTTGGCAGAGTGTTAAGAAATTAATAATGGGATGTCATCACCCTAGAACGAAATTACATTTAAACTAAATTTGGATCAAATTTCATGACACGGTCACTGCACAGGTGAAAGAAGGTGGGACTTGATCGTTATTGGAACTGATGGAGAAAGCCGAGTGAAAGGTAGAGAAATAAGTAAGGAAGTACGCAAACGTTGTCCTTCGATGGTGGAATCGATTGAGGTATTAAACCAATAAATTTAGATGTCACCAGCGCTTGTGTTCCTTGTAATTAACAAGTACTGGGGGAGCCCTGCTTTAAAAGGAGAATTTACGAATTGTACTCAAGTGGGCCCAATTTATAAAGTTTGAATGACAAATTTTATGGCCATGTTCATTTACTAAACAAGTCCTTCGAGATCCTAACCACAACATAAATTATCACTATGTACACACTTTAGATACATAAACACTCCGAGGGTCCTAGAAACTATCCATAAACATTTTAAGGCGAAACTCAACTTTATGCGCGTTACGGACCAACAACAATGGCAAACGGTGCTACTAAATTTCTATAGACTTTGTCCGGGGTTTCGCTATAAAACGTTTTCTGAAGTATTAGTTATGCCATAATTAGACTTAAGATTCGGGAGCTTAATTACAATGTAAGTAGAATATGGCTGTACTGTTGCAGTAGGACTCACAAAGTTGATGCCATTTTCATTATTTCAGTAGAGCACACTTCGAAACTACATCTACACCCAGAGCTATGGGCTTTGAGAAAAACTATGCCTTGGAAATTGAGGCCAAGATGCTCAAAGAGATGTCCGCTTTCACAATTGCAATTTATAGCTTTTAAACTTTGTGAAAGTTTTAAATTTTCCCCTTAGGCAAGGACTGAACAAAGCTCGTTGCCGGACAACAAAAAATATAATAACTCTAAAAAAACTATAAATAAATACAATTAAAACGATTTAATACTGGAAATAAAATCACTTTTAAAAATAAAATTAATTATTTAATAACCACAAAGCTATATCTAAGTCCGGCTTCCAAATTCAGATTTCTGCAAAACTGGCCGCGAGACTTGCGACCTCGGAATTCTACCAAAGTTGAAATTTTAAGACAACAACCTTACGGAACCAGTCGTGTTTTTTGGACCGCCAGGAAGGACGAATTCCTTCCACTCAGAACGATACGGAATAATCAGCGAATTTCCATAAGGAGATGTACAATGGAGGATCTCGTACAGCTATCTGGACCTCGTTGATCATCGGAAGCGAATCAAATACGTCGAATTTGAGTAACACCGACGTATGGACAAAGAAGTTCGACAGAAAATTAAATTGGAACGGGAAGCGTACTGAAATAACATACATCCGACATTCAAAAAGCGGGGTCGAGGCACGAGTACCGGACGCTGTACCAGACTGTCCGGCGGTTAGGCGGCAAAACAACATCAACAAACGACAACATCAAAAAATCGGATGAAACTTTCGTGACTTTTCCCCATGGGCGCCTGCAGCGGTTGAGAAAATTCTTCCACCAGCTGTACAACCACGATCCGCCACAAGCTCCTCCACCCGAACCGCCGATCATCGAACAGGCGATCAATCACAGAAATATTGAAAGCAAACGAGCCGGAAAGAGCAGGCTGGATTTAGACCACATCGAGGATGTAATGATAAAATATTCGCCCTCCGTCAACTAATGAAAGAAAGAAATCGTTGCGGAAAACGAACTGTGGTCGTTTTCATCGATTTCAAATCCGCTTTCATCGATTGGAACAGCTTGCGGAGAGCCTCGAAAATCGAACATGTGCCATTGAAAATCATCCAATTTCTTCCAAATTCTAAGCGACTTAACCAAGGATTTCCCGATTCAAACGAGTGTCCGACAGGAAGACGTCCTTCGCCACTTCTCTTCAACGTTTTGATCGTTTTGATTATGCGTGAAGCAATCGATGGACGACTCGGAGTTCGGTACGGATGCCGAAGCAACGGACATCTAAGGCGACATTTCCCGCATCGCCCGGTCGTAACGGTTAAAATCAATGAGGAAAAGACCAAAAAGCTAACAATGCACGGATCAAGGGCCAGTGTGCACCTCGATGGAACTCAAATCGAACAGTCTTCGATGTTCAAATATTTGGGATCATTGGTTGAGGAAAAGAAAGTGGCATCCATGGCCGACATTCACAGCCGCATCCGCCACGCAACAGCAACATTCGCCTCGCTCAAGTGGTGCATATGGAAACGAACAAATATTACCATCGAAACGAAAGTACGCCTTTACCGACCTTTGATCCTGGACACTGCTCAAAGATGCGATCAGCAAACACTGAGCAAAGAAGAAATACAAAAACGCCGACTACGGTGGTTTAGACATGTTTGCGAATGGAAGATAACCGCTTGCCACATAAACGTCCCGCAGACTGGAGAATTCAGCGATCGGCACCGAAGAAAACTTGGCTAAAGTATCTAGGGCGACCTATAGGATCAACGATTATCAGTTGTCGAGGCTTGAGATTTCACTAAAAACAGGCAAGAATGGAAACGGATCGTGAATAGAGTTCGAAACCCAGCGGCACTGACAGCAATGTATCCGTTAATTGAAATTCAGAACCTCCTGCCTACACGGCAATATTTTTCCCGCAACACAGACTAACTCGGCCTACTCTCATACTCTACAGCCCCTCTTTCCCATACAATATCGTCAAGAAGTTCGTTTATGAATAGAACACCTCGACTATGGAATAACCTCCCGTAGTCAGTATTTCCGAACTCGAACTACATCCAAGAATGCAAATGTAAGACTAATCGACATATCCTCGAGCACCCGCAGACCCCTACTCACCTTTGATATTCTTCTCTATTCTTCAAACCAAGCTTACTACTAAACATTGCACCATGACCTTAACGACATGACAGACTTGTAGTGCAAAGGGTGACTCCTAAGCTTGGTTTGTTTACATAAAAAAGTGATTTGGAATAACTTGGCTCACAACTTCCCCGGGAATAGCAATTTATAATAGAAATGGATACAATTGCACATCTCCTGACTTTAATCTTTAGATTACAATAGTTCTTCAGATCAACGTTATTGTTTTAATTTACTTATTGTGTAAAGCCTAGAACAAATAGATGGTTTAATATAGGGTGTATTACGAATGCAATCAAAGGAGTAGCCTAAAGAGCGCGCAGCCGTTCTTCGAATAAGTCATTTCAAAACGAAATACTGCCACACCTCTCTACTTCCTCCTAAGTATGGTCTCATCTCTAACAAAAGCTGCACTGACCTTCCTTCTAAATCAATATACAGAATCTGAAGGCTCATAACCCACATCTTAACATCGTAGGTATAACTTTCACAAAGCATCTGCAATGGAATGAATACATATTCCAACTGGGGCCTTTCGGAAATCTCTTTAATTCTACTAGAAAGTAAGAGTACTCCTGCTCTACCTCATCGGTGATTGAACCTTCTGCTCCCACAGTCTTTCAGCCGTATTTCTGCAGTATACAGGAGGTCAAGCAATATGTTATCGTTAATACAGGCACTACTGCACGGAAATTAACGCCTTTCTGCCTGCCCTGTAATAACACCTAGAGACAACAGGGAAAAAAAGCAGTTGACTAAAACAAGATGCGACCTCGTGTATTTTGGCTCAATTAGAGATTTCCACATTTAAATATTTCCATGGCTATAACGATAAATAGACAAAGTAATTGCCAATATTTTAAATGTCTTTCATCGTTTTTTCTATCAGAAATTCCTGTAAAAGTTTTTTTAAATTGCTCATATCCGCAATCGATTTATACATCAAAGTTTTATAATAGGAACTCAATATACAGAGAACAGGAGCAGTGAACGATCTTCAACCAATTAAAAGTTGCTGGTTGTATACCTTTGGACAAATACAGTCTAAACAAAAAGTTCATTCTAAGTTCCCCAAATTTTAAAGAACTTCCAACGACATTTTTCAATAAAGTTTCGGTCTTCATATCCAGTTTCAGTTAGCAAAGACTTCTCAATTTTTCCTCAAGGACCAACTTTTTTCTTCGGTCTCTTTTAAACTATGAAGGGGAAGCGATACAACTAAGTGGAAACTCGTTCTATATACCAAAACTAAAGAACGTCGAATTCAATTTCAAGCAAGAGTGAAAAAACTTTTTGGTACAATTCCTGGTAAAAATAATGCTGTGGACGCTGCTCCGTACATGCAGGCACTAAATGAGGCACTTTCAGGATTACAGCGTAAATTGTAATTGCTGAGTGTTTTCTATGGAAACATAGGATGAGGTTAAAGGTCGAGGCGCAATTAAACCTTCCAATAGCAAGCTTTACTCGTTAAGAATGCGGCAGAGCTCGCAGCGTAACTTTGATTTGAAGTTTTTTAATTTCGAAGCTGCGCTGCGCGTGCATTGATGTACTTGTAATTTACGAGGGATTGGTGAAAATATTACATCAGTCGAGCAACAGGGGGACGAGTAATTGACCGCCCGTAAGGACCACGCCAGATTAATACTGCTCGCCAACTTTCCCAGGACATTTAAGTCTATACCGGACAACACTAAAAGTATTACTTCGGCCTGTTGTCATCTACATATGTAGTTGTTAAGAGGGTCTTTCGAAGAAGTTCTAACCGCAGTGGGCCAGACCAATCAGCGACCTTTTGTCTGCTTTCCTTGTGGAAGCTCACTACCAATGGTGTCATAGGCTACATAGGTGTCCATTCTACCGAGAAGCTACTGCCTATTGGTTCTGGGAGCCTCTAACCCAGCATCAAAAGCACCTCGTTCTAATCTTCCATTCTGCCCTCGTGACGGGCACGGGGCTGGATCAGCTATCTTGTGAACCAGCTATCGCTCCTGGCATTTCTTTCCCTTTCTCTGTCTCTGAAACTGCTTACAATAAGACAATAAGACCTAACTAACCAATTTCGTGATAAGAAGACGTCGGCTTAGCCTGGGGCCCCCTATATCATCGCGAGTGCTGCTCTGAGGGCGAGAGGCGGTTAAATAGTTGTAGGTCGACTCCTGAAGTCCAAACATTATCTTTCAAAATTGATATAATTTTTAGTTATGTTTTAATAGGAACAAAACTAATGTAAATAAAGCACCAAAACTGTTTCAATTTCGAAATGTGTAGCTTATGTTATTTTTTACCGGACTGGCCGCATATTGTATTCTATACCTTATTTCAAAATGTATCCATCTATACTTTTTGCATTTTTTACATAATATGAAGTGACATTCTGCTGTGAAAACGGACCGTTTGAGTAAAAATAATGTGCCATAGGCCGTATTCGGAAAACGGCATCACGGCGATAAATAAAAACGAAACATGCACTTCTACCTTACATGACAGGCCAGCAGAACGGGATAATAAATTTTTATTTCTGACAAGCACACATTTTCACATGTTCAAAATAAAATGTCAGCATAACGGATTCCCTTATGGATTTGCGGAAGTCTACTATCTGCACTAATTGCGCCTCTGCATTACTTGCAACTTCTTCAAAATCCTATGGACAGGTCCTTCACGATGTTTGGTTTATCATCATATTTCAAGGTGGATGCACACACACACAATTTAGGATCATATTTATTAGCGAAGAATCGCAAGACTGGTCCAGAAGACAATATAAACGACATGAACCGCAAGCCTGAGAAAAATTCTGTAAAAATACTTTAAGTTCCTTGTTTCCTTTGTTTGAAATTAAGTAGGCTAAAACTCATTCTGCAGTTTTTCCTCTGAATGAATTAAATTCCAAAGATTTTTCACGGGGTCGTGGACGTACGTTGTTCTCTATGCAGATTGCTGCATTTTCTTTGTATCATTTTACTGTATTAACATACTCTGCAGTCCTGCATGGGGCATTTTTGCAGAGGCCATTAAACCAAAAGCGCAGCAGTTGAGAAATAACTTTGCAATGGACGTCACCTGCAGTCAGATACTGATTCGCATCCCTTAATAAATGTAGTTTTTATATTTGCCGTAAAAAATTGCAATAAATTTAGCAATTTCAAAAGTTTTTTTCCCCGCTAACAGGCACGTAGAAACGAAATTTTTTCTGGGTGGGCCAACTTGAAATCAACATACCCCTCCCCTCTTTTCCTAAATTGCTTGAGGTAGGACTGATGATAATGATGATTTCTGTCGCTTCAGCGGCTTCAGACAGTGGTTCTGCAGGGAGCTTGTCAAAGACGTCTTCCTCTTCTGTCTTTAAATTATCGTTAATGTTGGAGCATGATCCTCTACATTGCTGGCACAGTTTCGTGCAGTACACCCAAACCAACCTCAACCTACCTTGCAATTGCAATATATTGAAGAAGCCTCTCGGAAGCCAGGGTTTCAGTTTGATAATGGGAACGCATCTTTTGTCAACATCGATCAACCCGATGGAAGACTCTGAAGTGCGTGTTTTGAGCTGCCGCTTCAGTAGGAGGCATGGAAGCGTGTTTGCTGATGCTTTGTAGGCTGAGCTCACATATTCATTACACCTCAGCTTGTTGAGTGTTGTTAGGTGGTCACCACTTACTACCATAAAGCGCAGTCAGAAACTTCTCAGCAATTTCATTTCCTTTGGATGGGCTGAAGGATCAGTAAATTTAGTCATGTAAGATTCAAGCCCCCGATTTTTAGATAGTCTTGAGAAATTTAACCTTAAACGCGGACGTAGATTCGTAACCATTCATTGCATTTAAGAAGAGCATATGGTTGACGACGAAGAAACGACTGAAAACTGAATTTGTATCAATAAGAAAACAAAAGATCACAAATGTGATACCAACATCGTAAAATATACAGGAGATATTTAGAGAAGCAAGCGAAGAAGTCTCCGGATATGCTCCAATGGAAAGGAAAGAATTGATCTCAGATAAAACATAGAAAAAGATTAAAGAAAGAAACCATATGGAATAGCAATGAGAGATGTTGGACTCAAAAGAATGTTTAGTTACATCTATGGATGGACGATCAGATTCAAAGATGACGGCAATACTTAACATAACGAAACCAACAGAGAGAGTTCTGCGATTCAAGTGATCCAATAACAACGAAAATTGGAGCGAAACAAAGTTGCCTTTTCAACATTACTCTTCCTTACTATATTTGACGAAATAATGAAGAAAGCCAGCCAGGAATCAAAAGGGGAATAACAGAACGACTAGAATATCTCGAATACGTAGATGATATCCCACTTTTCTAGCTCATTCAATAAAATCATGCAATGTGCGCTAGAAGCAGGTCTAAGACTAAGCCTCTCATTGATTTTGTTTTTTAAATATTTAAACCCGATTTACATTCCAAAGTCAAAGTGGAAGTGCACTTTGAAGCTCTTTTATCGCACCTAACTTTGTATGCTTTTCTCTCTATTGCACGTAAGTTTCAGAACAGAGAGAAAAGCATCCAAATTTTGGTGCGAAAAAAGAGCTCCACTTTGCACTTCAGCACTTCCACTTTGGGATCTAAATCGGGTTTAAATGTTTAAAAAACAAAATCAATGAGAATTAAGACCACATAGGATTAAAAAATACAGAGATGCATTCAACAGATTATGGAAGGAGGAATCGCAACAACTATCTGGAAATGTAAAGTTAAATATTTTCAACAACTACGTGATCTATATTAATCTAAGGTTTATACTCGTAAACCAAGCGGATATACACTTTGCGGAAAAAAATCTTTACGTATTAGGTTTGTGTATCTCAAGTTTTCTATGTCAGCAAAATAACAAAGCGAATTATAGAATTAAACAAAAAAGAAAATTAATTGGACGTGGAATTAAATGGACGTGTTATCATAATACGGTAATAAAAAGAGCTCTGGAATGAAATCCGCAAATAGCTAGAGGCGTTGGTAGACCGGAAAACACCTGGAGAAGATGAATAACGAAAGATCGAAAATTTTCACAAACCCAGGATTAAAACCAAGGGAGTATTTCAGGGGTGGAGAAAGGTACATACTGTTACGTTTTTATGGCTTTACGATTTCGTAGGATTAATTAAAGCCTACACTTTTCAAATGATGCACGAAACTTATTTATTAACACTTGAGAACACTGCATTCGAATATTCGTTAATACACTTCGATGGTACATTCGTTTAGAGTTCGTTCGTTTAAATTCGAACTAATAGATGACGCCATGTCAGCTTAATTCAAAAATCGTTACAAGTCGTTAATTCAAATTCTAACTTAATCGTTACAAATAACAGTTTCAAGGTTCTAATAGGTAGCGCAGAAATCATCACAATACTATAGCACTAGGCAAAGGCAGTCCATCTCCTTGCCGCTATTCTAACGTAAAATATCAAACTAATTTCAAAGCTGTGTTTGTCAACCGGACTCCACCGGTTATGAATTTTTAATTTCAACTAGTATTGGCATTTCCATTCCCATCGCTGGAATTTTCCTCAAGTCTACCTTCATCGAATGGAAATTTATTTAACTGAAGTTAATTTGACTTTTGCGGCTGCGGGTTCCGAATACGAGAATATTCAAATATCTTTGCCAGAAGCTGAATCTGAGTACGTTCTTACAAGCACTTACTGAAATGAGCGCTATTTAAATGCAAATTGCGCGACCAACGAAACCTCTTTTTGCAGTTTAACAATTTACGCTAGGCTGCGGTTGCCGCAGTAGGGATGAACTTGACTGCGCTTTCTCAAGTTCTGTGCCCGAGCAGAACCGGGAATGTTGGTGGGCATACTTCAAAATCAAAATTGTACTTTCTTGTTAGAAATAAAAATGAAATAGCACTTCGGGAATCCACGTTGCTGCGACTGCGACAGAAACAACTCAATCAAACAACGCAGTCCTCCGGTATCTCTGGCACGAAGTACAACTCCAGGTCATGATTTATTACACCATTACTCCCTTTCTATGATCACAATGTCCTTAGTGAGTAAATTTTAGCACAAAAATGAGTTGTTAGCTCGAAATATAAAATTTGTCAGAGCCCATAAAGGACTGGAAACGAGCAGTTTTCGAGTTTCTTTTGTGGAGGAACAATAATTGCGGGGTTGTTCCATAAATTGCCGCAAATGTAACCGCTGAATACGATGTTCATTAGTAGAGGATGAGTCGGGAACTGGCACATCCCTGTATACTGTACACGCTACACGAGAACATCTAAGATAACGTTTAGTCCTTGGATTACATGCTCTTAATGTGTTGAATATTTATGTGTCACTCACTTTGTAGGAATTGCGTGAGCCTAGGACCCAGACTTGCAAAGCAGTTTGTTTGTGTCGGCGTATAAATTTCGAAGTAATGAGTTTTTAATTGCTTTGGTAAGAGTTTACTCCTCAGAGAGTTTCCCGGTAACATATTTAACACCCACTAACTGAACATTAGCAGGAGGAAAATTAATTTTCTTCTTTCTTCTCAAATCCTTGTGTCGAACAGAATGCGATCTTAAGACTCGCTCTGGAAATCTGGGCTTTGCCGAGCAGATTCTTCCGCTTCGGTTGTCTTCATTATTGTTTTTATTCGGAAAGCATAGCTTTGTGCGCCCTATTGCTATAATTTATTCAAAAGTGAATAAATTTTCTATAATTCCTGCTCTCAGGACTGAACCCATTGCATTAAAGCATGGCTGGAGCTCATATCAAAAATGTGTTATTAAGAGTTTTTGCTTAAGTCGTCATTTCAAGAATCCTTTTAGACTCAGCCCTCAGTATTTCCAATAAGGAAGAAGGCTTAAAATTTTAAGGGGAATTTTTGATAAATTCTTTAATATCGAAAATATCTTTTTACGGTTGAGTTAATATTCTTCGATCCCTTTACTGTTGCCTCAGTGGGTTTTGGGTAAAATAATTGTGATAATCAATCGTTTGCATTTTTCCAATAAAGCTTTTGAAATTGATGCCAATCAATGCGATTAAGACAACAATCGACATGAACGGCAACCTGCACGCATCAACGCTCAAATGACTCTTTTGCGCTATCCTCCTAGCATTTATTGAAATGAATATTTCAATTCAATATTAGAAAATCCGCCATCCCTTATTGCCAGTTGTTGTTGTTTTTTAAGCCAAACAATTAATATTTCAACTGACTGAATTCTCTACCCAATCCATTATTTATTGTCCACTGTGATGAAGATTAATGCGGACTTTAGGAGGTGACAACCATACTTTTTATAAAAACATTAGAATTTTATTAACGGGACATAATTCAACAGTAACAGATGCATCCAGAATTGCATTTAATCCGTCAGGGCAAAAAACATCTTCAATTGCACTGCACATGTGGTATCAAATGGCCGAATTGGACAACTTTGTTGCTTTTTGGGCTGTATTCGATAAATGGGGCTTTTGCAGCTGAAGCGATTATAATCTAGTTCACGAGGAGCCAGTATCGCCCAGCAGGACAATTAATGGAAGTCTGAAGCTTATTTATAAAACTTGGTCCCTCATGGTAACAGCAATTGTTGATTACTAATTAAAGCCATTTGCCGTTGAAGTTGGTTGCACATAATCTTTCGCCCATTCGACCAGGACTCGTTCGAGCCATGCAATAAATACTCCGTGGTGAGCTGTGGTGATAAATTGTCCTCAACTAAATAGCAGATACCTCGATTCAGCTAGCACCTGCACTTTATAATAACGCAGGATGGAAACTCTTTGGGAATTTGGAAATAATGAACTTTAGTTTCAATTACATTAATTAGCTCTCATCATTCGGCGGAGGAACTATCATTTATATTTTCCCATGCCCAAGGTGATTGATTTACATTTTATAGTCTTAGGTAAAATACAGGGATTGGCTCAAAAGGTATGAATTTTGCTAGTATGTAGAGGTGCACATTTATTCACATAACTAAAACAAATTTTATTTAATTTTAAGTTTATAAAGCGCAATTAGTCTTTTGCCGAAAGTACAACTAGCCTTACATCCGTTGTATTTTATCGAAGAGGTTCTTCGACTCTCACATCCGTCAATCGGTAGATGTGTCTTTACTGTTTCCAGCTCAGAATGCCTATTTCAGAAGTAGTCCCACTGATATAGCTTTGCGCGACATGGTGGAAACTTTCGGAAGGACCGTACATTACAAAACTATTCCCTGGACGCCTTCTTAAGGCATAGAAGACGCCGTTAATTTACGAATTGAATCGATTTTCGAATATCTCATACCTAAGAACAGGCCTTTGATCGCGTGAACCAACATTTTTTGATTAGAAAGTTATTCAAATTTGGAATTGCCCCCGAAGTTGTCGCATAAAAGTGGCGAAGGCGTTAACTGGTCCTCTGATCGTACTGGAGGCAGTCCTAGACACCGCCAAATATTGTACATACTATTTTTCTTTCAAAAGTGCCTAGAAAACTTTCATCAGCGATTTTCAAAGTCCATGCCTTTCATCCAAACATCAGAATGTGTTTGATTAGCGTGGTTACACTTCATTCCTCTAGACAAAATGATGTAAGATGTTGTCGAAGGCCAAAATAGCTTCTGTTCGCAATGCTAACTCCCCTTCTGATATCCGTTACCTCGCCACTGCCAATTTGCAGCACTGTTCCAAGATGCGAAAATTCTTTAATGGTTTCTATGTTAAAAGTATCTATTGTAAAGTTTTTCTTGGAGTTGTGTATCTTTTTGAAGGGCAAAGATACTTAGTTTTTGCTTCGTTGATGAGTAGTCCTATTTTTTCACAGCGGTTTCCATTTTGATGAAGTCCTAGTTCCTTAGGAGCGCACCACCTTGTCTCGGGCCCCTCTGTGATTTAAAACCTTCTGAGAGGTTTCGTTCTTACTCTGAATCGTATTACCTTGATTGTAGCTTTTGATACTTCGATTTGGTGTTTAGGAAATCGGAAGCACTCCACAGCTTTAAACAGCTCCTCACGCTTTCACGCTGTCATATGCTTGCTTGAAGTCTATAAACAGTACGTGAATATTGATATTGAACTCCTATGATTTTTCTAGAATTCTTCTTAAAGTGGAAATTGGTTTGTGTGGTCGATACCACATTATGCCTTTTGCGATGAGGGGAAGTTATTTTTACCAATTGTGGACAAGTTTTTTATGCGCTAAGTTGAGGAGGGTTATGCGCCTATAGTTCTCGCGTACGATTTGATCTCCTTTTGTAAGTTAGGGGCATATCACACCTTCCGTTTATTAACGTGGGATCTTTTTTCGACGACAGATCGATTCTACAAGCTTGTGTAAGCCATTCCTTAATTATTGGCTTTGGTCCGGTTTTGTCCTTACACATCGATACTCTGGGCTCAAACTCTGCATTTCTTGTTCACTTTCTCATGTAACTTCCTCACTTCGTTTTTACTCCCGTTTATCTCTGCAATTTGTTCCTCCAGCCCAGTCTTCTTCTTTCTTTTGCGCGTACGTTTTGAATTCGTGGTTGGTTTTTTTTATAGGTCGCTATAGAATTTCTAGTTCTGAATCTTTGCAGCATATTAGCATATACTTATTTATTTTTTGCAATAAAATCACTCTGAAACATCACTTCTTTCTGAAATAACGCATGTACGTCATTTGATCTGTATTTTAGTCAATTTCATTTGAAGTTAAGTTATTAGTTAACAATTAGGTTTGAAAAACCTGTTTGGCTCATTGCATTGAATTGTTATGGTATTTCATGGAGTAAGTTCTTAAGGACAACGAGATTCTCAATTGGCTTGCCATTCAAAGAGGAATTGGTTTCAAGTATTCGAATAAGTTCGTTTGCACTAGAGTCATGCCTTATGAGCTAACAACTATTTATTTCAGTAAATTGCCTCGCTTTGAATTAAGCTTTAGTCACATCGCACATCAATCGTCCCATCATAGGAATGATGTTTTTCCTGACTTTCGCCATAACGTTGAAATCGACTTCTGCATTCGGATATCAGATAAACTTCTTTGAAATTTATGATTCTCCGGAGGAGAACAATTTCTACCCTCGAATGAATTCCCATCTCGCATGTGTGTATACGGAAAATGATAAATTTGTCCATTCATTGCCTCTAGAGCACCATCTTATCTCCAGTGATTTCCGTTCTTTGGATAAATTAACCAAAAACGCTTTATACTTGGCATCAGAGACGGAGTCTTCGAATTGATTTCCGTGATTTTATCTTACCACCCCGAATGGCTTATTCATTGGCGCTATTTCAGAGCAAAGACAACTTGGGAAAATCCATCAGAATAAGTACGCTTGATTGAACACCTAATAAATTTTTCTGTGGAAGTAAAGGCGATAACCCCCAGGAATATGCCGCAAATGCTCTAAATGCCCCGTAGCCTTTGGCTTTGGTAAGGAGCTTAATGTTAGACAATGCAGGCCACAGCTCGTACACATCCTATCTAGAATGCACCATTATTAAAAAAAGTCATTTCGATCCAATTTGCAATTCCGCAGGAACGCCTTTAAAAATCAGACTGAGCACGACTGACCACTCCAAGTCCGTGGGCCAAAAGTGAACAAGTCATCAAAATCAACATCCTTCCTGTTTGGTGTTCTCTGATACTCCTTCGATAAGCTCAGTTGAGCTCCTTAGCCTCATCTGGCAGTCAGATCACGTTTCCACATTTGAAATGCTTTTGATCAGGCAATTTGCGGAATTTCATGTGAACTTTCCATTTGGTCGAAACTTATCGATTCCGGTCCAAAAGGCTAATATAACTTGTGTGCCTCGGTAAAGAACGGCTACGTGCGGAAATTTTTGGGAAGAAGCTTCTCGCTTTGGGCAAATTTTCAAAATAATTATCGGGAGATTTGCAAACTCCCGGTACTGGCTTCGATTTGCTTTAAGGACACCAATTGCCCACGTTCTTATTGTAAATAGGTTTTATTTACTTCGACTTTAATTGTGATTTCGAATTCACGGTGTCCTTGTGCATACCTAACGAGCTGCTTGCGACGTGGAGGACAACGCTGAAGACCCTGGTGAAAGCTAAACTAGATTAAATTTGGAGCTGTAATGGCTTGGTGAATATTTACACACGTGAACTTTGCTACAAAATATTATTTGCGTGGATCTGCTTGTAGAGGTGTTAAAGTCGGTCGTGTTTGTTATATTTCAATGCAATTTATTCCAAGTTCCTTAAATATTGGAAATTTTTAGTTGAGTACGCCAAATACAGACAGATAATCTTTAAATGGCGTTAGCCGCGAAATTCTTATGTCTGTACAATTGGAAAGTGCTTTGAAGTTTATTGTAGCACTGTGATAAGAAATACATATTTTGTTTCCGAATCATTGAGCCTTTTTTTAACTCTTGTACAGTTATTAAGTATAGTAGGGACCAAAAATTATATTACGGTACATTTTCTTCATAAATGACGCTGCATTCCTTGTAGGGCTCTCTACGTTTTGCTACAGGTTCATCAGTCTGCCTAGTGGCTTGTAGTGATGAACAACGCAAGAACAAGACAAGACAAATCTAGTCTTGTTCATTTACAGTTAGTCTTGTTCTTGTTCTTGCAAGCATAACTTAGTCTTGTTCTTGTTCTTGGTCTTGCAAAATCTGCAAGAACAAGACAAGACTGCAAGAACAAGACCATTTTTGCTAATCACTAGTTGGCGCACAATCCATGCGAAGTCATTATGTACTTATACACATGTATTATGTACTTACACATGTATATTACATGTACTTATATTATGTACTTACACATGTATTTACATCATCACTACTTGAACATCATAATCAATTTTATATTTTTTGTTTTTAAAAGAATGAATTTAGGTGAAAATTTTGCAAGAATCTTGCTAAAGTCTTACTCTGAGTCTTGTTCTTGCACAGTTAATCTTGTTCTTGCAAACATAACTAAGTCTTGTTCTTGTTCTTGCTAAATGTGGAAGAACCGGACAAGACTACAAGAACAAGACGATTTTTGCTCAACCCTAGTGGCTTGTCGCTTGGACTCGAGTAGGGTGGCGTTAAACAACTCGTCCTCCTCAAGACAAAGCCTGCAGGTAAGCTGCTTCCTAAGTTCAATTCCTTGGCCACTTCCGGTGTGTTTCATCAAAGTCCTAACGGCAAGGGCTCTCTTCATCAAATCCGTGTGTACTCTCATGGGCTGAATACAATGGCAGAGCCCTAACTAGCCGGGGCATCAACCATTCAACCCGATGACCCGGGATCCAAACAAGAGTAAGGGATTGAGGCCGCTTAGCTCAACAAGGGCACGTTGACAATTCCGGGCTATTTTAGGCCTTGTCCTACGGGACCATATCGCTGTGATTGCCGCTGAGCTATTGAGGAGAGTCTCCAACGTCGAAAAAGTGGGGAGGGTCTCGGTCGTGGAAAGGCAGGTCATGTATCATTTACTCTTCCATTAGATTTTGCTGAACTTTTACAATTTTTGTAAATGATTCCTTGAAAATAAGATTTCTTATCTTCATGTCACGCAAGCTCTGAACAGAAAGATAGTGGAGAGAGAAGAGGGAAAGAGCTGACAACGCCAACATTCAATTTTATTCCAACAACTATCAATACTACCGTGACAGAACGCTGACTTGAGTGATCTGACCGAAGAGGAGATGGGGGAAGACGATGGTAAAAGAAGGAAAGTTAGCTAGGTCGGATAAATGGAAAGGCGAAGGACCATGCCAGTGGGCAGTCATCAGCGGAATAGGGGGAATAACATGTAGCAAAACTTGCACTTCCCGCAACTATTTCAGACTGCTGGAAGTACTCTCGTAAACTCCTAGCGGTGGTCTCTGGTATCTATCCTATGAGAGAGGATAAGATTGGCATGAGGCTAATAACTTCACCCGGAAAAAAGAGCTATTACGGAACATTTGTGCCATTCAAAGTAAGAGCAGTGTGGCTCCATATTTTAGAACATTGGAGGTTGATTTGCTTTAGAGTCGCTTTTTGTCATATATTTCGGGGCTCCAAAAGGGCACTATAAGTGCAATTTTCGTGCTCTGTGAGAAGCCAGGACCGGATCCCGTATAGAGCCTTTAAAGAAGAAGAAAGAAGAAAGACCATGCCACGGAATGGGCTCAAACCACCGACCTCCGGTATGGTAGTCAATTGCCTTAACCTCTAGCCTATCGTTTTTCTCTTAAATTCGCCGGCAAAAAAGTATCGCAAAGTCCTAGCTCTAAAAATTATTTTCTTCCAAATTTTTTTAATGAAATTGGTCCAATTTTTTATGTGGAGAAAATAGATAAAGGTGTAGCTTCCAGCTAATAAGGATACAAATCGATTTTACCACCATCACCATAATCCTCGGACCTCATATTACAGCTGAGGTGCGAAAACAGGGGTTAGCGCCAAAGGTAGCCTTTCAATTTTTTTGGCTAAAAGTGGGTGTTTCATTTAGGAGATTACAATGGGCGTCATATTTCCCGCTTAACGCCGCTTACAATTTCCAGAAATTAACTCGGGAAAATTCGCCGCACAGGATGTCATGCTCCATTAATTTACCGCATGCAAAGGGGAAAACAAAAATTTCTAATTGAACAGTGCGCAGTGAAATTCCCGTGATAAATTATCAACTGTCGACAACTTTTTTTGTCTACCTCTGAGGGCTCTCCCCTGCGGGACCGGGACGTCTAAAATTTCCACCCCGGAGGTGGCTCCCGGATAGGTCATTAATTTTTTACAAGGAATTCTTTGGGAGGAAAAGAAATTCGCGTTCAAGTAAAAGTTTCCACGGGCGGCATCCTAGTAGATGAAAAATTCTCGAAAATATTTCGCCGTCTGGAAATTATGAATTCGCACCTCATAAAAGTTATTTATGAGCGATTAGGATGCAAATTCCTCACGTACCTTAAGGGTTCTTGTGTTTACACAAAACCGGGCCACAATCGAGCCACTAGCTCAGGAGAAAAGGCTTCTTGTCTTGCTGCTCCCAGCGGAACGGGCAATTAGGGTTTTTATTTATGGCGTGTTTTGAATTGAGTATTTTGTTTGGAACGATTTTTGGCCGAAAAATACGATATTCTAAGGCTTATAACAAAATTGGGTTGGGTCTTTTATATTGGAGTTATTGGAGGACCCAGAAGCCAAAAAGCCTGGGACTTGGGACGGCGCTGAGGACACCGTCGTGGGAAAAGGCAAAGAAAGGGTTTATTTGCTCAAAAAGTTTTATGACTGGTAAAAATCTTATAAATTTTTCTAGATTAATATTCCCTTTTGCACATACACAAAAATTAATCGGAATATTGTATTTGTGCCGTCGATTTTAATTTTATTCTTCTCGATGATGCAATATAGATAAAATAGACAGCATATATTCACTTAGTATACGTTTTTTGCCCTTGTTCACTTTTGAGTTTTAGAAAACTATTTTAAATACTTATGATACTCGGCATGGCTATTTCAGGCTATCTAACAATATTTTAAACGTTACACCAAAGCCCCATTAATGCACTTTCATTTATTCGACATTATAGGTGAACAAGTTAAGATATACATATGTAGGTACAGTGGAAATATGCTATAATGACCTTCAGAGGATCAGAACACATGCCGCCGCTATATCTGGTAGCCGTTACCAATCTTTGAAAAATGTTTAGAGTTTCAAACTCAATCCAACACCTCTCATAGGCATTAAGTCTGTCTGTGATAGCATAGTCAGAGTAAAACTCTACAAAGCGATTGTGTAGGTGGACTATGATCAATGTGACAAGTAATTATATGCGAACACTGTGCTGACTAATAAATATATCGTAATAGGAACATAATCTTTTTCTAAGATTAAAAAAAAATTGAAATCTGCGCCTCCAAACGAGTTGTACATAAAGGGTTTAGATATCGTTTGTTTCATTTTTGTTTTTCTTTTGTCTTTTCAAAATGACAACAGCACAATGCAGAAAAATTATTATTTATTCCATTTAAATGAACGGAAAAGGTTTCCAATTCCTTGCAGAACTGTTGGAGATGTGCAATAATTAATCACTAATATTCCGTTCGGCAAAACAGTCCGCTGGAGGGCAATTGTTTCCACCCTATGTCCCATGAGGGATTAAAGGAGCGCAATGATGATGAATATTCCGTTCGAGTTGCGTTAAATAGAACTCACACGGAAATAGAACTCACACGGAAAAATTGGGCGTACGTTGGGGTAACGAAATTCGGTTCGAACTCCATACTAGGCCTAAGAAAAGAATTTTACTTTTCCTTTTCCTTAATAAGTGCAATTTTCCAGTTAGTTCAATAAAAAACGCTGTTTCCATTGTAAAGTTAATTTCGTTTTGGCTTTTCACACAAAAAATCTCTGCATGTACCCTTGCGTGTATGCGTGTATGTGTGCGCTGTAGCGAGGCAACTTTAAAATCTACATATGAAGAAGTGTTCAATTGAGTTTTGAAACTCTGGACATTTTTCCATAGCCTGCCTCAAGGTGAAAATCTGATCAATCGATAATTTGCCTGGGCTGGACAACTGGTTTTGGCCTATGATGTTTCTGGCGTATTGGGCTATCATGTTTTGTAGGATAGCGGAGAATATCTTACACACGGTACTCAACAACGTTATACCGCGATAATTAGTGCACGCTGTGATATCTCCTTTTTTATGTAGGATGCCTTTTCTCCAGTCTTCTGGCATTATTTCCTGCTCCCAGGTTTCCTTTTTTTTTGTATGAGTTCTCTTTTCTTCTTTTCTGAGCTCTTTTATTCTCTTCGCGTGCCCGTGTTCTCTGAGGCTGCTGCAGCTGCCAGCTTGCATTCAGTTCAGTTGTCAGCTTGCATTCATTATCGAACCAGTCGTTCGATCCCTGCGACTTCTGCCTAAGATGGAATCCAATGACAATATTTTTAAGGCGGGTCCAGATCTAGTTCACCCTCTGCATCTCATCCACAGGGACTTAGGACGAGTTCTAATGCATGGCCGTAGCTGTTTCTGGCCATTACATTGCGTAGTGCAGCTGTGTTGATTCGAGCCTGATCAGCGGATAGAAAGCTTTTCAGGGTTGTAATGCGCTCTCGGAGCACCATACCAACAAGATAATGATCCGAGTCGAAGTTGGCACCTCGGTACTTTCGTACCGTCTATACTTTTTTCCTAGCGCGGATTTTTTTTATTTAAAGGCATTCCAACGAACGCGGGTTTTTTGCTAATAATTAATAAAGAAAACATAACTCTACTCAAAAGTCGGTAGTGTTGTACCGAACACTAGTACATGATTTTGGCAAGTAATGGCAACGCGCATTACGTAACTTAACACTCCGCTTATTTCAAGACAGTCTTTCGGATGATTTAAAATTACATCGGTTTTACCATGCATGGCAACATGAGATGCCCAGCGAGGTTTCATGAACATTGAATGCGATCCACTTGGGGCTGTACTAAAAGTTTGAACTGTCTTCGTCAAAACTAAATAGAGAAAATTCAAAACGTAATTTTGTATTTTATTGATCCACAGTGCAACCGCCAACCGACATACATACGTGAGATGTATAGAGGAATGACATAAATATATATCCTTTGTGCTAGTCCCATCTAAGGTATATCATCGATTTTTCATATATCATAACAAAATTTCCGTGAAGTGTTTCACCTTCCAGGAACAAGTTGTGTTCAATTTTTCACCCGTTTCTTAGGAACACGTGCCATCGATTGGGGGAAGATTCGACGGTAGCCGCAGAATTTGAAACAAATGGACAACATCCCGCTCGAATGGTTCATATTTGTCATAACCGTGCCGAGTGCCAATTTTGCTTGCCATTCTACATGCAAATTACAATGGTTATGGATTTCCTGTCGTCCAAGAGCTGTTGTTCAGGGGCTGCGCTCAAAATTATGAGTGGATCACTATTTCACATGGATTCTGCGAGGGGTAGTTCGAGAACAAATTTTTACACGGAAGAGAAAATTGGTTGGAAATTCGAAAATACGAGCCCTTTTCATGTAGGGCTATAAGGATTATGTGGCGTCCAGTTCTGAATCACAGCCGGGCATACAAGAAAACTTTAATCTCATTCTGTTTTTTGCTAGTGCAGAATAAACAATATGCTTGTAAAGCTGTCCCAGCCGTCTCTTTTTTGCCCTGACAACTGAACGCTGTTACACACTACAGGCTACAGGTTATAAGTGATCGACTCTTGCAGGACTCCGACTGTTCACCTCGCCTCTCCGTTCAAATTACACAGTCCAATTCCGATTAGAATTGTTATTGGATTACTGAAAAGTTATTACAGCTGAAAGCTGTTGTAGTGCTCAGAACATGAAAGGCGTACGTTCCGATTTCTGGCCAAAAAACCAGGAAAATGGAAACTCAATTTTCTGAACATTGAACAAAACTACTGAACCTCTGTTGTTACAAATCCTAGCAAATAATCAACAAAGCGAAATGCTAGCACGGGGTGGAGAAATTATGACAAAGTGACAAGTGCATTTGAGAAATTGCTTTCTATAGAAGCGGAACGGGCTGGACGCAATCTTCACAGTATCGCTGCAAATAAATTTTTAAAATTTTTCAAAAAGCACTTTTTATGAAACAGCATTGATATTAAAATCGATTTCGTAAGACACAACGGACGCCCAAGTAAGGTTTTGTCCTCTCCTTTACAAAGAAGTTTTACAAAATTACTTCGACGGGGTCGAATGGCCAGCAAACCGGAGACTCTTCTCAGGTGGTGGAAATGATTTATCTGAAGCGGGAAAGCTCCACTGCGGATGTCATTGAAATCTGCAGGCAGTGTCTGTCCCTGAGACTATATTTCTTGGTTAAAAGCAAGACTCGCTCAAGTTTTTCTATGTTCGGGGTTGAAACTCATTGCAATTTGCGTTCCGAAAGTGCCTGAATGCCATTATTCATCCGGGTGACCGTAAAACGTTTATATATTCCGCCAGTTGTGCTTAGTTTGTGTAGGTCTGGCAAACTAAACACCACAAGCATGCTTTGCCCGCCCGTTTACAGTGAAGCGGAGACATAAATTTAAATATTGGTTGGGTATACATATATTTTGCTTGCAGTCCGCCCAGTGCATTCGTTTTCCAAAATATCCCAAAATGAGCGTGAATGCCCAGAGCTTATAGCACCTGGATGCCCGTGCCAGTGGATGACGTGTCGTCCAAAATCAGACAAATTTGATCACCGATATTGCCGTGGACCAGGAAAAGAGCAGAAACTCTTCGTAAATTAGATTCATTGAAAGTTATCCTAGAAACTGGTCCTTTCTGAATCAGGGCACTCAATTAAATTTTGCTTAACCAGAATTGGTGCCGTACAGAGCTCCTTTCAAGTCTCTAGGGCGCACGGCAGGGCTTTTATTAAGGAAATAACTTTTCTCATTAAGATTATTAACAAAGTTTTCTTATTCGTGGAAATAACACTCGGCGGCGTGTACCTTTCATAGAACTGTGGAGTTGTCTGGAATTGAAATTTTCCCCTTGCTACTTTTACTATGGATGCCTTAGCAACGCTCCAGAGTTATGTTATAGCTTCGCAGGGTCCATTACCCGGAGGCCCAGATAAGCACAAAGAACAAAGTGCTTCAGGTCAGCAATTTATATGTTTCCTATTAATGACTCAAACAAATAGAATAGTGATGCCTTTTGAAGTAATGAATTCGCGGGAAAATATCGTTTCCTGAGGTCCTAGCAGCAAGTGCCATTGAGAACGCGACCAAATCAATTGCGACAAAGAAGCTTCCAGCAATAAGTGTTAAATGTGCCTTGGCAAACTCCCTTAAAGAGCAAGAGCTCATCTGATTAGGTAATCGTGCTAATACCGCTACAGTACGTAAATTAAAGGTATCGATATGCGTTTTGTTTGCAGTCATTGTCCTCAACCACATGCATCGTCATGACGCTTTTGAAATGATATGAGCCCCGACCATTAGTGGCCATCTTTAGTCCCCGTAAACATGAAAAAGCTTTTTTCGTGATATGCCAGAAATTAGAAAAAGTGCCGTCATTATGAGCTCCCGTGTCAAGTACGGCGGGATGTGGCGAAAAGATAAGCTTTTTACATCTTAATTTTATGAAAAAGGAGATTATAAAACATTCCGCGGTGAAAAATGTTAATAACTGCGAAAATTCCTTTTATTACGGGGCAAGTGAACAGCCATTATGCTGGAAAGTAGGAAGGATATGCTACATTTTTCAATGATAGTCAAAACAGAGAGGAGGATTTATTGCGCGATCCATTAAGTAGTCCAAGCAAGATGCATGTGCATATGAAAAACCTTACGACGAATAATTTAGAAGAGGTTGTCTTAAAAATATGTCCACACCTTAAAGGTGTTGTGTAGAGGCTTCTGCACTTTTGAAATTTATTTTTTCATTTTTACATAATCATTTAATCAACTCGGGCTACGATATTAGTATATCGAAATTTTACTCGGTATGGCTAGATTTTATTTTTTTATAAAAGTCGGATGGAGGAAACGTGGCGCTCGTAGCATCACTAATGTGGCGGCTCGTCCCTCACAGAAATAATTCCAACAATATTTACAATATCATTTATCTCCCCTCATAGGGGAATTGCCATTTATATTAGGAAAGACGTAGCCTTCCAGAAGGTGTACAATAGTACAACTCCTGATTTCAACCATCTCTGTCTAAAAATTTTACTTCCAAAGCACGTCATTTTCTTCTGTTTTCTATACAGGAGTCCTAATATCAGTAATGAAGCTTCCTCTTTGGCATTTGACGCTATCTCTGAACGTATCTCCTGTTTTTTATCCTCCCATCCGGACTGTGAGATCATTGTTGCGGGTGATTTCAACGTTCACAACGTAAAATGGCACCAGTGTTTCTGGCAGGGATGCCGAGCTCTTTGCTGAGACAAATAACCTATACCAAATTGTCAACGGTCCTACGCGCATTCCTGACACTGCAGGTCAAGGACGCCACCTCCTTGATCTTTTTCTTACCTCGCACCCAACAAAATACTCCGTCGAAATTGACTCTCCTCTGGGCAACTCAGATCTCTGTCTAATCTTTATTTATTTATTTGCCAAAACAAGGCTCACTTAACCTAAAATTACATTTTACATATGGTACTTAACATAACATATGGTACTTAAAGTAAGCACTGGCAGAAATAATCATAAGTTATACTAATTGATTTGTGGCTGTTAGTAAGGATCTAAGTTTTTTTTTGTAAGAATGTTTGTTTATGGAGGGAGAGAAACATGATTCATAGGAATTAAAAACCATACAGCATCTGTTGACAGGCTCGTTCAAAGCATACTCCGTACGATGCGGATATTCCTTAAGCACTTTTGTATGTTTGTCGAACATCATCATTAAATTTGATCATATCCGACAGACACTGCACTTTAATTTTGCCATTTAGAACGTCAAGGGTGAGGCATGACGTGAGCAGCTTTCTCCTGCATGACAGAGGCATGAGTTCTAGTACCTTTAACCTCTCCGTGTAGGGTGGAAGGTTATGATAATCATGCGGATCATGTAGATGCCTCAGCGCAAATAGAAGGAATTTCTTTTGAATTGATTCAATCCTGTTGCTGTGAACTTGGAATATAGGGTCCTAAATAGTGCAAGCGTATTCCAGGATTGGGCGGACTACAGAACAGAAAAGTGTCTTTGTGACCCATACATTGTCGAATTCTTTAGCCCTTCTCTTTATAAAGCCAAGAAGTTTATTGGCTCTGGCCGTGATATTATCATATTGCAGATTGAAATTTAGTTTGTTGTCAAGGACAACACCTAAATCCACAATATGATCAACATGGTTCAAAATTTTGCCGTTGAGATGATAAGAGTGTAGCTGCGTGTCTTTTTTGCGTGAGAAGGTTATTGCATGACATTTGCTGGTGTTAAGATGCAATTTATTAGCTGTGCACCAGTCATGTAATGCATCAAGTTTCGACTGGAAAAAGACTACGTCAATTTGGGATTTAACGGCGCTATATATTTTCAGGTCGTCTGCATAAAAGAGATGTGGAATATCTATTAACTTTTCAGATAAATCGGTGATGAAGATATTGAAAGGAAGAGGGCCTAGATGACTACCCTGGGGAACCCCGGAAGTTACTGCAATTTCATTAGAAAAAAACCCTTGAAATCTAACAACCTGAGTTCTTTCATTTAGATAAGATTTTATCCATTCCAGGGTAGTACCTGATATACCGGCTCTTACAAGCTTTGCCATTAAGGTGTCATGGTCTACTCGATCAAAGGCAGTATAAACAGCATCCATTTGATACCCGTTTTCCATGCCACGCAGCAGATCAGAAGCTAAGACCATAAGATTTCAGGTCGTCGAACGCCCTTTTCTGAAACCATGCTGTTGTTCGTTTAGCAATGGGTCAATAAGTGGGGCAATTTTGTCATAGACAAGTTTTTCGAAAAGTTTGGGAATGGATGACAAGATAGCAATGCCCCTATAGTTGCCCACCGAGTGCTTATCGCCTGCTTTATGTATCGGCGTGAGGAAAGATTTTTTCCACATCGTGGGAAAGTGCCCTAATGATAATGATTTATTGAAGATAATGTGGAGAGGAAATAAGATCTGTTTTGCGCAGCACTGCAAAAAGGCAGGAGGCAGATTGTCAGGACCGGGACCTTTTTTAGCATCAAGATTATTTAAGCCAGTCATTATGTCGTCAACGGATAGGGATAGATTATTTATTAGAACTGAACTCCCAGTGTACGTATGTGTTGGATCGGTGAGCACTGTATTCGATTTTTGGGAAAAGACTTCGCTGAACCAGGCAGCAAACATATTGCTAATTTCTTGTGGGCACGAGGAGTGCTTTCTACCGTTTGTCATAGATGTCGGATAGCCCTGGGTCTTTCGTTTTACATTAACGAATTTAATTACTAAGGAGACAATGAATTTCTTTGAGCGTTTTCATATCAACACAGATTTTCTCAAAGATCCTCCCAGTGCCTGGCCTGAAAATGCTCATTTCAAAGAAGGATACAGGATCGTCCAATCATTGAAGGTTGTAAATGATATGGCCGAACGAGGAGTCAAATTAATAACTGATTTCAATAATCTTCCGACCAAAGATGAGGATCAAAAGCAATATGTCCTTCAACTAGTCAGCAAGTGCCGACAGCTGTATCCTGATGTCTCCAAATCCACTTTAAGCAAAGCTCTGGAATAGATCATTATATGTATATTTAACTTCTTAGAGCCCCCTTTTTCCCTTTCCTCAATAAATTATGTACTTATTTAAATATAAGAGTTTTCTTTAAATAAACATTAAAGTACTAAAATAAAGATTAGTCATCATCACTTATCAAAAATAATATTCGAAGTTTGTTCCTAGAGGTACATGTTTTTGGTGACAAAGGCTGTTATAGCTCCTTTTGGCGACAAGTAATGGTACAATGAATACAAACTATGTAGAACAGTATTACCTTTAATTTAAGACATTACCCGTGGGTGTAGAATGGACTGTTCTGGAGATATGACTCTGAAACTCCGCCGTTCAGCAAAAAAATGGAGATTTTGCCAACTGTGAGTGAGTAGCGGCACGGTTTAACGTGCTCCAATCGTGCTAAAACTTTAGCTATCTAAAAATCTGCAAAGGCTGATCATTTTGTGGGGTTCCCGTTGATAAAATTCCGACATCGATTTCTTACGGCCACCCTAGTATGCAGCTATTCATTCCTCATTCCTCCAAATCCATAAAGCCTAGGCAGCATGGAAGGTTTAATAGGGAATGCATGAATGCAATTAAAACTAAAGAAGCCGCCTACAGAGAGTACAGACATTCTCCGAGCGAACTATCTAGACGTGAGTACATCAGGTTGAGAAATTCCTGTAAATCCACCATCAGGAAAGTCAAGGAATTATACGATGACAGGCTGAGAAATAAACTCATTAACTCCACTGCTGGCAGTAAAAATTTTTGGTCCTTGGTAACCTCCATCAGGAAGAATTTTACCTCACACACAACGCCTCCATTCATCTACAATAAGCAGGTGATAACAGAAAGCAAACCCAAGGCCGACTTACTTGCATCTCTGTTCGCCGAAAACTCTTCCTTACCCGATGCTGACATGCAACCACCAGCCATCGAGTGTTCCACCCACTCAATGGACGGAGTTTTCTTCAGAACACGTGAAGTGTATAGGTGTCTCAAAGAGCTTGACTCCAATAAATCCACTAGCCCCGACAATATTCCCCCTATGGTTCTTAAAAAATGTGCCTCACCTTTGGCTAAACCTCTGAGCAAACTCTTCGCCCTATCCTACTTCTCCGGAGTCTATCCCGACTCCTGGAAACTGGCCCATGTTCAGCCCATACCAAAAAAAGGTGACACTAGGTGACCCCGCTAACTACCGCCCAATAGCAATTACTTATATTCTCTCCAAAGTGATGGAGACAATAATAAACAAGAGACTTTTGAGATATCTTATCGCAATCTCATGTCCATTTCAATCAACAGGGACATTGAACGAATTCTTGAATGGGGCCGCAAGAACCGTGTTGAATTCAATGCATCAAAAACGAAATACTGTCTCATCTCCAATAAAACCTGCTCCGACCCTCCTTCTATTTCAGTGGACAATAAAAACTAACGGCAGAATCGTCTTTAAACATCCTAGGCATAATACTATCCGAAGATCTGCGGTGGAATAACCACATATTCCAAATCGCTAAACAAGCATTGCAATGCCTGGGATTCCTGAAAAGATGCAAATTCCTCCTTCAGCCGTCGGCCAGGGCTACAATCTACAAGTCCTACATTCGTCCCCGCCTCGAATACAACTCGTATATTTGGGCTGGGGCCCCGAGAACCACCTTAGCCTGGCTGGACAAGGTGCAAAGTCGCGCTCTCAAACTTATTGGCGATAGCGCCATTTGCTCCTCAATTGACTCATTAAGCCACCGTAGGAATGTAGCAGCCCTTGCAAAATTTTACCGATTTTACCACAACGATTGCTCTACTGAAATAAGTAACCTCATGCCTCCACGGCAACATTTTTCCCGCAACACAAGACTTGCCCGCTCGGCCCACCCTTATAGTCTACAGCCCTTATCTTCGCGCACACTCCGATTTAGAAATTCGTTTATAACAAGAACAACGCGACTGTGGAACAACTTACCTCAGTCAATATTCCCGAACTCATACAACACCCAAGAGTTCAAGCGCAAGGTTCACCACCATCTCCTCCAACACCCACCCGACTCCCCCTAATCTATCCTATCTTTCTCTCTATCCTTCTGTAACGGTCAGCGATATAAATAGTGGGCGCCACTTGCTGTCACACTTCGAGCTAAGCTTACTACTAGACATTGCACCATGACGTGTACGACATGACGAACTAGTGTTTTTGCGTGTGACTTCTCTTTTTACGGATAATCACTATTTGTGTTTGTAAGTATGATTTATATTGAGGAAATAAAAAAAAGATATTAAATGGAAAGGTTGATTTTTATTAATAAACAATATTAAATGGACAATGGAATTATAAACACGGAATAGCGTTATCTTGATGTTACTTCTTGTCTCTAAGCCTCTGTGACGATTTGGTAAATCCCAAACCGTATCTAACCCTAACGGTGTATAGGATTCCTTACCCGGTGTGGTTAGTCCCACTTGTAGGTAAAGAAACATTTGTATATCCTGGGACTCGCCTTTTATACTGTTTCCTTGATTCAAGCTCGCTCTGATATTTTAGTAGGCGAGCTTTTGATAACTTTTACTATAATTTTTATAGTATTAGAACTGCCATATATAGGATGCTTTGCTTTCCTGTCAACTCAAATTAATTAATTTATTTGTCAAACTTTATTTGGATTTGTCTATTGTCATCATCGCATCAACATTCTCCCCCCGTTGAGAAATTAAATTGATCAACCTATCATGGTATTATTTTATTTTAAATTTTTATTAATCTTAATTAATTTTAGGTTTCAAATTTGACCAAATAATATTATTTTTGCGTATGGAAATCCTCACACTACGCCCTCCATGTAAAAAGACAGTGTATCGCTTCCTGGCGGTGTCTCGGATATGTTTCCACGGTATAGATTGCAGTTCTTCGAAGGATATGGTAAAGCTTCTACCTTCTTTGGTCATTAACGTATAATTTTTATTCTCTGTTATAGTCTCAGCTGTTTTCTTTTCAGGCGTGGTTTGGACATCCATCTCCTTCCAATTTATGCCCCTTCCTGACATGATAGGCCGCTCGTCCTGATGAATATTGCTATGATTATGTGTTGAACTAGGGAGTGCGCTTCGTGATTTGCATTGTTGATTTCGTTGAGTCGGTGACGTGGTAGTAGCCCGTTCTCCTAGTAATTGTCCTCGGGTCGGACAATATGTTGATTCTAATTCTGTTTCTTCAAAACCCCAGTCATCTTCTGGATGGATTTCTAAAATATCTTCCATGCTCGTATGTATCTATAAACAAACTGATTAAATTATTTAAATTTTACAACGTATTAATTTATTTAACAGCTCATTGTTGGTATAATACCTAATCTGTTCTGAATGTTGTGGTAGTTGTAAAGTATGTTATTGTGTGATTTTAGTGATTTATGAACAATTTTGTGGCCTTCCATATTTGAACTGGTCCATACGTAATCCAAAGTTTTCTTCTTAAGATCTGGACTTGAATGGTCTTTATTGCCTTGTTCGATACATTGTTCATGAAACAGAACTGGACCTTTTTCTTTAAGCTTACAATTGATCCTGAAGCAATTAGCAAGTAACCGCTTTAATCTACTTGTTGATAAACACATGGATTGATGTTGTTCAGGTAATTCATCAATTTGTGTGAACTCCGACTGAGGCCAAACTTCTGACTTCGTTAGCCATGCTAGTCCTACTTTCCATAAAGATGATAAAATAAACATTTCTGGCAATTGACCTCTAGAAATAAGGTCGGCCGGATTATCTTTCGTCCACACATGATGCGAATGCTTTACAGCTGGTAATCCTTGGATATAAGAGACACGATTTACTATAAATGTCTTCAATTGATGAGGTGTCCAATAGAATACTTGATTAATTTTCAATTTAATCGCTGAGATTACCGTTTTGATTGAGGACGCCAATAGTTGATCACCATATAATTCTAATCTCGGTATACTTTGAGTTTTCAATGGTGCTACTCGTGATTTGGCACACAACAATTGCGTTATAATTTTGTTATCCTTGTCGATTATTCTCAGGTATATACATGCTCCATAAGCCCTTTCGCTGGCATCAGAAAATCCATGCAATTGTACATCCTTGAGTGCTTGTGCGGCTCTTAAATAAGGTTGACCTTCATCGTCGGCGAGTTGATGAAGACATCGAATTGCTAGATATGGAGCAGATGAGACACCAGATGAGAGATGAGACGAGTTCCTATTTAATTCATAAGTCTGTAGCCTTTTGTTATCGTCTCTCCATAAAATGCGTTGATATTTTCTATCTTCTTTCCGGACTAAAAATTGTCTATACATTTTCTCTATATCTCCGGTTAACACAATCGGATACCTTCGAAACCGTATCAACAGAGAAAACAGATTGGACTGAATAGTTGGACCCACCAAGAGACTATCATTTGCAGACACACCTGTACTTGTTTTGGCAGATGCATCAAAAACAACTCGAACCTTTGTAGTCATACTGGATTCCTTTCTAACTGCATGATGTGGTAAATAATAAGTTGTTCCCGAACTCGATTCATCATTCACTGGTGACATATGACCCAATGTTAAATATTCTTTCAGAACGTCATTATATTGATTCTGAAACCTTGTATCCTTACTCAACTTTCGTTCGACACTCTCAAGTCGCTTTAATGCACATTGGTAAGAACTTCTTAAGTTAGTAACTTGTGATTTGAAAGGTAATGTTATCCTTTCTTCCAAAGAGAACTTATTTTCCCTTGGACACTCTTCTGTCTCCCACAATTTGCTCAAGTTAAATTGTAATGATGTTGTGAGATGACAGGCATGATGTTTACGTGATGATTTGATAGTCGGCGCGGCGCCTCCGACAATCCAACCAAGCAATGTCTTTTGTAATAAGAACTCTTGCTTCTCTGGTAGTTGAATTCGTATTTGCCCTACTGATAGTACTGAGAGCGTTGTTCCTGCTCCTAATAGGATATCGATTGGTGCTGGTTGGTAAAACTTAGGGTCTGCTAGTTTGAGATTCTTTGGTATACAACCAGTTTCGAACTTGATTTGTTGTTCTGGTATTGCTTGAGAGATGGTCGGTATAATTAAGAAGGTCAATGTTCTTTCATAATTATTTCTACATGATTGAATGGTTGTGATTACCATCTCTTTTGCATATGTTGTCGTTTCGTTTAGCATGCCTACGGGTATCTGGCAGATACTCCTTTTCAAACCTAAAGTGTTGGCTAAATTCTCTGTTATAAAATTGGTGGTGGAACAGGTGTCCAATAAAGCTCGGCATTGTATCGGTTGAGTGTCCTTGTCCAAAATGTTTAGCATAGCCGTTACCATGATATCGTTTGCCACCGAGTTTATAACCAAACTAGTTGGGTTTCTTTGACTCGGTATAGCATTCTGCATTAATCATGTTTCTGATTCTAGTTTACACCTTTCTGATGGGATGGTGTTGATTTTGTTCTGATCAACTTCGATATGTAGTAATGTGTTGTGACGTTTCTTGCACCTTTGACAAGATGTCCTTGATTTACACTGATTTACACCATGTCCTTTGCCAAAACAATTGAAACATAAACGAGCTTTAGAAACTACCTCTTGTCTTTTCACTGTTGTCAACTCACGAAATTTATTACAGGTATAAATCCTGTGGGATTCATTACACATTGGACACATGATACCTAAATTTTTATTGCTTTTATCTATTGTCGTAAACGTTTGCGAACGGTCACGAAATTTAGCTGTACCAATGACCTCATTTCCTTGTCTTGAAGACCTGCAGCTTAGTTGTTCAGTTGTAACATTTGCTACGCAAATGGCTCGCCTTTCCAGAAATTTGAGTAGTTCGATATATGAAGGCATTTCCTTCCCATTAAACGATAATTCCCATTGTAATACCGTGCTGGTGTTCAATTTTGATAATATTAAATCAATTAACGGTATGTCCCAATGAGACACTGGTGCCTTTAAATTTTCTAAGGCTCTAGTATGCTGTTGGAAAGTGTCAACTAAACTGTTTATAGCCGAAGGTGTATCCTTTTGTAGCTTCGGATATTCTCGCAATATTGCCCAATGGCGACGCAATGTTCTACTTGTACATTCGAATTTTTCTTTCAAGATATTCAAGGCGGTTTTGTAGCAGGGTAAGGAAAATATCACTCACGAACGAAAAAATTCGATTCTTTCTCATTCTTTTCAGTTCATGAGTGATTCGAAAATCTTTTGACTCACGAGTGATAATTATTCCGAGAATTTTATCCTTTTCTGCTCATGAAATGAGTGAAATTTATGACCTGCATATGTTTTCAATCACTCGTAATTGATTGGAAAAACCCAGGTAGAGAAAAATATCACTCATGAAAAATTCAGAGCAGAAAAGAATCTTTCACGAATGATTCACTTTGGTTTTGAAGTTTGAAGTGTTAACACCGTGACTGAATTTTCTGAATTTTTGCAACAAATTTGAAAAGTTGAAGTAAAAATTGAATCTTTTTTTATTCTGTGAATTTATAAAATGGGACGACGTAAGACCATTGACACAGCTTCGTTAGTGATGTTCGATGCGGAAACTAATAAATCCACTTGTAAGCAATGTGGAAAGTGCTTGACAGGGAATTTATCAGGAAATATAAAAAGACACTATAAGCTTGTTCACAATTATGTGGAAGATGCCAATGAAGGTAGTGAGAGTATTATTGAAGCATCTGCAGCAAAACGAAATAAAAGAAGCCAAATCCGGATTGAAATGGACAAAAATGAATTTTTAAAGTGTTGTGTTGGGCTGGTGACAGTGAAGAGCATTCCGTTCAGGATTTTCGATGACGAACAATATTTCAAAAAACTGATTAAACCCTATGAAGAACATTTCCGCACAAATTTAAATGCTAAAAGTATTGTTGACCATGTTTCCACAGTCAGCAGCGAAATAAAAAACATAATATCGAAGACTGTGAGGAACAAAATGATTTCATTAAAAATTGATGTGGCTACGAGGATGGAAAAAAGTATTCTTGGCATAAATATTCAATACATTTCCAATTTTAAATTGAATATAAATACAATCGGCATGATTGAATTAAAAAAGAGGCATACTGCTGAGTTTTTAAAAGAAGAGATTTTGAAGTGCCTTTGTGAATTTAATATAAGTATTCGTCAAGTTTATTCCACAACGACAGACAATGGTGCGAATGTTTTAAAAGCATCGAAACTTTTAAGGGATTTCCAAGAAAGTCAATTCTGTTTACGTGGAAACGAGTGTGTCCTAACCGATTCTCCAGAAAACAGCCTGGATGAGTTTGAAGAAATACACAACCAGCTAGAAAAAGTTTCAATTTTAGCAGTAATAAGATGTGCCGCTCATACCATACAATTAGCTGCTCATGACGTCCTAAAGAAAATTGGATGTCAAGTGGAGGATTGCCGAAAAACGGTTAAAAATCTACGTGTTCGAATTCGAGGAGGAGAAAATTTCAAGATGCCTGTAATCGACAATGCTACAAGGTGGAATTCTACATTTGAAATGATTAATTCGCTGTTTGAATTAAAAGAAGAGATCGAAAACAATGACCACCTTAGTGATTGCCCCGATGTGGATTGGCGCTTCGTGCAAAACTTTTTGAAAGCTTTTAAGCCATTGTCGGATTGCACAAAGAAATTTCAGACTGTGCACTATATATTAGGAGATTTTTACCGGGACTGGTTGTGTTGTGAAATCGAACTTGAGGAAATTAAAAACACCAACGAATACGCAAAATTATTGCTAGAATCAATGATCAAACGGAGGGACAATATGATGACAAACAATAAAGCTCTTGTTGCGGCACTTTATTTGGACCCAAGATTCAATTTTGCCAACAGTCCATTTCTAACAGATGAGCAAAAGCAAGAAGCAATTGTAAGTTTTTGAACACTTTTACATTTACAAAATTCCGTTCACTAATATTATCACTATTATTATTTTCAGAAACACTTACTCCACACAAATAGAGCCATCAGAGAATTGTGTGGAGAACTGGACAGCGAAGGCACTAATTCAACGGCAGAATCACAGTCTTCAGCAGTGAACATAAGCACCCCATCAACCTCAACAGCGGCCGGTTTGTATGCCAAATTAGAGAAGAAAATGTTAGGCACAATCGGAATTAACAATTCAATCGAGCAAAGGACATTAAAACAAAAATTGGAGAACCTTGGATATCGGGAACGACTTCCATTTGAGCAGGACGTGCTCGGTTACTGGAAAGATTTTTCCTGCAATGACAGGGAAATCGGGAAACTAGCACAAGTTGTACTCGCTGTGCCGTCTTCACAAGTGTCGGTTGAACGTGCGTTTAGTGCACTTTCAGTCATTTTAACTAAAAATAGAAGCAAATTGTCTAAGGAAACATTAAATAAGGTTCTTTTAGCTAAACTGAATGGAAACATTTTAAAAGAATTAATATTAAATGATGTAGAGTAATAGAACAGTTAAGTTGTAACCGTATTATAATTAGAATAAAATTTTTCAATTAAACTTACAATATGCTCTTAAAGATTTGAATTTCTAATTTCGCGATTGTCCACATATCGTTAACATAATGAATCATTCGTGATTTATTCACATGCCTTAAAAATCATGAGTGATATATATATTTTAATCACCACTTTAAATATCACTCACGAACAAAAAGATTTTTTTCTTGAGTCCAAAACAAAATTTCACTCATGAGTTAAAAATAAAATTCACAAGTTTTTTTTCACTCATGAGTGATTCGAATTTTTTCCGCTCTCCTTACCCTGTTTTGTAGTTTTCTTCATTAGTCTCTAAAGCTTCTATTACTTTAGCAGCTCTTCCTGTGAGAGATAAGCGCAGATACTGGAGTTTCTTTACCTCTGGCAAATCTTCTTGGTCAATGAGCGTACTAAAGAGACTGTAAAATGAAGCCCATTTTTCGACCGTTCCGTCGAAAGTCGGTAATGGAATCGGTGGTAAAATCACTGCAGAATTGTTGATTTTATGCACAGATGAACCTGATGATGTTTCAGCATTATTGGTTCTCTCTCCATAATGCTCCTGTATTTGTAGTACTCGACTTCTTTCCAAATTGTAACTCTCAATAATTTCAATACGACGATTTTCTTCCGTTTCATCAATTTCTTCTATATTAGTTTGTAGTTCTTCAAACTTCTCAAAAGCCCTTTCCATCGTATCAAGGGTTGTTTTCACTAGGTAAATGTTGCGATTGGTCGCGTCTGTATCCCATTTATCCAGAATATTTCTTAACATTGTTACTGTTGAAATAATATAGGCTCGTTGCCTCTTTAATTTGTTTAGTTCGGTCATTTTCGTTTCTTGTAAATTAATTTACGAAAATAGTCTTATGATTACTGGCCACCCAAGTTGATTGCTTTTGTTACTGATAAGTTGCTGGCCAGATCCGGCTCGAAGGACCAATGTTTTTGCGTGTGACTTCTCTTTTTACGGATAATCACTATTTGTGTTTGTAAGTATGATTTATATTGAGGAAATAAAAAAAAGATATTAAATGGAAAGGTTGATTTTTATTAATAAACAATATTAAATGGACAATGGAATTATAAACACGGAATAGCGTTATCTTGATGTTACTTCTTGTCTCTAAGCCTCTGTGACGATTTGGTAAATCCCAAACCGTATCTAACCCTAACGGTGTATAGGATTCCTTACCCGGTGTGGTTAGTCCCACTTGTAGGTAAAGAAACATTTGTATATCCTGGGACTCGCCTTTTATACTGTTTCCTTGATTCAAGCTCGCTCTGATATTTTAGTAGGCGAGCTTTTGATAACTTTTACTATAATTTTTATAGTATTAGAACTGCCATATATAGGATGCTTTGCTTTCCTGTCAACTCAAATTAATTAATTTATTTGTCAAACTTTATTTGGATTTGTCTATTGTCATCATCGCATCAACAACTAGTAGTACAAAGGACGACACCTAAGCTTAGACTATCATATAAAAAAAAAATATCATTTATCAACAAAAATTATTAGTTGTTAACATTAAGGCTAGATAATTAAGCTGGAATTAAATTGAACGTTCATGAGCGCTCATCAGCACTGAGAGATGTCAAAATGAAAATGAATACACACAGCCTAATTGTACACGGTATACCTAATTGTAGTGAACACATTGCACTGGAATAGACTCTATTCTGTTCAGAGGGACGTAGTTCTGCGTTGTTTGTGTTTCTGACGGCCGTTGTGGTAGTCAGTTTGGGTTGGTTTTGTATTAATTGTTTTATAATTTAAAAAGAAAATGGTTATGTTTTTATTATTTTATGTTGCATTAAATTATTTTTGAGTACCAAGTTCGTCAGCACACGCGAACTCTGATGAACGTTCAATGTTTTCATCTTTTTAAAAGTAACGCAGATGTGAAGTAGAAGTGAAGTAAACGTAACTTCTAACTTGGATGGATGGATGGATACATTCCCAGGTAGAAAATTACTATCGGGACGACGTTGTTCGACAAGGTCGCGCCAACTATGGGTCAACTGTGGGATCTTTTGGCAACCCTTGAACCCTTATCGAATGCCAACGTTGGTTCTTTATTGCATGCTAACATTGATCCTGTATTGTATACCAGCGTTACCAGCGTTATTATTATACATATTTATTATTTATGTGCTCAATGATTCAAAATTTTGTTATATATTGTCATTATGACCGAGAAATAAAAATTAGGTACATGTCATTTACTTTTTATGATTGATTTGATTAGATATAAAAAATAATTGATACTTTTGCAAATTAATTAAAAAACAATTGTCCATTGTCGTGATACGTCTTTGTGTTTGATTAGATTTTCCTGCCTGTGGTGGGAGCGTGTACACTTTTGTGGCATGCCTATTTGTTCGCTATGCGTGCTAGCCGCTGGCGCGTGCGCGCTGGAAAGAAAATAACGACTAAATCATTTTTAATCGGGTGAGTCATGGAGCCTAGACAAGGAGTTAAAACTACGTGTTGTCAATTTTTGTTTGATTGAGTGAGGGCGCCACAGTCACATGTATACCAAAAAACATGGCCGATCGCATTCATCCGGTTCGTTAACTATCAAGATAATTTATTTTTATGCCTAACTTGAAAAATGGGCTTCTAAATTGGATTTATATCGATGCGATTTTTTGTATTTAACCAATTTATGAATTTTCCAATGAATTTTTATTAATTTCCAATGAATTTTTTTTGCATTGCTCCATTAATCAGCTAACTTCATGTGGTGAACGTCAGCTTTAGGCGACATCTGTGGCAAAAAAGGAACTAGAAGTTTAGTTTCTGCAACCTTCCATTTCCGGTTATTTTCGCCATAAGAGTTTTAACTCCTTGTCTAGGCTCCATGGGGTGAGTGATTGGACTGGAAGGGATCGTTTATTATAAGGTACTTCCAGTTGGTCAGACGATTTGTTCTCAATCCCACAGCAGGCAATTAAAAACATAGCCCCAGGCAATTGAACGAAAGCGGTCTGAATTGACGAGGAGAGAAATTGTCTTCCATCAGAAAACACATTTCTTTGATGACCTTTCAAAAATTGGGAATGTTAGGTTGGGAAGTTGTGTTACATCCTCATTTAGTCCATACTATGAAAGAGATTAAGCTGACTTCAAAAAGTCTGTGAAAACTACTTGATTCAGTTTTTCAACCAGAAGCCACAGAAGCTCTTCACCGCTGGCAACATGGCTCTAAATGGCCTAACATTGCCGATAATATTGGAGCATGTTTGGCCTAAGCAAATTGACTTTTACACTTTAAGAAAACCAGCTGAACAAAAACTTCACGAACTTTTTGACGGACCTAAAAGTAAAACATTCGTTCCCGGTATATTATGGCCGCAATTTGTTGTTTATAAAAGTTTTAAATTAACTTCTGGAACTGGAACTCTAATTAAACTTTAAAACAAGCTCAATTTTAATAATTTCTAGAAGAGCATTTTAAAAAATTATATCTTACATAAATGTTCGGCGATTTTTAATTACTCTTCTATGAACTAAGTACAGTGAACACAGTGTAAAGCATTTACTACTCTCGCCCACATTTGAGTCTCCGAGAGGTCTTATTATTTCCCGAGGGGCACTACACGCAGTCCTTCTTCCAGATACAGACGTAATTACACGTCCTCTTGCCACGAGTAACTAATTCTGAGGGAACTTAATTCCAGGTTTTAATAAAAAATATTCTGACAGAGGAGCCCGTGCAATTGCATCTAGGAAGTCAAGAAGGCTCCTTAATAAGTTTGCTGCAGAGCTGTTGCCATCTGAAAAAGGGCTAAATCCTTGCATCTTGAAAGGACTTCAACAAAATTAAAAATTAATGGAAGCGAGAATTCTCGTACGGTGCAGACTCAGAGAATTAACAATAACGCGATTTTGTGAAAGCGGAATTCTGTTGTTCGCTGGGACTCGATGCTAGCAATCTCTTTAACTTTCTTGGCCCTCTTCCTGGAACTCAATTGACGCAAAATTTGAACACGAATAGTGAAATGATGAACAGCGACTTAGGGAAAGTGTCCTGTTGAAGCTACCAAATTAGGAGGAGCTTCATTCTATTCAAAATCCCAGGGCCGGCACGGAGCCAGACGTAGTAAATGTAAATGTTTACACAGAGTTTAAAAATCGTTCAACATACTTTTTGCAATTTTCCGAAAAAAAGCCAAGTCATTGACATTTTTGTCATTTAGCATACGCCTGAATTCGCCCAGTCCCAGCGCTAGAAGTCAGAGTGGCTTAAGCGGGGACACAGAAGTAATTTAAATTGTAGTCAAACGAAGTTTTCTTCATCACGATGCCACACTGTTGAGCAAACTTGGCAACTTTTTATTTCTACTCAACATGATTGCCCTCTTTTAAGGGAAAAGTTCAAAGTTGTCGCCTGTTAGGGTATCAGTGAACGGAGCAACTTTTAGGCTAGCAAAGAAATTTACATATGTCAATAAGGTTGGCAGTGAGGAGATCCCCTTCGTGTTCTCCTTCCTTTCTGCACCCTTAAGATAAGCTTTCAGCTGCCGTCCCCATATATTACTGGAAGGAATATATAAAGAACATTGCGACGCAAACTTTGCTTTTAGGGCTTTTATGGCCAATGCCTTGGGTATTTACCGAAGTCTTCTTGTTGGTTATTGCGTCCACGACAAAGTAACTTCTGCTCCGATCGAGTCGTTTAAAGACGTTCTGCAATCGAACCATTTAAAGACAATGCAATTACTGTACGATGGTGCATTTCATCGTTTAGCCTGAAGAATTTAACGATACTATTAAAATCTAATAACACAATGCTGTAAAAGCACGATAACTTTGCATCTAAAGTAGGTAAGCTTTGAAGGGTGCGCTCGAAACTGCCATCGTTTGTTGGTTATCCACGAGGAGGTGACGGTTCGGTTCGGCACCTCTTTATTACGATTACTTCCCAAAATAATTAACGTCTAAACCTAACTCTAACAAAGGGACGATCTGGCCTACCTCCACTTAAACCTGTTGTTGAAGAAAGTTATTCGAGATTCAGGTGTGGACAAAAACCATCTTGGCGGGGCCCATCAAAACCCATGCCTTGATAATCTAGTGAATCAAGGCTACCCAGAAAAAAGTTAAAAGGTATTTTGGGAGATAGGGAGGGTTAAATAGTCTGCGACCGTCTCAACGCTTTAGATGAAACGCAGCTGAAGCTGTAAGGCGTCCGACGAGAACACAATATGGGCACATGAAGATTCTAGATCACGCCAAAACTATCAGGCGTGATGTCAAAGGAAGACATATCGAAAATGAGACTATCTGAGAGATATTCTAGGACACTTTTACATATGTCATGGATCATTTGCTGAAGGACGATATGCTTATTCAAAAGTAAGTGGCGTTTCCATATCTATCTATATATACATATAAAAGTGAAAGTTTGTCCGTTTGTAAATTTTTAATGCACTCCGAACCCGCTCATCCGATTGGCATGAATTTTTGTATAAAAGGGTTTTCAGGTATGGCGGGTGTATTTACGTGGTCTATTTTGCTCTATCTCAAACACTTCGGGTAGCTGCAGTGTACTGGATATGGTACAATCTAAACTTTTCAATGGGAAGTACTCTGCGATTCACTGCTAAAGAGGTCATTTACGGGTAGTGGTCGTACAATTCTGTTGGAAAGAGTATATTTTTTGTGAAGGATGCGGTTGCCCGAACTTGGATTGAAGTAACTTCGGCTGTATGGGCCCCATTTTAGCAGTCTAGGGCTTAAATAAAAGGTCTCGAAGCCAAAAAGACAACAAATTCAATAATTGGACGTACATCGCTTTTACTTTTTACGATGTGGTGCCTAGAAATTTACCCCTATAAAATCATGCCAAAGGAAACAGCGTTTTTTTTTTTTTTTTTTTTTTTTTTCATTTCTTATCAATTTGATTTTGGCTTCGATTCGAATGCAGAATGAGATTTCATTTGCAGTGACATCATCATTGCATCAACGAGCCTCCATGGTGGACGTAGAGTGCATTCAGCACCCAAGCTCCCATTAAATTTAAACCAGATAGAAACACCTACATGTAACATCAGCAATAACTTCCGTGTTGCCACAGTCCTCAAAACGTGCAAAATTATAAATTGGAACGTATGGACCATGGCCCATAAAAAATCGCACGAAACGCTTGACAGAGCTTTGCGAGATTTCCGAGGAAAAACCACCCGAAAGGGGTGCTCTTTTTTTGTGAAAGACTAGAAGCTCGGAGAAAGCCTTTTTGTGCTGTCGACAATCAGTTTTTTTTTTCGTATAGACTGCAGTGTCAAACAGCAGCTCTAGTGGGAAGATAGTGAAGGGAGAGAGAGAAGTGAAGGAAGGAACTGCCACAACCAATCTGGGATATTTTATTCCACCCACTCCCATACAATACTATCACGACTCAGTCATCGGCGCATCGAGAAATAACTCGCAGGAGTGTTATGCCTCCTGAAATGATTGACTATGACAGGAGGAATCAGGAATGTAAAGAAGAAAGAAGGAAAGTTATGTGGTGGGGAAAAAGGGAAAGGCGAAGGATCGTGGTGCTGACGGGATTCGAACTCGAGACGTCTGGGATAGTAGCCAGTTGCCTTACTCCCTAGACTACCAAGGCCCTAAATCTGACACTACTTGCAGGGGATTTTCACTCAACTTTTCCTGTCATACCTCGATCAATGCCTCGAGATGAGCTTAGCGCATGCTTGAAAGCATCATATCTAGTTTTGAAAAAATTTACGCCCCAACGAATATGTACAGTATGCAAAATCCGTATTCGTACACCCTCCACAATTGAAGGAAGCTCTGAGGAAGGAGTGGAGTCAAATCTCACCAACTCTGACAAAAAAACTTGTGGAATCAATGCCTACAAGATTAAAGGCCATTTTAAAACAAAAAGGATATCCCACAAAATATTAGAACCAACAAAGAAATCTTTTATTTTAATATTTTATGTGTACGAATACGGATTTTGCTTATGTTTTTAAGATATAGTAAGTTTTTTTTATTAATTTATGAAAAATAAGAGTATATGTGACGCGATTCGAGAAAAGGGACCTACTGTCCAAAAAATCGATTTTCGGATTATGAGTGATTCTTAAGGTTTTAAATCTCCTCTTTAATTCTGTGCAATCAGAATTAATTTATTCCAATTACTTTCTGAGCAATAAATATTTACAAATGTGCCTTCAAAAGTGTTTAAAGTGGCAGCTCAGTGTATTCGCTCTCCTCCGTCTTTCTTTCAATCGCTTCTCCTGTAAAGTTTTCTTTTTGGACAGTAGGTCCCTTTTCTCGAATCGCGTCACATATATCGTTTTATTTCTTTAAATTTTCGTGTTTTTCTAATAAGTTTATACGTGAAATTTACCATTACTTTTACAGCAATAGGCGCATTTGCCTTAAAAAGGAGGGTGTACGAATACGGATTTTGCATACTGTATGTGTTTCCATTTGCTACAAGATGCCTCTGCTCAAATATTTTCATAACAACTTTGGGACGTAGGAAATGGCGAAATTCCAATCAATAGCAGAATATTTTATTATTTTATTATTCGGAATCAAAAATACGAACGATTCCGATGTTTTGGCGCAAGCCATACTATTAACTTATGGATGCAGCGAAGCTTAGTTCCAGCTAGTATTTAAATATTGAGTAGCTAAAATTCGCCGTTTGCACGTACTGTGATACGACTTCCGTGTGGACCATCAAAGGCCATTTCCATCGGGAGTTTTGCCTAGCCTATGGAGCTATACCATCGCAGAAGTAAAACAGAATCTGCATTGATGGCAATCAACAAAATCGAAAAAATTCAAGCAAAAAATCATGGCTACTGCTCTAATAAAAATTAGGTCATTTTAATATGTATTTACAAGCGAGAACCTAATTAACCAAATGGCTACGAAGAGGTGATTTCCAGTTCCAATCAATTGGGCAAAAATTAAGAGCTGACAGTGACGATTGTTTTCATCTGCTGTTCTATTAAAAGGAGTACTTTGTCGCTCCTAAGCACACCGCTTCACGGTACGTGCAAACATAACGACTAGATATTTATATTTCTAAAAAATTCTAGATTCTGCAAAAAGGAGATTCCGTTCAAATGAATCCGCTGTAATAAATCTTGTTATGCTCCTGATAGGATTACACTAATTAAATTCAAAGAAGTAATCTGAAGGAATACAACAGAAAACGCTGAGCAGGACTGAAGCTCGCAACGTCTCCGACTGATGTTGGTGACTTAAATTCCTCGGAGATGGCTACACCACGAAAAGCCTTATCTGGCCCCTTTGTCTAACCAAGGAGTAGAGTTTTTCTAAACGTATCCTACGAAAGAAAAATACCCACACTAGTGCAAGGCGAAAAATAATAGCAAGTATACTAGACTTCTCCTCAAAATAAGAACCAGCTGTAAACTAGCACGGGGCTCGCTATCGGAGTAGGGTAGCTTATAAAGCAAAGGAGCGGCTGAAATGTTTCTTGGGTCCTGTGCCACGATATTCCTCCAGTGGACAATCGCACGAGGCGCGCTATTGATCCTTGTCCCGGGAGTCCTAGAGTCCCGGCTTTAAATGGGTTCCAGTTGTTGTTTTTGTTTAGTCTCATTGTAAATAGAAAAAAGCTGGAAAGCTAATTTCGCGCTTTTATTCCCTTTGAGGGCAAGTAAACAAATCTCATCCCAGTTGACGAAATTGCTACGATAGTATCTTCGCCATAAAACTCAATGACTTGTGGTTCTTAAATAATCCTAAGGAAAATCTCGGATTCTATTTAGGTAATATTTGGACAAGTCATCCCCGAGGATCCATGGGTGGAGGACGGATCTAATTTCTGATTATTTTGTGCCGCTCCTCGTAGGAGCTTCAATGACTTGGAAAATGCCGCAGTTTTATTACGTTCTCATGTGCCTATCTATACATGCATGATTCATGCGATGAGTTCTGTATTTGTTAAAATAATTTATGAACATTGGAGTTGCGAGACGGTGTCCTTGAAGTTTTATATTTTTTATTGAAACCGTCCTCGTGTGCGATGTGTTGTAAATAAATCATTGCTCAGCCGTAGTCTTACAAGCAGATCAGCTGTCTGCTGATGCAAGGCACAGAATATCAAAAAGTGGTTCTGCTTTATCATTAAAATTATTTTACAGTTACAATGAGTCATTTTAAAATTTACCTAGATGGGCAAACAGTTTTAATTATACATTTAATGATTATTAGATATATTAATTAAAATTGTGGCGACCAACCCGCACTGATTATCATTGGGAATAACTGACGATGAAACCCCCCTATGAACAAAACTAATGATACTGGTAATATCGAAAAAGTCATTGTTTATTCTATGAGTATAGTCGAGGACGGGCGGACGGAGAAGCCGGTTCGGTTGTTGTGCGCTCGCTCAATTTTCGGAATATGATCATTACTGAATTAAATTAGCTTGCGAGCAAGTTTTGGTTACTACAAATGGCGCCCCGACAACTTATCCACCCGGCTTTACACCTTAAGCCAGAGCTAATCCGGATAACCCTCACTGCCTACAGCCCCTATTTTCACGCACACACCAGCCTAGAATTTCGTTTATACTCCCACAGCCAGTTTTCCCGAACTTATAGCTCAAGCGCAAGGTTCATCGCCATACACCCCCAAACTTCCCTTGGCCTGTTTGTTCTTTCTTTATCTTTCGAGCTAAGCTTACCACTAGACATTTGACCATGACATGAACGACATGACGGGCTGGTAGTACAAAGGGCGACACCTGAGCTTAGTCCCCACATGAAAAACAGGCTATAAAACCATAACTCTAAATCATATCTAAACATATCGTGCCAACTCAAATATGGTGAAAAACTCCTTTCGCTGTCGTGAAACGAAGAGCTACCAAATCTCTGGCGACTGATCAGGAAAGTTTTAAAATGCATTATGATAGTACGCCAATATATAGGGCCAATCTAACCATTTACCCTCCCAACAATTTTGCATTAGACGGAGACACAGTTCATGCAGATTCCTTTGTAGCTTATTCCAAATACCCATTTTTTCAACTGCGAAAAGAGCGCCAGGCACGGTCCTAAAATAGCATTATTTTTAGATAAAGCCGCCCAAAACATCACAATAGAAAAAATGCGTAGAGTGGTGAACAATTTCTCCCACCGCCAACTATACTCCGAGACGCATGACATGACAGTTTAAGTGTGCTGGGTTTGACTGAATAAATAAATAAATTATAGGTTCAGCTTTCATAGAGGTGGAAAGGTCATAGAATCGCGAACGATAACGCGAACAGGATCTATAACACTACCGAGTCCAATCCGGTACAATCGAGATGCGCGAAGTAGAAAGCCGAAGTACCGCGTATGCTAGACAAATTGAACCATTTTAAGCCAGAAATTCTCCTTCGTGTGACTTAAAGTAGTTCCATTTTTCGGGCATATACCCCCTATGTATATTCGAACGGCGAATAGTTAGAGCTTGTACCTACGACCTAGAATATTCAAAAGGGGAGCCAAAGGCAGTGCGACCAATTCTGTCAGTTCATCGCATCATCACAGAGGAAGTGGACAAAAGGATGCCATAGACTGTTACCGAATACGGAGAAATGAGTTATAAGGGAAGTTGGGGAAGTTATTTACTACCTTGAGCGGTGGGGATGGGGGCTATGTAGCATTTCTTTGTCGTTTCGAGTTGGACGACTCACCGTTCTGACCAGAAAGTCGCAGCATGTCTTCTTTAAATTCCCGAGGCTTGCGAGCACAAGGCTGTGTTGGAAACATCGGTCGGGGTGCAACTAACATCGTAAAACATGCTGGACCATGCAAGTGACGCTGTGAATGCCGTCTACCACGAGTTTAAGCGATACGAACCTCGAAGAGATAGAGAGAGGTAAAGTAATGCCAGGAGAGATAGCAGTTAGGTAGCTGTTCTAACTCCTTGACGCACAGGGTAAACCGGTCCCGCGAGGAGAATGGAAGATGATGTCTTCTAGGACGGGGTCCTACTAAACCGAGAGAAAGGAGCTTCTCGGTAGAAGGCTGTCCACCTTCCGACACACCTTACGTAGCCAGTGAACTGGGTAGCGAACTTCCTGCGTCTTTGTCTTTGTCGTAGATCTGCAAGCCCTCTATTGCAGCTCTGGTGAGAGCCCCTTCGAGAGACCCTTTTAAGGGTAACATTGATGGAGGTAGGTCGAAGTAATGCCTTTATGGTTGGTAGCGGTACGAGTTTAAACATCATTGCAAATGTTTAGTGAGTTTAGTCACTATAAATTTGACACTACCGACAGCCGACCACACATCCCTTTGCTGCTCGCGTTAAACCAAAGGATATCAAGATATTATAGTTAAACAGTTTCGCTATACATGGTATAATTTTTATTTTACAAGAGCAAGCCTGGCAGCAACTTTTAAACCTGAGAATATAATCTTTTATTTTCGATTAAAAGTTAAATGTAGTTTCAATATTTCACAGTTCAGATTGCATTTCTTACAGCTGAAGATTGTTTGAAGTTAAAGTAAGAAGATTTATTTTTAATTAGCCTTAATCTTTCAAACGAAATAATAACGGTAATTTTCTGCTGTAATAATTAAACTATTACTCTTGCGCATTATTTTTCCAATCCACTTCTTCAGTGTGGTTAGCATGAATCACTGGCAAAAGTAATGGCACATCCTAAGATTCCACTTTTCCAGGCGATCGGTCAGATGCCGATTAGAAAAACGAATACAAAAATTGCGATTTCCCTAACGACCAGAGAACAAAATTATTCAGATATCAGAGCATGACCCCTCTTGTGTGAGCAACTCTAAACTATGGGGCAGTTGGACGTAGTCTGGTAAAAAATCGTTTGTAGTATGCAGAGGTCCTGAGCATTCAACGCTAAAGGACGTAAAGAATGAAGAGCCAACAGGACACAGGATGTCAGAATTTCCGTGAAATTGCTACAATTGAATTTTCGTTGTTGCAAGCTATACCGCCGGTGGATTTATGGCCCAGATAAATTTTAATGGTGCGCTTTATTGGGACAATGTGGTGTCCCTGTGGAAAACGGTGTTAAGAACAGATGCGAGTGGCAAATCTGCCTTTTTCCGTTTTTCTGTAGTACTCTGCAACTACTGCAAAAAGAGTTTTGATTATTGATTCTTTTGAGAACTTCTGATGCGCTTATTGTGTGTCAAAAGCTCGCATTCAATTAAATAATGGTACGTGTATCAGATGGTAGAGGGTTTCTGAGATTTCATATGGGAGCAGATATTGCTGTACATAGCTTTAAAAATGGATTTACATATATGTACATGTGAAAAGGCTTGTTCTTATTTGTACAAATATGCTTTTCTTTGAATAAATAAATAAATAATTAGAAAAAAAATGTAATACACGTCTTTCACATAAAAAAAAAAAAAAAAATTAATTAGTGGATGTCGAAATTTTTGTTCTTCCTTCTCGATGACCCTATCATCGAATTCGAACCTCGGCCTCCTTCAGCTCCTTGATTCTCGCGTTTCTGTGCTCGGCAGGCTGCGGAGGCTTGTACGTACTGTAAGCACGTCTGTTAAAAGTTGTTTATGTACAACACAGAGGAGGTGAGGGAACCATTTTAACTACCCCCCTCTAAATCATTACAATTACGTGATTATGACAATGTTTTGTGTGGATGATAGAAATATTAAACTGCCAAAACTATAAATATCAAATATTATTACGAGCATGAATAAACAAAAGTCGGACTGACTTATCCTGCGAAACTACAACGGAGCGAAAACTTATCTTTACGATGCACAAAAATAAAAACTCTATATAAAAACTTTTAGCGATAAAAAATTCCCTGAAAGTGTTATTAAAACTTTTCCACTTACCGTTATCACCTTAATGTGTTAACATTAAGAACACAAATAACTTTTTATTCTTGTTATTTTCTTCATTTTTTAACGTTCATTATCACCTCCGCACGAGGCTCGATAATTAAAAAATTCGGAAAACATCGTTCACCGCCAATAAAAAGTTCAACGGCGCTCATTTTACGGCCACGAAAATCTCAGACGGTTCTCTCACCTCCGCAAAATTGTCCAAAGGAAAAAATTATCAATAAAATCGCAGCCACACAAAGCTCATTATTATCCTCTCTGTTGACAAGTAATAAAGGAAGAAAATCCCTCGTGAAAATGGGAGTTCCCTTATCATATTATCAAAGCTTTTAGCTATAGGATAAACAAGAAAGCATAAGACGAAGAAGGACTCGGGCTGCGAGTATGTGCGTGCAAGTGGGACGCAAGATGGAGTAAATAAAAAATTCTAGGGAATCCTGTTCGCAGGATACCAGCATATCTTCCAGTGAGGCCTCACATATTCCGGACCACCAGCTTCCATTCCCGGCGGCCTGGGCGAGGGGCGAAACTTCGGATCTGAATGATAAAAATTACACGCCCTTGAACCCGAAATAAAATACGAGTAACTTGACTTGTGTATGGTGCCCATTTTTTATTTTTATAAAATTGGCCCAATTCGGGGTTCATTTGAATGTTTCCGATGAAGCATTTGGGGATATTGGCCCTCGGACCCGTCGCAATAATCCCAGTGGGTGCAGGCGTCGCCCCACGCTGGATTAGCAGGAACAAGCCCAGTGGCAGGATCACTCGGAATTTCTATCTCATCTAGGCTTACATAATATATGGGAGTCTCATCATACTCCTGCCATTACTCTTCATCTGTTTCAAGGCCGTGCGAATCCAGCCAAACCCCAAAGTTCGGAATTCTTTCGAGAATTTTATCATCTCCAATGATAACGAATGAGATCGAAATGCCGGATGTGAGTGGATTTCATAATAACCCCGGGATTCCAAACGAGCCATTAGCAATAACTGGAGGGCCACGTCTGCGGGAATATAACCATAAAAGAACCATAACCGCGCAATAAGAATGATATTACATCTAGGGGGAGGCAAAGAGGCAAATCGCAGCCCTTATTGTTGAGCTGGCAACTTTATGAAGATATAAATTTCAAGAGGTGTGATTAAACCGTATCGAGAATTAAGAAGTGAAAGGCGTAAAGGTGTTTAAGCGCTGGGGGAGCAAGAACCGGTGAGCACGTACATCCTGAATCATTCAACCCATAGTTCCCAGTAATTAAATTACTTTTGTGGAACCCTTTTTTGCTGGATAAACGCAGATGGTGTTATTGTCGTCGACTGATTAGGGCCAATAACCTGAAAACCTCGCTTCCTTTCGTGATGGCGGAGCGGGAAGATTACACTCGATAAATTGTGTAATACTGGCAGAAAATTGTCCTTCAGATCTGCTTTTTATTTTCTACTTTGTTTAATTAATTCGAGAAGAAAATTTTTAAAGCCGACATAACGACGGCATTCCGCTTCCCCGTGGATGGAGCTCTACGGCTAGAGCGGATGCTGTAATTTAGTAATTAAGCATAGAGAAATATTTGCAATTGATTTCAGCACCCGACCGGGCTATGCGACTGTAATGTATCAAGGAATGGAATTAATGCAAAATTAAGATGCCGTGGTCTTAAGTATCATAAATTTAAGACAGTTAAACCAGGGTCCAAATCTGTACACTTAACTGCAGAGGTTTGCTTTAAGTTAGGGTAACCAAAAATTTTAAATAAAAATATACGGCATCTTGTCTGGAATTTTTTAGCTGACACAGCACACAGGTGGGCAGGTGAAAGAGGTAGAACAGTAACTGATTGTCAACGTGCGTGCCAAATTGCAGCATGCCGTAAGCAGTGCTGTCACTCGCTGAGCACTTGGACGTATCCATTACAACACAGGAAAAGTATCTAATCGTATGCATAGCCTACGAATACGCATCCATATGATACCTACTAAATGAGCACATAATGGTATCTTGGTTCAAATAGAAATTAAAAAGGCCATTTTTTTTTGCCTCGCCTGACAATTTTTGTTGACAGAATAGTGCGTGTCCTCTTTGTTCGCTGGCTATTATTTAATTTTTTATAAACACAGGAATACTTTTCAATATAAATTTATACACACATCTATAGTCTTCGGCCTTGAAATTAGAATGATCTAAAACTACCTTTTCTCTTAATGTTGAGTGACTTTCGTTGTATTTTTTCTTGTTTATAATACCTGCTTAGCCTGCCAATCTAGTTTTGTCATTAATATCGGAAACATCCTTATTTAAAATGGAAATGATTGAGAACAAATTATGCATAGAACGTTTTAAGCATAGGATATTTGTTTTGCAATTCGTTGTTAAACGTGCATTTATGCTGGGCCATTTTGTTCTGATAAGAAACAGTTTATAAACTTTGAGTCGTTTGATAACTAAAAAACCACACTCTTAGCCTGGATGAAGTTCTTTTCTCGGTTTAGATCGATGTACGTTCGATACGCTTTCTTGGAAATATCGAAAAACTGTGAATTGCCACTGGAACCTTCGTACAAAGGTGGATAAGCGGGCTTCGGGAATTTTTGCCACGCCGAAGTTTGCTTGGATGCAGTTTCTGAGTCAATTAATAACTAAAATTTGCTTGAATTGCTTATCCTTCAATTAATCAGGTTTCACCGGGCATAAAGAGTGCCCGAGTATCATCCGGACTCTTTTTACAACCCCTCCCGGATGGTAACCGGCCACCCACCAAACTAGGACGAACCGGGAAACCTGGACGGATTGCAGCCCTAGAATGCGTCAACGTGTACCCTGGCAGCTGATACTGATCTAAATCAGGTGCAGGTCAAATAATACGAGATGTGAAATATGGATCGAATCAAAACTCCACAATTGATGTGCGATTGAAGGAGACATCTCAACTTTCCGAATTTTAGCCCAGAGCGGCTTAGGCGTCATATGCCGCTTTTTGAATGAAGATTATGTAGCAAAGCGGCATGCGACGATTTGCTCCATATATAAATGACGAAAAGCTGCATACGCAGCTTCGGTAAACGGTATACTTTCAAAACTATGGAAAACTTTCATCGGAAGTTACAAAATGAATGTGACTTGTTTATTTACGGATTATCAGGAATGCACTGTCTATTGGTTTGTGGTTGGGATTTTCCCAAATGGACTGGAAACCACTGAACCGCTAGAAAAATCTCAGTTTCACGTATCTTTTGTAGATTGGCAGGCAAATACCGCCTTGAGAAGTTTTGTATCTATTTGCATTTGTTCATTGTAAGCAGCAAGTTCATTTCTGCAAAAATCGAACAAATTACAATCAATCTTATGCGCAATAAAAAGGCAATCCTCAGAAGTTTTGATTTTTCACATCATTGTCATCTGAAGTTTCCTTGCCTCGTGTTGCGAAACTTTTCTCCCTAATCCATTCGTAAATGGGCTGCGAAATGAATGGACGGAAAGATGGTCCAAAGTATGTTCGGATAACCACTAAAAATTTCCAGGGATGCTGTAGGATGCCGGAATGGAATTTTAATATGAAGCTAGCAGTGGTCAGTAACTTTGCAAAGGTCAGAGGGTTGTGGCTGTCCAGTTTGTATTAATAATTTCCTGGGCACGAATCGATTTAAACGAAAAAATTTTCAACTTTAATTGAGAAAAGTTTTTGCTTTCACAAAAGTGAAATAAAAACTCAAAGATAAAAAGTTGCTCCTGGCAACTGTCAATTCAGTTCATTTATTCGACTTAAAATTCTCTTGTATTTAGATGTACATATATGTATGTATCTTTCGTGGACGGATCTGCTACTAGGTACAATATATCTGCATATTTCAAGCATGTTCAAGCTATCGCTCGTTATTTTATCTGGCCCCTACCAGTGCTAGGACTCTCTCTTCATATTTTCGTTGAATTGTGTTTGTAAAGTTTGAAGTCCTCTAAATTTCTCAATCTTGCTAGGTACTCTCATTAATACATGTAAAGTAAGTGGGTGAACTGCTAATAATTTTAAAGATCTTCATTCACCTGGGGTGGGACCGATGCACACATTGAAGTTAAAGAATGCATGTTTTTTAAGCTATTTTTGTAGGAAAGAAGGCGAATTTCATCATAGGCCGGTTTGTAAAACGTGTTCTGTATCATAAAATAGCCGAAATGGTTTTTGCAGCCGCAGCTGTGCCCCCTTGCAGAAGATTTATTTTATTAACAAACTCCAAATACTATATCTAGAGATATAGGAGAGATCTACGATATCTTGCACCTGAGCCTGCCGAAAGTCTTGGTTTTTAGCATTATTCTCATAAGAATTCATTATTATTAATAGTGGTATTTTTCTTGCGTTTACCAAAGTACCAAATCATCACCTAAAATAATTGAATAAACAAGTATAGTCTAGGGGCATAGTATTATTTACAGAGGCCCAGTAGGGAATGGAAGAACTATAAAAAGTACTTCTAGAAGTATACTTCAGCAGAAGCAGTCCAGTAATTCCACCATTACATTAACACGGTGATAACTGAGATGATTAACAAAGAAACGAGCTATGCAGTTTTTGAACACGCTTTTTGGGCGAAAGCAAACGCATGGTCACCAAACCCATTCTTCTCTGCATTACTAAGTCATTACAGAAGTACTTTTTGGTATTTAAGAAAACACTAAATGAAGAAACTACTTCCCAGAGTAAGTACTCTCGATTTTCCCTACTGAGGGGTTGAGGGCTTGGTTGGTGTTGTGACCGAATGGACCAGAACCCCGCACAATGAAGAGGCTTTCGCTCCAAGACCGACCGTATGTGACCCTCAGACTACATCCCGCTCGAGGTGCCTCTGCATCGCTGCGTGGGCACGGGAGAGGTCATCAAGCTGCCCCTGCCTGTCCATGGCTATTTAATCATTATACAAAATGACGCATTTTTAAAATTTTTGTCTGTCTGTATTGTAATGGGACTTTCACTGGAAGATTCTATACTTTTGCGGCCAAATTTCATGCGGATACGACTATCAGATCCGATTTTCGGGACCGGTACCGATTATTGTGTCCGACTACAATATTTGTACCAAATTAAAGAATATACATTTAGCTTGTTGTTCCACGATAATTAGTTTAGAAGTTATTAAAGTTTGCTTAAATTAAAATCTATTCCAAATATTTTTTGGCAAGCACCTTGTTTTTTCGTCCGATACCACTCTCTAGCAAAGTTTTTTCTATAAATAAATCCAAGAATCGCCCTTTAAAGGATTAGTGAAAAACATGCTGTAGAAGTAACACAAATATCCGAATCCTCATTAAGCTGCACTCCACATATGTATGCACACATATTTATTCAGTACAATATACATATGTATTTTATATGGATGAGGGTTGAAATTCATACCTGATGTACGCAACAATAAATGCACACATACACAATGGTGCAAAAATATGTAGCATCTTCAGAATGGTCCAAGCAAGGACCGAGTTGCAACCCCTTTCTTTAATTAATGACTCAGAGCCTTGGAGATGTCCGGAACAAATTGGTCCAATCAGTTCGTATTTGTTGCTCTGAGGAATTGTGGAATGCGGACCTAATGGATATATTCAGGTTCAATTGAGTTTATTCAATCGAATAAAACCGGATATTTCCTGGCAAGTCATACAACTCGGGGTACACTGAATGGGAGTTTATTGGTTTTAGTTCATTTCGTAATTGGACGAGACATGTACGACTTGTACACACGACAAGGCGGTGGTGGGCATTCTGCAATTGCAACTTGGACCGCAAAATTATTCGTATATAAAATATACGTTTGGCTGGCGTTGTCGTGGCAAAACGATCACAGTCCGGTTATTTCATTTCTGAATTCAATTTAAATCCCATTAAGACTCTTCTCGCCTTGTCACCTCCGTAGATATTTAATTTCCCGCACCTAACTAGACCACAAACTTTAAAGCAAACAGGCGAACTTCCCAAACATTCGGCGGAAGAGAGAATGCCTTGCGGTAAGATTGGACAAACTAAGAAGCTTTTTCCTTTGTAGTTGCCTATTCTGCAGGATTCTTCGTATAAACGGAATGACAAAATTTCCTCTTAGTGTTAAAGGCTTTTACAAAAGGTCCAGGAGCGATTCTGGTTTGAATACTTTTAGGGGAAAATGAAATGTTGATGTTCTCTCCACAGGTTAAATTGATTTCGTCTCCTCTCCCTGCGTGCAGAGCTACACGCGTACAGAGATCCTGGACCAGAAGGAGATGTTCAGCGGAAAATTTCCTTTTGTTTTAGGCTGGAATAATAATTCACATCCGTATCACCCGTTGTCATCAGACCCAAGGAAAATGAGCCGTGAAACTTAGAGGACCAGTTAACAGGATTTTATGTATGTACATATGCAAATGAGTTGATGATTTTCAGGGAGGATATTATAATCCTGGGTGTTTATTCACATAAAAACGAACAATTGCGCGCCTGTCTTCGAAGGTTTTGGGGCTTTTAATGTAATGCATTGCGACAGCTGGAGTATGATGTTAAGCTCTGTTTAGGTTGAATGTGGAAATATATTTAGAAATGATGATTCTTTGCTTGAACTGCCACTGCCTGTAGCGGTCCTCGAATGTTACAGTGTATGAATGTAAAAATGAAACGCGTAATCCTTATGATCTGTCTTCAATCATATAAATGCTGAGAAACTTTGTGCTGAGTAAAAATACACAGAGCACTCATTTTTAGAGATTCGAGGAGTCAAGATTCCGAGGAGGTAAGATTTCTAAAAAATACAGGATTATAAAAAATAAGATTAAAAGGTTGGTTGATAAAACGATAGGACATTTCCTTGTTTCCCAACCTGATTTACATAATTTTATTCTTTGGGGTGTTTACAAATGGGGTTGTGTTTGCAGCCTTTCATAGTTTGTATTGAGTTCAAATTTATTTGTTACTATTTAGCTAAGCCTAACTTGAAGAACTATGGCGCTGTGCCGGCCAAGAAAGGATAGACGACCAAATCAGGCGAAGGAAATGGAATTGGATCGGCCACACCTTGCGACACGAAAAAGAGAATCTAGCCAAACAGGCCCTTGACTGGGATCCGCAATCAAGGAACCCGTCGAGTCGGAAGGCCTAGAACAAAGTGGAGGAGAACCCTATTAACAGAGACCGCAACAACTGGGAGATTCTGGTTAGAGCTGAGAGCTGACGCGCAAGACAGCGGAGGGCAATTGTTCCCGCCTTATATACCATGAGGGATTAAAGGAGCCTTATGTACGTAACACCTATAATTCCATCATCAGGAGAGTTAAATAAATCATCATTTGATGACTGGCTGAGAAGTACGTTTTTTGATGATACCGCTGGCAGTAAAAAATGTTGGCCTTTAGTAACTAACATGAAAGCATTTGCATATTCACGATTCCTCCAAACAAAGCAAATCTTAGGCTGATTTATTATCATCTCTGATCACCTGAAATTCCTCTTTTCGCATTGAAGACTCGCGAGGTATATAGGTGTTTCAAAGAGCCCGACGTCCATTAATTTAAATGTGCCTCACATTTGGCTAAACCACCGTGCAAACTTTTTTCCTGATATATTTCAGACAGGTAACAAGGATCTAAAGGCGACCTCCTCGGGTGTTTAACAGAGATCCTCAACCAAAGCATCCATCGTTTTAGGGAGTCTGCTCTGTTAGCTCTAGAAACCGAGTGTGGCACCCTGTTCGCTTGACTAAACTCCAAGATATTGATATAGTCTTAGTTCTATAGAATTGGATTGAAACTTTCCTTTCTGGCTGTTCAATGAAGGAAGTATGGGATGGGATAGAATTTAAACCCCACGTGGTATGCCACAGCCTAGGATTTCTTAATAGATGTAAACTCCCTCCGCCTCGATCATAAATCATTTATCTGGGCTGGCACCAACAAACTCATCAGAGATGACATTTTTTGGGTCTCCCTTGCCAAAATTTTATCGCTATTACCATAGGGACAGTAGCCTAACCTAACCATAGCCATAATTCCATTAAAATTATCGCGCCCTGCCTACCTTGAATTATTTTTCCCGCGAACCAAGACTAGCCTGGCTCATCCAGAAGATCATTTATAAATAGAAAAACTGGGCTGAGGAGTCATCTCCCGCGGTCTATATTTCCAAACTCGCACAACACTTTAAAGTTCAAACGTAAGGTTCATCGCCATTTGCTTCAACACACATTCACTTCTATAGTTCAAACGAATCTTACTACTACACCCTGCAGTATGACCAAACTACATGACAGACTGGTAGTACAAAGGGTGCCTCCTTAGCCTGCTTTTTCGACATAAAAGGAACTACTTACCTATGCTTCTACAAGCGACACCTTTAATCTCCATCTAATTTATGTAGTTGCTCTATGCCATAAATAAACAGAATTCAATCTTCTACTGTCCGCAGTATTTTATTTTTAATAAATTATCCGCGTGACGCAAGTGCTCATTTCTTTTATTTCCCTGTTTGATTCGGCCTTACATCGGGTGAATTAGTAGACTTTTGAGGGGCTTGCTGGGAAAGTTTCTCAACAAGTGCCAGCACGTTCATCTAGTCCTGTACTGAACGTAAATATCCTTTACAAGTAGCAATAAATCAAAAGTTCCACAGGCATCAGTATTACGTTTCCATCAAAAAAATGTTTCGCCGGAAATTGGACCCGAGTGCGGATTGCGGCTGTATCCCAGTTTACTCTGCCCGACCGACGAAATGAGAGCTCCCAGAAAGGAAACGTCGTCTCCAAATGCCACCTGGCAAGCAGGACCACGGCAAATTTACGACTCCAAATTAGGAAAGC
>OX465282.1:166112716-166163243 GCA_949987705.1 Thereva unica | reverse complement strand
TATTTTACTTTTTATTTTATTTTTATTTTATTTTATTTTTTATTTTTATGAATGTGTATTTTTTATATTTTTGCTGTTTACAATTATTTTTATGTGATGCCTCTCTTGAAATTTTAATTAAATCGTCCAATTTTACAGCGTTTGTATTTTTAGCACACGCCGCTGCTGCTGCACCGGCAGAGAGAGAGATTTAACTTCTGAACAGTCCCCAATGTTGAATGGGATCATTATTAATGGTGATGTGGCATTGGACAGCGTTCACTTTGTGCTAGGTAATTAATTTGAATTTTTGCATCTCGTTGTAATTTAAAGGTTGCTTTTTACCTGTTTTGTTTCATAAATAATTTAATTAAATTTTTTTTATTATAAAATACTATCATGGAAGAACGTAAATGTTTTTTTTTTTATATTTTATTTTCAATACACTCAAAGCACGCTTAATTGACAATTTTTTAGGTAGTATTTTTGCTTCAACTATAAATGTTGATTTATTTATAAAAAATTTACAAAAGGATAGTTAAAAAGTAATTACATTATTAATTAGTGAATTAATTTAAAAATCATAATTAGAAGCAGGAATTTAAATGGAAATGTTTTATATATATATAAATAAAATTAAATTCTTTAAAACATTGCTGTTGGTCGGTTTTGAGTATTTTCGACGTTTGGGGATTGATCATGTCTATTCAAAGCATCTAATAATTTATTAAGAGTTTTTGTTTGCTATGAACGTAAAGAGGCTTTAATAAACAGTCAAACTCATATTCGACCAAAGTTCAACACCTTGCCGGTTCACTACATTTTTATGTGAAAAGACTAAACTTAGAAGCCATTCTTTGTGCTATGAGTGAAGTGTGAGCGCGCAGTACAAAAAAAACGGAAAAAAGCAAACAATTTTCAAGATCGCTAATACTACAAAGCAATTCGAGACTTGAATTATTGAAAGTAGTAATGTGCGAGCTAAACTAGGAAGACACAAAATAACGCTAAAGATAACTCCACAGTGAAACTACATAAACACATGGAAAGATGATCGAGTGATGACTGACGCCACCATGTAAAAACCGAGTCAGCACAGAGTTCTGCAATGATTTATGAGTTGACATTAAATTGATCTTGGGGCAACAAGACCTGTGGAGTAATGATGAATATTTTTGTTCATATCCATCATTACACCACAGGTGGAGTCAGGTCAATAAATTTAAGCTGAGCTGTGACACAACGCAAAAGCTGAATAATAATGAAGATTCAAGCAAAGTAAAGATAGAAATAGAAAGTAGAATTAAATTGATTGATATTGAAGTGCGGTAGTGATAGAGGTAGTGAAAGAAATAGAGAGAGCTAGTGAAAAGAGGAAGGAAGAAAAAAGAAATGCGTGACTTCTTAATGTTGTGGCTGCGCTTATTCTCTGAATGTGGTTTGGAAGATTAATTATTCGAGATTCTGAGAGTATGCACAAAGAAAGAACGACTACCCATTAGGGAAGTGTGTGCAGGATCAGGAATTCGATGGATCTCAGGGATTTCAAAGGAAAGAGGAAGTCAAAAAGGTTGCAGGGGCTGTTGGTATACAAAAAACCTTATGCAAGGGCAGAAAAGCCTTGAGATCGAGGAATTGAAAGAGTTTACAACCCAGTAAGATAGACTTCAAGCAAGCATATGACAGCGTCAAGCGTAAGAAGTTATTTAAAGCTGTGGAGTGCTTCCGATTTCCAAAACACCTAATCGATGTAACAAAAGCTACAATCAAGGTAGTACGATGCAAAGTAAGAGTTGAACAAGACCTCTCAGAAAGTTTCACATCACAGAGAGACCTGAGACCAGGTGAAACGCAGTCATGTCGTCTGGTTAACATAATACTGGAGAAGGTGGTAAGAGACGATGGAGTTGAAATGACGGGATCCATCTTTAATAAGTCAACACAGGCAATGGCTTATGCTGATGTTGTCGCTTTAATAGATAGGTCTTTTGCGAGTGCGAAAGAAGCCTTCATCAAACTGCTGCGAAAAAAATGGGATTACTCATCAATGACGCAAAACCTAACAACTCCAGGTCAAAACATTACAATAAATGCATATAATATAGAAACGGTTAAAGAATTTACGTATCTTGGAACAATATTGCAAGCTGATAGTGGTGAGACCACAGAGATCAGAAGGAGAATAAACGTTGCTAACAGAAGCTATTTTGGCCTTCGACAACATCTTACATCACGTATTTTGCCTAGAGGAATGAAGTGTAAACTATATACCACGCTAATCAAGCCCGTTCTGATGTTTGGATCAGAGGCATGGACTTTGAAAGTGGCTGATGAAACTCTTCTAGGCTCTTTGAAAAAAAATTCTACGTACAATATTTGGTGGTGTCTGCATAAACGGTCAACGAAGACGAAGAATAAACACAAATTATACCAACTGTACCGGTGACCCGACATTGTCAAAAGTATAAAATTAAGTAGATTATGATGGGTGGCACACGAACAAAGGCTTGACGATAGCGACCCTGCAAAAATAGTGTTAGGTCGGCAAAAGAAGCGATACATGGATTCCCTCGAAGAGGATTTAGTAAAGTTAGGCGGACGTAACTGGAAGGCATTAGCCAGGAGCCGAACGGCATAAGTAGAAATTCTGGAGGAACCGAAGGTCAACAATAAGGAGCAAGATATTTGATGTTTGGCTCAAATAGACGAGGATAACAGAGTACCATGTAGCCATAGTTTGCGAAGTGTGCTATAGACCTTTGATGATACATGATTGCAGCAGCAGAGTTTAGAATTAATAACAATACCCATGTACATTCAACGGACGTCCCCGCAACGAATACGCTGCTGTCGGTGCCGCTTTAAAAAATGCGGTTTCTTGCCTAGTCTCTTTGGTTTCCCGATTCTGGTCAATTCGGCAGGTCGACCACCAGCAGTTCTACTTACTTCATATAGCTCTGAAAAGCGTGGGCTGAAAATAAGAAAGATTGGCCACCTGGACTATGACGTGCGGCAGGGGACATTATACACATAACTGTGAAATCGATACCAGAAGTAGGAGTTCCATTGGACTGCTTGTCCGCGAATATCTCAGAAATTAAACGTCCTTTTGCGAACATGTAAAATACAATTCTGGGCTCTTCCCGAGATACCGTTGCCGCAAAACAGAGAAAGGGCGCCATGATTTGGAAAACCCCGGCTTAAGCTTTGGTTCTCTGGTTCAATCATGTTATACAAGAATGTACCAACAAAAACTTAAGACCAGCCTATGATAGCAAATCCCTCTTTCCAATAACCAAACGCTCTTAGGTCGGATGAAGTTCCATAGAACTAGATCTAAGCTAGTTTGAGATTGCCAACGCGCAGCAGGTAGGCCGAAGGCAATCAAAGTTCGTCTGCCACTATATACGTTAGTCTAGAATCGGCTAATACAGTAACCGACATTTTCGTGAAGATGGTGAAACCCGTTTCGAAACACCATATTCCAAATGTTGGAGATCCATGCCTGGTTTGTTTAACTCCAAGCGGTTTCTTCCTGCGTCGTCTTGTAAAATAGCCAGAAAATGGTTGGAACGCAAAAAATGTCGGAACACCAGTTGATAGCCGGAACCTGTGCCCTAAATGACTGTCTATGGAGGATTAGATGGCGAAATGCGTCGAAGAGGATGAGTCTACTCTTTATGTTCAGCATGCAGCTGAATTCGTTAAAGAGGCACTGATTTCCAACTGAGCTGCAACAACTATTAAAGTACAATAAGCCAAAATGGCGGCCAAGTACTTGGATGGACCGACTACCTCATTAAAAAATGTGAAAAAGTACTTTGTGCAAAAGTAAAGCAGTAAAAATTGTAGCCTTTATTGTGTTGCATTATGAAGCTTGTCGACTGCTGCCATTTGCGTCAATACTTCAAATCATCCCCCTTTCGACTGCTTTCAAATACCATTACTCTATCTCATTGAAATCAAAAAATGTGGAGTGATTTCGCAGGCAGCAAAGTATTACAAAATGTTAAAGGCCCAATTACAATGACCGGATTAGAGCGGAACAGAATCGGATTGAACTGTCAAAGTGGTTTTCCAAGCATGCGTTTTCTATTTAACCGATTCCAATGAACGGTTTCAAACGCATTTGACCGCAACTGTGCCGGATTCGTTTTAGTTTGTTTAGAAATCGCCGGATTGAGCTGTCAAAATTTTGGTAAACAAAAGCTGTGAATGTTTAAGGTTTTATTTTTTTTTGATTTGTTATGCTTTTAAAAATGTTTTCGGACGAGCAGTTAATCGCAGAAGTGAAAGATTATGAAATACTGTACAACAAGGCAAAGAGTGGATATAAAAATTCCAAGATTAAAAATGAAATGCACTTTGACGTTTAAATGCGAACTGATCCGTTCATTGTAATCAGTGCAGTTTCCTATCCGTTCTGATGCGTTCTTTTGACATTTCAATCCGCGTAGATCCGCTCATTGTAATTGGGCCTTAATTTGTACAGCCGCGCCAAAGCTGCACCCTTTCACAATCCAGTCCGCCCCAACCCCTATATACATTCTCATACATTCGTCAAAAGTTTCAATGTTTCACAGTCAACAGATATTCAGAAAATGTTCAACCCCCGCGCCCCTATTCGAACCGCAACTTTTCCTGCATGCACTACTATAAACCAAATGCATCTTTAACCCGGAATCAAAGGAGACGAGGGGCGGCTTTCATTATTGGATTTTCATTATGTTGGTGTGTTTGAACAAAAATTTTCGCTGACATTTCACAATGCCGCCAACAGCCATTCAGTAACCCTCTTAGCCCGACTTCCTCAGTGAACGGGATGAAAACCGAGTGGCTTGAATGCGGAGATGCTTTTCTCTCGTTACTGCGTCGTCCTTTGAAGGTCTTGAGGAAATCTCTGCATTGAATGGGGGCCGGCAGCGTGGGGAGGCATGCACCTTGTCTTTTATGCAAGATTGCTTGACGAACGGAACGAGGACGTCGGGGGCTTATGCTGCTGCATCGGGGGCGGGACGAGTGCCGGAATGGGGGAAGGTTCGAGTACTGTGCTCAGGTGCAATCAAGCGGAATAATTAGGGGAGGTAAATTTCATTTTCAGAATTTTAAGATTAAATCAATGTGGAGCTCCTGAAAGGATCGAAATATGTACCTAATTCTGACGAGCGGGAGCGTCTCGAGTCCTACGGGCCGGCACACGTTATGGGGCGAAGTCGGAACCCTGTCGTGACCTTTCCCCGGGCGAATCACATTAATTTTTGCTCTATTTCCTAAAAATTCCCCAAACGAGGAGGCATTGCCCGCCTTTCTTTTATCAGATTTGGATAATTTCGTGTTTTCATTACATGACCAGAAACAGAAGCTTCAATTCGGGACTGCGGAGCGACGTCAACAGCACTCATGAAATTATCCGGAAAAGGGACCACCTTTGGAACGTGGCTAAGCCGACATTAGGGAGGTGAGCCAGCAGCAAGGACCCGGCCTCGTCCTGGGCTCCTGGCCGCTCCGATATACAATCTGACAATCTGTAATTAAATCCTGCCCAGAGTGTTTTGTTTGTGTTGATTAATTAAAGTCTTTGTCAGTGATTTATGTGAAGACACAAGGCTGCTTGTGCCCCAGAATGTTGTTGGCTCTGCCTCCGATGCTCACATGGCTGTCCTGGCGTCATAATCCGAATTCCGCCCACCTGGATGCCAAGGACATTTTCTAGATTTTCTAACCAAGATAAAGCTGTGCTGCCCTAAAGTGCTGTTCAGTTCATCTATCGTCGGAAATTATGCGATTTGCAGAATGCAGCAATCTTCCAGCGCTCACCAGACACCCAAGGATGTCACTTTGTTAAGACCGGTTGTAGTTGATATAATTGAAAGTTGATTCAACGGACGTTGAAGGATGTTACAAGGACGAAATGGTCGCTTGGTGAGTTTATCTTCAGTGCTGCTTTGTTTATCGAGAATTTGCCTAGGTTTGCGGCAGATTCGTAGCCAAGATTTAGGCAAAAGATCAGGGTTAGTCAACAATTTAATGCGTGGTGTTGAAATTTGACTGAAAATGTCAATTCTAGAAATTATGTGAAAGTGTACAGGTTATGAATTTTTAATTCGAATTCTCGATAGGTTTTTCGTAGAGAATTCCGTTCAAACCCATCAATGGTATGTTCAAAGTAGGTGGGGATCCTAATGCGCATGCGCAAACTTTGGAAGTTGAGGGATTTGTGATATTAATATTTACAAAATTTCCTTCACAAAAAATAAGTTCGTCAAAGTTAGTCAAAGACACCGAAATAAATCGTTATTTACATATACACACGTATATAAAAGAGTCTAGAAGTTCACTCAGCAAAAAAAGGATTTTTCTCGTCATTAGCGAAACCAACGTGTACTCCAAATTTAGGTTTTTAGACCAAATTTGGTAACAAAATCGACAGCTGCCAACCAGAAAGTAGACACCAACCAAATAGTTGGGAAATGAATGATGATTTACCTAAATGTATTTTAATCTGTTTCCGACATGTTTTCGTTCTGCCGTTTTTACTGCTGAGACTAAATTTTAGCATTTTCACACCAATAGGCTAATTTTTAGTTGTGACGGGTCACAAGTCATAAGCAAGTATGACAAAGGTAATTTTGTGACGAATTTTGTGACAGATCAGCTGTTTCAGAATCTCAGTGAACAATCATTAAATTCATCACAAGAATCCCACCACAACTGTGGTGGAACTCTCGCTAACTGCAATATTAATCATTAAATGTGCGACAAAATGGAAACAAGTAAGTTTTGTTGTGAAGAGTAAGAAATTTGATTGCTTGCACTATTTTTACGTTTTTACAGAAGGAAAAAAGCCTTACCAAAGAATCCTCAGAACAGCTCGAATATGTAAACCCCTTGTGACCTCTTGCTTCATATGTCGTCACAAATCTGTGATTGTCACAACTTGTGACTGGAGCACGAGCATATTGATGTGGTTTGTGATATGTCACTGACGATTTGAGAATTGGCCTAGAAGTCCATACTCAAGCTAAAGTACAACAAATTCGTCTGCTAATGCCGGGTTTCCACCAGACAGTTTTAAGAGACTGTTTTGTTTTTAAAATTTTGTTTTGTTTTGATTTACCCACTCGAGATGGGACAGTGTTTTGTTGATAAAAACACTATTCTCCGACAAAAATGTTTTTAAAATTGTTAGATTTTTACAAAACATTGACATTTTTGTTGGCAAAAACAGGTTTTGTTTCTGTTTCTTGTTTTGTCTGTTTGGTGAAAACCCGGCATAAGACGAACAAATCTCTATAGGCCTATCCTAACCACAAATGGTTTAAGCCAAATACCAAGTATTGGATATGTATAACCATCATACGATTCATGATAACATACGGTATCTTAGTGTAAGGCTTAATAACTTTGTTGTCAAATTCAGCAGCATTCAGCAGAATGGCTTGCTTTTTCGCCACTGGAGCCATTTGGAGGTTTCAATAAAGCGACAGAGGTCAGGAGCACCAGTGTTTGAGAGCTCACTCAATCCATCAAGGAATGGTGGGCCGAGGAAGGTCCCTCTTTTCCTCGCGAGGGCAGAGAAGATGGGAGACAGCTTCTTCCTCATCTTCATTACCACAACTTCTGCATAAGTCGCCGTGAGGAAGGGGAGGACCAAAGGGACAGTAACCAGTCAGCACCTTCACTACATGGGTTATCTCTTTTTTGTTCAACTGAAGAAGGGGTTTGTAACTCTTCTCCTTAAAAGTCGGCCATATTGTGTGAAGAGTGAGACACACTGTTGCTGTGGTCCATATCAGCCTGATATTTCTCACAGCCAGTTTATAGGTGGCATTCCCATCTGGATTAAGTGGGTGTCCTTTCCATATCGGTTCCTTGTTTAGCAGCTTGTGTCCAGGAATCCAGCACAGAGTTATATCAAATCGCTAACAGAAACAATCTTTTGTGAGCGGATAGGAATGATCTGGCTTTTGTACAACGTTACATAGACATTTCGTCTTGTGAAAGTCTTAGTTCGCCTCAAATTTGCGCTGAGGGTGTCAAAGATGCAAAGACATCCCAGAGGTTTTTTATGTGGCAGTTAGCTCAGAAATCACTTTTTGTACAATAAGTCCGTCATATCGTCGTGACGTCATGGAGAAGTGTCTAGCAGCAAGCTTTTTTCGAATGTTTGATTGGGTTTGAGGTTAATAAAGAGTATTTTAGAAAAGATCGCGATGCGCCCTGCTGTTGAACTCTTTGGGTGTTGTAGGAATTCGAAAATACTAACTGAGGAAGATTGTTTCATAGCTGAGTTGTTCTGTTTAGGAGCGAATTCCTAGAGAGTAGTGTACACAAAAATTGCGGCTACAGTAGAGCCGCACGAGCTATTCTGTAGAGCCGGACTTACACGAGGCAGTACATTTGTCCCTTACACGATGGTCAACTGTACTGAAGCCTTAATTTTTTTAAATGTCCCGGGTCAAAAATAACGTCCTACTGGTATATCAACGTGTTCGAGCTAAATGAGGTTAGGTGGATTGTAAACATGTACTGGAAAGACATTTCTTACTTGTTTTACGGCAGCAAAATCTTCAACTTGAAAGTAGGCGTGATGAGATTGTAAAATATAATAATGCATTGTTTTCTTACCTACACTGAGGCAATTGAATGCACCGTAAAAAAGCTCTTCATTAGTATTTATTCTCTTTTTTTATTTTTTTTTATTTTCATTTTGACATTACAATAGCACCTTGCTTCATTTGAAGTATGACATTGTGCTGGTTCAAAAGAAAAAAAGAGGCACCTCTTACAAACTCATTTTATTATCGTGTCCTACCCAACACTAACTAACCGGTGTTTTTTGTAACAGATTTCCATTGAGGCAAAAAGGTGCTTATTTCGTTGGAACAAACGCTAACTTGCCCCTCACTTAGCCTGAATAAAAATTCGGCTTTTCCAAGTGCAGCCCTCTACAGGCTCTACAGGAAGAAAATAGGCAATTTTCTTTGTAATCTTAAAGAGTACTGTTAGCATACTCAGTAGACTGGGCTTCATTTAATTGCGTAGGTCAAGCAGCATTGGATGTGGTTAGTGCTGTTGGGGGACCGCTCAGATAAACGACACTCGAGTTTGGAGTAACAGCGGTCCTTAACATTTCTGCACCCCAAGCTCTGAGATACTCACTCAGGCATTTTTACCCGAAATATCTCAATAAAAACGCACGGAAAATTAGTGGAAATACGTGTAAACTTTATCTACAATGGATTTGAGGAAACAACTAAACAATCACCGTACGTTTTGCAATAAATCTACTAGCGTACGTACCTACAAGCACCTGGTTAAAGCCAATGTCATCCTTTAATAAAAAGTGATAAAACTAACTGTATGAAATAAAATAAAGTAAAAAAACCTGTGTACACAAATTTCACAAATATTTTGCAAATTTGAAAATATAAATATGAAAAATGTTTTTTTTTTTTAAATTAAATCAACAAAACTACTTGTGTTTAAATAAAACAAATAATTTGAATATTTTTGGAATAAATAATATAATTCGAGCATCATATTAATATCATTCAAAATGACTAATATAACACGAGAGTACAACATAAATAAATTAATAAACACTACAATTTAAATAATGTATATGTATATATGTATATAATATATCTATATATATATAATGTTTCAATTTTTGTTCTGTATGTATATATATTAATCGTTTATGCTTTTGTTTTCATTTTTTGTCATAAATTTAAATGTTTTTTTTTTCATTATTTATAACGTGCTTTGAGTGATTTAAATTTATTTTTAATAATTTTACATAAATATTATATAATTTTTTTTGCTCTTACTTTTAATTACAATAATTTATTTTATATATATTAGGAATACTACAAAATTTTCAAAAAATATCAATAAATATTGCTTATGCTTTTAATATATATTTTTATTTTGCCATTTTTTTTATCTCATGGTTGTTGTTGTTTTTTTTTTAATAAATTATATTTACAAATTTTGTTTTTTTTACATAATTATTTTAATTAAAAATTTTTTAATTTTCAAATATAAATTTTTTTCGTTTTTACATGTGTATAGAGGAAAGTTGTTTTTGTTTTTTTTGGAAATTTAGAAAATTTTGCTAAAATGTTTTTTTATATTTAGTTTTTTTTTAAATTATGTACAATGTACATAAATATTTTTCTTTGGTATTTATATATTTATAAATTTTTAATGTTTTTACTAATTTTGAATATATTTTAAGCGCTTAAAAATAATTTTTTAGACTTATAGACTAGTAATTGAGTATTTTTGTTTTTTGAGTATTGCTTTGGTACTTTTTATAGCAAAAATTGTTTTTTTTTAAATTAAAATTTTGTTAAATATTAATAAATAATAAGTTTAAAAGTAATAGTATTAAGAATAAAATATAACTAAAATAAAAACTAAAAATTGCACACAAATAAGCAAAAATAATTGTTTAATTTTTTTTCAATCAATTTTTTTTTTATTTATGAATTTTGTGCAATTATCTTTTACTTATAATTAATATTTTTATTTTTTTGGTTTTTTAAGCTGTATGCAAAATTTTTTTGTGGTACAACATATGCATTTTTTTTTTGAGAAAATATACAGATTGCATATGCTGGTAACCGTTTAAAGTCTAGAAAATATATATAAAAAAAAAACAAGTGCCAGAATTTATAAAATTAAAATTAAGATAGTGTGTGAGAAAATTTGAGATCGTTACTAGAAAGCTGATTTTTATGTTTTTTTTTTTATATTTTTACATTCTAGTATTTACAAATTATACGCTAGGTTCTAGTGACTAGAAAACACTCTACAGTATTTGGTTATTACTTTGTATTTATTTTATTTTATTTTTTTAGTAATTCCTTTTTACACTGTTAACGTAACAGATTCAATAAAAAAATGTCTTTTTTATTACCAGCTTTTAAAAACCAGAATATTTTTTTTTTTTGTTTTTTAAATTGTTTTTAGTATTAATAAATTTGTGCAAAAAATATTATAAATTGTTGCAAATTAGTTGATTTTTTTTTGAGTAAAAATATGGTTATTATTTGGGGGTTGTGGTGGTCACACAGATCCTAACGTAAATATATATTTAATATGTTCATTTATGTTTGATCCCTAAAAATATTTGGTAAGAACTGTTCTGGATTTTCTAGACAAAATGTTTTTTTTTTGTTTCGATTGGATTATATGTATATGTATGTGTGTTATATTAAAAAGAATAAGTTAATGTAGGGATCAAAGAAATTTTTAAATTAAATAAGGAAATTATGAAATACTATTATTTAATTAATTTTTTTTCTAATATTTTTTTTTTAATTCGTTTAAAATTATTTTCAAGCCAAAAACACATTCTATTGCACCCTTTTCCCATCCCAATTCGTATCAATTTTCCTTCATTTCTTTTGGTGACTTTTTTTTATTTCGGTTTTTATTTAATTTATGAAGTTTTTGGGTGCTTTTATTGAATTGAAAATTATGATTTAAAATGTACTTAAGGGATATAATAAGCTAAAACATTTTTGGGTGCATTCAGATGACTTCCGATTTGATGAGGTACCAGATAGTACTAAACCTCCATTGGTATGAAAATTCAATCCAAGATCCTTTCCTTCAAGTCACTTTTTGGATATCTATATAGCTCATTAATAACAAATCGGTAAATCCGAAAAAACTAAGTTATGCTATTGACTAACATCCCGAAAATCCAGCAAAATCAATGTAACATAAAATGCCCTTTCATATCCCAAACGCAAAGTGGAAACGCATATTAAAGCTTTTTTTATCCTACAAAAACTTGTATGCTTTTCTCTCTGTTGCACGTACGTGGATTTCGGACAGAGAGCAAATCGTACAAATCTCTTTGCGTTTCCACTTTAAAATAAAATAAAAATAAAATTTGGTGAAATCTGCACTATGGCGCATGACCACCCAATTCAATTTGCCATGGTTCGCAAATTAATAATACGCACACTCCAGTAAAGAGCTCCATATTTTTTAAAACTTTTAGAAATTTGCACAAGTGGAAACATGAAGGATAACATGCTGCTGCGCGGAATTTAAGCACGAACCTCTGAGATGGTAAATAAGGTGGGTGGACCTTCTAATGAGTGACTTCTTATTACGGCTACATGTACTTCAACGAACCTATTCATAGAGTTCGGTACATTGTAAATAATCAAAACAAGATTCAATCGCCTCCTTCGTAAAGCATTCCGAATCAATTCTTCGAGAATCGATTCTTCTTTTCCAAATTGGACACTTGTCTCGCTCATAGTCTCTGCGTAAGTTTGGGTTTCGGATATAGTCAAATAAAATGACTCTACCCTGAATAAGGGAAATGCAGGTGTTGATGGAATACCGAGAGTTGACAATCTGACAAAGTAGGCTCGATTTCGACGTTTTGTGATTCGGAACCAAATTCTGACATTGGTATAGTACCTACTGGCAAGGAATCTCATCGAGAAGTTGATTGGCAATACCAAGCTAGCTGGATGCTCAGTTGGCCTTCACACTAACCATGGGACACGAAAATGCCATTTATTATCTGAAATACGCACATTTGGTATCACGAACCAACGCTGGCAAACAAAGGGACTGTTCTTGCGAGTCTCCGGGCATAAGGCAAGTTCCTTTAAAACCGTTCTTCGTGTCGAAGTAAGGAGGGATTGGACCGGACCGCACGCTCACTTAGAAGACCCCTAATAAAGAGGCATGTGTTGAAACCAGAAGTACAAAACTAAACAAGTCTTTTCATCTAGAGGCAAATGCAGATGACACAGCCATCATAAGAAAAGCAATGGCTGCAGCAAGGGAAGCCTATGTGGCGCTAGAAAAAAATTGCATCGAAATCCAGATTAATCATCAACGAAAGTAATACGAAACATATTTAAATCTCTTATAGAAACAGTAGAGGAATCACAGACCAAAATATAACAATCGACAGATATTACATAGAATCCGTAAACAAGAAGAGCTCTTCTAGCGAACAAAATATACTACAGTAATTTAAACATATGAAGTCAAAAAGAACAAGCAGAAAAGTGAAAAGTAGGTAGGGGAGCAGTTTAGCCTGGGAACCAAAATGTAGAACAGAAGCCAATCAACAGGCGAAGTTATTAAAACTTTAAGTATTCTTGTGCGGGTCGGAAACATGGATGCTTATTAGGTATGATGAACAGGTTCTCGGATGTTGCGAAAGAATATAACCAAAGCATCAATATCTATTTCTATTTCTTGTTGAGCACTGCGGCCTATTTTGTTTGGGAAAAAAGAGTGTGCCTGCTAGTATTTTACGTCCCAAACATGCTTCCTCGTGTATTTTGTGCCAAAAAGAAGCATTACTTCGGGATTTCTTATAGTCTTCAATCAACGCTTGGTAAAATACAATGGTAACGAATCGTCGAGAATCTTGATGGTGTCTAATTGATGATGGTGCACCTTTTCTCTGAATTTTTCAAACTGCATATTTGTCGGAATATAAGTGTCTTTAATAAGTAATTAATTTCTTTTGTGATATGCAATAAAATAAAGCAGAAATGAATCCATTTTGGTTATGTTGTTACAAGTTAACAGTTTTTTTTTTACAAAGAATGAACATTAATAAAAGCACCAAGAAATGAAGAAATATTTTTTCGAACTTCAAAAGGTTTGAAAATAACATTCTTTTACAAAAAAAATTAAGAATTTTTTTTCGATAAGACTCTCTGAATGTTTTAAAACCGAAATACGAAACTAAAAAATCATCAACAATCGCTGAAAAATTAGAAATTTCAGTTTGTTACCGAAAATATGTATGTATGTATGTACAAATTAATAGAAATGCATTTTTGTATTCATTTTGAGCTTAATAAAAACGTTTTGTCTATAAAATTGTTGCTACTTCTCCAGATACGCATGCGCTGCTAGTACAATATATTATTAAAATTAAAATCATGCAATTTATCAACTACTATTTACAATTGTATTTACAAAATCAAAAACTTATCAAAAATTAGAACAGTTTCATTATCCTTTTGGAATGTTACAGAAGTAGGAATTTCTTTTCTTAATTCGTAAATGTACGAGAATATCATACTATATGAGATTTTAGTTAGAGTGACTTAAATCTGCATCAAGGTTCCTAAAAAAGCCTGAGACTAACAAATGATATTCGAAAAAAAGCCTTAGTTTTATTTAGAAAAAAATTAATTTCGAAAAAGCAGGAAGAAAGCTATAAATATGCAAGGAGTGAGTCAATCCAAAATAAATGAGTATTTTTTTTTTGTTGCGTAAAGACTACTTACTACAAGAACAATTCTAAATGGACGTTGGGACTGAACTATTTTTTTAAACCACTGGGCTGTACAGTTTGTCTATGCTCTACAAGTAGAAGTTATATAACTAGAATGTATATTTTCTACTCTATAAGGTTTAATTTATTAAATCTAAATACATACACTTAAACAAAAACTAAAAATAAATAAGTAAATAAATACACCTAAGCTACGAACTGTTTGACAGTGAATTTGACTAGAGATTTTCTTGTTTGGCGCACTTCTGATAAAAGGTTTCCATTCACGAAACTCGAAAAAATACTGAAATTTTAATGTAAATTTAAATGAATATTTGACTTGCGTGCTTACTTTTCCTGTTGACCCATTCAAGGATAACCAAATTTGTGTACCTAGTAGACGAAATATTTCAACATAGCGAAATAATGTTCAGATTGGAAAGGGTTTACATCATGCCTAATAGTAAAGCTTATTTTGAAGGCTAAAAAGAGACAGGATAGATTAGGAATGGTCTGGGTGTGGTGAAGTAGAGGAACTTTAAGTTTGAGCTAACTTTGGAAGGTTGTTCCACATTAAACTTTACGGGATACGTGAACGCGGCCATTTCACTGATAAAGGTTTTACTAGAATAGAGGCCAAGGATTCGGAGGCCTTGAATCTAATAGGATTCTGTACTGCTCTTATAATGGAAAAATTGCAGTGGGGTGAAAGTAAAATAGAGTACTGGCATCAACGAAAATTCTAAGGTTATTAGAGGTTCTTGGAAGTATATTATCGCCATCCACTGTCGGCTTGATTGGACGGTCAGATAAACGTCCTTTCAATCTACCTTTTTAGAACTTAGTCGATGCCAACAGCAATTGAGTTCAGAAGGCTGTAAAGAGCAACGAACCGTTTTATCCGTGATTTCATCATAAACATCAACGTAGATTATCCCAGAAATCTTATATACACCAACCAAATTACATTCTTCAATGACTTTTTTATAGCTTTGATCATCGTTTTGGTTTCATAACAAAATTTGTTCTCCATTTCACTAGTAAAGGATTTTCTGTCAACATACAACTATCATTACGATACCATACGTATGCAAAGAATAAAATAGGAGGTTTTCAAACAGATATGTATACTGAGTCTCCATGCAAAGTTTACTTGAGGTTTACTCCAGAATAAGTGCCCATGAAAACGGGGGCTGATTAAAGTTTCGTTAAATCCAAATAAACCCGACGAACCCAGTCCGGTTAAGCCGAGGTTTGCATACATATGTATGTGTGTGTTTGATTATTTTTCATTGCACTTATACCAACGGCGACACAACTTAAAATTATTGAGCTGTTACTTCAACCCAGAACAGTTAGAGAAGCGGCATCGAGATAGCTTGAAGGAAAAAATTTTCCGTTCGCTCAACGAAAACTGGACCCCGGCCTGTGCGGGGCGCAGCGTAGATTTTTTTGCAAAAGGTGGCGCTTTCAAAATTTTCAGGTTATGAAGTTTGTGAAATGGTAAGTTAAAAAATGGAAATCCCCATTTTTATTCAATTGATTATTATTATAAGGTTATAAACTACACTCAAAAAAAAATTGCAGAGTACAATGGTGCAGGTAAATCAGGAAAAAAACCTCATTAATATACAGAGTTTACATTAGAGTTCAGCCCGAGTTATTAGTCATTGATGGAAAAGGAAGAAATTGATGAAACGCATAGAGTTAAGTGGTTGAGTTGAAGTGTCATTTCAACTCAACTACAGCTCAATTGGTCTCCCATGGAAACTCGGTAATAGAAATGGCATCGAGTTTAGTTGAGGGAAAACTCTACCTCAGCTAATGGAAACACAGCAATGGATGTATACTACGTTTATAAGCGGAGTTTCCCTCCGGATGGAAGTTTCGATCTGGAGTGAAACACCGCTTATAAACCGGGAGTGAAAATCCAGAATTTGGATTTTCGCTCCCGAACAAAAAGCTGGAGTGAAACTTCGATCCCGGTTTATGTTGTGCTTATAAACGCTGACTGGGAGTGAGATTTTTTTCCGAAGGGGGAAAAACTTAGTAAAGAACAAGCTGGGTGTTTTATTTTGTTACATTAGTTTTTTCTTTATTTATAGATTTTTTTAAATACATAATATTAAACATTGGGTTTACATTTGTCTTGGCTATGATTTTGAATTTGACCTTGCAGCTGTCATCTCAAGCCAGAAAGTATTTTGGATTTTCACTCCCATTGCTTATAAACGTATCGGGAGTTTTACGTTGGATTGAAGATCCGGGAGTGAAACTCCGCTTATAAACGTAGTAATAGTGCCTTTTTAGACGGTTTCCTCTGCGACTTTCCAACACGAAATTTGTACATTCGGAGAGGGTTCGGGTGGATAGAAGTGCGTCTCGATTTTAAGGTGACTCACTTTCGCCTGATTTGATCAGCTGTTTGTTTTAACTTCATTTTGTATCACCTAGTTTTATTTTCGTTCCAGCCCAGTGATAAGTAGACTTATTTTGGCATATGTTCTATAGGGTGGGCCAAATAAGCAATATCTACATATATGTATATTCGCAATAGGCTCTTACACCATGCAACAGATCTTAATGAAATGTCAAACAAGTGCTTTTTACATTAAAAGAAAGAGCATAGGTATTCTATTACTTTCTAAAGCCGCTTTTAGATGGCGCTGTCATAAAGAGCTTCGTTGAATATGTGCAACTATTTACCAATTAATTGTACTTCGATTCTAAAGAAAATTGGTATCTGGGGATTTTTAACATAGCAAATAACGAATTTATGATCAAAGCTTAAAAATTCAAAATGGCCGCGGCAATAAGGCGGACGAGTTCACTAAATGGGCTCCGTTTGTAATGAAAATCGATATCTAGGGGTGTTTGGGAGCAATTTATGAATTTATGATCAAAGCAAAACAAATTGCCTTATTTACTCGAGAAAACTCCAATTTGTTAACGTAGGGCCAAGGGTAATTCCGTGGTGTCGATGTTATTAAACCATGTGTCTCCTATGGCCTACATACAAGTTATTCTTCTTGCATGAGTATTTGTTTCTACTCTCGTTCTAATAACTTTTCGACCATCACTTAAAAAAATATTGCTTGTTTTGGTTCAGTCCAGTTCCCATTCTGTTTGTTACACCTGTCTTAAAAGTGACTGCACTCAAAGCAAATGGTCTAAACAAACTTTCGCTTTGAGACGCCTTTAAAAGCGTGACAAAGCGAACCGTCAAAACATCTGATCAAGATCGGACCTTGACTTAACGAACAAGAAGTAAAATAACGAATTCTGTTAAGTGAGACAGTTTTAATTCTTTTAGTTGATTTGCAACTGAGGCCTAGGTTTTGTGGAGACGATTAATATTATAAGATACGATTGGTCTTTTAATATTTCGGCTTTAACTAATTTTTTCTATTTTATCTGCCTTGGCCGTCGTGACAATTGTGAATGGATTGTATTGCGTTACCAAAAAATGATAACTGACATTTTTTATAGTGAATGTGCAAAAGTGGGTATTAAGGGAACCAGCCACATAGCTCGTGAGACAATGGCTTTACTGCGTGCAAAATTTTGGTAGATATCGAGCTTCGTTATTCATTTGAGAATTTGTACTTTAGATTAAAATAAAAATGATTGAAATTTTCTATTTAGGTTTAAAATTATTTAGAAGGATATTCGCTTCAATTTTGTCTGAAATAAACTGTAATATTTATTATATGAAAAGGAATCGTAATTGGAATACACGTTTTTATCAGAAGTGGTCAAACTACACACACACACACACAAACTAACTAAAAAAATAAATACTTACTAACACACACAACCATTCTCACTCACACAATTTTTTAAATAACTAAATGACTAGAAATCCACAATATTCTCTTAAAAATCCTAAATATTATATTCGTTGCCATTTATGTACAATATTTAAACAATTATGGACTTTCTCTCTCAAAAACAAAAAAAAATATTTTACACCTACACTAATTAATTGCTTTTCTTTAAAATTTCGTTGAAGAATTGCTTTTGGTTTCTTAATTGTTATTGTTTATAAAATTTCAATTTTTATTTATTTATTGCTAATTGTTTTATTACTTTAGTTTTTCTTTTCTTATTAAATTTAATTCCTAAAAATTTCTGTGTTTTTTGCTTACAATTCTAATTCGTTGTCTGTGAAACGTTGCTTTCGTTTTCAAGTTCGTTGTGTTGAACGAGTTCACTTTTTACTGAATAAAGTTTTTTTGGAAATGAAAATTTTTAGAAAATTGTTTTTGAAAATTTAAATATTTTTTTTTTCGTTTTTGTTTTTTTTTTGTTATGTATTATATAGTTTTACTTATATAACAATTTTTGGGTGTTTCTAAAAGTTTTAAGATACAGCTAGAATGTTTCGGTGATGATTTGATTTGTGACTAGACGAGTATTTTTTGTTTTTAGGTAAGTGATGATGAATTAATATTTTAAACAATTTTAAGTTTCAGAATTAAATAATAAAATTAGTTAAATAAGGAATAGAAATTATTCAGTAAGACTAGAACCTACTCACTAAATTTCCTCCGTTCGTGCCCGAATTGGTTATAAAGACCGAACAAAAGGATGGACGTATCGTGATTTCATTTTGAAAATTCTTTTTGAAAATAAATAAATAAATAAATAAATTAACTAAACCTAGTACGATATAATACATAGAAATACAATAAATTATATTTGATTAAATATTTCGTATTGTCTTATTGAAAGTTGAGAAATATTTACTATTTTGGTTTGTAACCGTTTTGGGTTTTTTTTTTGTTCGCTTTAAATTATAATAATTGAATCCTTCAAATGACTCCTTTTAAGGAGCAGATCAACTTTCTCGGCGCTGTCGAGCCAGTATGTATCTTCACTACAACACTTGACTGCTTGCAACTAAACAATGAAGGAGGAATATGTATTTTACACGATTTATGCTTTTCTTACCATAGCTTTTGAAAATCCTTAGGAGATTCTTTATACGAACACAACAAATATAATCCAAATACGGGCTGGGGCTGTTGCATATTCTGTATATCTAGGACCAACTTAAATCACTAACACTTTTGGTTACCCACCGAAAGATGCTGCTATTTGTATGGTGTTCCTGGCGCCGATGACTGGTGCCAGATTGGCTGCCGTTATGACCTTGCCGCTTGAAACGTTCGTTATCAGAAGACCACTTGCTGGATTAGTTGCGATGACAGCGGGTTTTGTGTTTATGTCGTTCAGGACCAGGCCAGGAGTAGGGCAGCTTCGATTCTCCAGTATAACGCCGGTACCTCCCTCCTCCTTGAAGCACGCCGACTCCAAGTGCTTGTTAAGGTAACTCTTCAGGGCGAACGTTTTGTGGCAACGCTTACACTCGAAGTTCTTGTCCGCCGAATGCGTTTGCATATGCGCCCTTAGATTGGATCGGTCAGCAAACGCCTTTCCGCAATGTGCGCATCCGTAGGGCTTTTCCCCAGTGTGCGATCTCAAGTGCCCCTGAAGTAGCCAAGGCCGGGAAAATAGCTTCCCGCAAACGCCGCAGCTGTGCGAAAGTTTGTGCGTCAATACGTGCATCGCTAGGGCCGGCATTGAAACGTAGGCCTTGCCACATGTGTGGCATTTCTTTGCCGACTGGGAGTCTAGACTTCTGTGCGTTTGCTTGTGCCGCGAGAGATTGCTGGACGTCGCATACTGTTTGCCGCATTCAGTGCAGGTGTACTTCGCTTTATGCTCGGATATCATCGGATCGACTTGGGTTTTTCGTTTCGATCGTCCATCGCTCACAAAGAACGCCTCGTAGGTGTATGCAACGGTTTTAGTGGAAGTCTTAAGTGGCGGCGATACCAGATTAATGTTTGTCGTATTGTTGTTCTCGTTCTGGACCGCCTCATTGTTGTTATTGTTATTGCTGGGCTTTAATCGATCTTCTCCTTCAGGTACTATGATCGTGGTTATTGAATGAGTATTACTCTTGGGCGTCTCATTTGGTGTAGGCTGTTGCTGCTGCTGATGCTGATGTTGGCCCTGTTGCAGCTGATGTGGCTGTGGCGGTGGTAGGAAGGCCGTCGATGCGCTTAAGTCTAGTATTGCATGCGCCGCATGTAAATCCTCTTCAGCAGGTATCCTCATTTCATAAGTTCTCGGCGGCATAGGTCTATCATCCAATGAATATGGACGATAGATATCCTTTTTCTTGGGCGGAAGAGATAGTGCTGCCCCCGTACTTGTAAAGCACATCGCTAGTGACTTTCTTAGGCTACTCGGGCTATTATTATTATTATTATGTGATGACGACGACGACAGCGCTTGCGGTGGCACATCATTCTCAGACTTTATGTGCACAACTGGGGGGCTATATCGCTCCGAACAGCTTGGAGATGTTTGGTAGGCGAATTGATTTGGTGATGAAGACGGATGCGGTTGCTGTGAAGTTATCACTGTTACTTCGTTCTCCATTCGTGGCAGGTACGCGGTGAAGTGCATCGGTGATATATCGTGTCCGTATCCTGCGGGTGAAATAAGAAAAAAAAATTAAAATTTAATACGATTAAAAAACTTAAAGCAAAATGCAGAATTTTTTTGAAGTTATACTTCTTTAAGTGGCCTCTAGACTCTCAATAATATTGAGAAAAATATTAACCCTTCTTTGCACCAGACATTCTTTCAATATCACCCACAGACTGTAAATAATATTGCACAAATAGAAATATTGCACAATATTACTGATAGTCTAGGGGCCCCATCAGGTGCGTTTAGAAAATATTATGAATGTGAATTTTTAGGAATGCGCAACACAGGAATCCGAGGAATGCGCAACTCGGACGATATGGGCGAAGGGTTAGAGGCTATGGAGGGCGGTTTATCAAGGACATATGAAAATTCGTAGTCGTTGTCTGTTCACGATGTCGGTGAGTGAGGGGTTCTGTCGCGAGGCTATGGAGAGCATCCGATCCGTGTCCTATTCATCAACTATGCGAGAGTTTCACATGTGCCGACTTTTTCACAACGTTGAAGAGAAGTTACGAAGCGACATCTCCTTGTCGGACATGGTGGAGGGGGTCGAACAATCGTGAAATTCGTCTCACGTAATTTATGGACGACCCCTAAGACAGCACCTCCGGCTTTGATCATCTCGGCGGTATCATAGTCTATTCCCGGCGTTTTTCCATTTTTCAGCGATTTCATTGCCGTCTTCACCTCGATAATTGTCGGTTCGGTATCGAGAAACTGATTAGTCGGCTGTTCGATAATCAGCGATCCATCCGATCTTTTGACGTCGTTTCCACTGACCAACGAGGTCCAGACAGCTGTCCGAGATCAATGGCTGCGTCCGTTTACGGATATGTGGACACAACTCAGACACAACTCCATTGCACACCCCACAATTGCCTTTCTTCTACATCGATATCGTCCGATATTGCGAGCGCCGCAAACCTGTTGGATAATGCCATTTGAAACTCTCGCCCAATGGCCGAGTCCTGTAGGCACGCCCAATTTATCTTGGCTGGTGGTGCCATCGGCCGTTTTCTTCGCTCTTTGTAATCGCATCTGTAATTTCGCTCGAACAAGATAATGGTCCGATCGGTAATCGAGCTCACGCATTGCACGTATGTCTTTGAGTGTCGATCGGAGTCTAAAACCGCCGAGTCGTTGCCGGATTGATTTCGCCAGGTGAATTGGTGTTTGAGTGGATGGCGGAAGATGCTGTTGCCAACCATCAAATTGTTTCACGCTTCGAATTAAAGCAGGCGTAGGCCGTTCTCGTTAATTACTCCCTGTCCGAATTCGCCTAGCATTCCTTCCCAGCCGGTTCTATCTGTTCCTAAATGAGCATTAAAGTCCCCCGCGAGAATGATTAATTCGGTTCGAGGTATCGTACTCAGTGTCTGTTGAAGCTGATGATAAAATTCGTCCTTGGTTGGCGCATAAACGGATACGATATGGGTCTTGATCGTTCCACCGATGGTTATAACACCCAAACGCTCGGTTACCGGTTGAAATGCGATTATGCTGCTGGCAGCCCGTCGATCGACGCCGGCCCTCGTCTCTCACTACCGGAATAGTAAAGCATCATCGTTTCGTCGATTGTTGGCGAAATGATCGTCAATGTCCCGGATCCGGTAGCTCGTAGTTCAAATAGCGCAGCAAGGGATATTTTGCATTTCGTACATTCCACGCGGCGAATTGAGTTTCCATTTTCGATGTGACAGTGATCGATGTGTTTGGGTGTTGGTCCAGTAACCCACTTTTCACCAGTATCCCTGGTGCCCAGTGCTGGCGCACCGGCTACCCCGGATGCAGTAGCACTATTTCGTTCGTGTACCCATGCAGCTTCTTGTCTAGTTTCTTCGATTTTCCGATTCTGGTCAATTCGGCAGGTCGACCACCCGCCTCCTTTCACACCATAGACATGGACCAGACGAAGGCGGGCTAGTAGGGGGTTTTAGAATGCGGTATAACCGACAAGCTGGAGCGTGTCGGCAACGTTCACCTGCCAACGCATACAATAAATTATTTGTATGCAAATTAAAAATTAGTCTTAAAATCACGCCAAAGAACTTGTAATGCGCGTACATTAAGTACACACACCCACTGTTTTCTTTTTTTAATTCTTATTGATCTGGAAAACAGTTCATTTGGAGCAATGCCAAGACTAGAAAGAAATGCTACAATTCGTCGCTTAAACATAAGGCAATGTGCAACCACCTCCTCAAGACTGTGTCTACTTCAAAAGAATCGTTTCCTATGTGCCCAAAAATCAAATAATTCACCCAGACACACTAAAAATCCTATCGTCTGGCAACTACCAAAAGGGGACGAAACTGTATCGTGTATGTGCATTCGGAAGTACAGACGTACATAATGTACATATGTATATAAATAAATGTGAACGGAGAGTACATAAGTAGTCGCTACTCTTGGCCATGCTCTACTAGAAATGTATGAATGGGGAAGATTCGTCCTACATAAAAGAGGCCTACCATATACTATAGCTATGAAGGTAGATGTCCTCCTCGCCAACAACGTTGCCATCGTCATCATCAACATCATCATTGAAGCTTTATTTTTTTTTTATTTTACCCAACTGTCGCAATGCACCATACTGAAGAGGAGATAAATAAGGATAACAACCATAACCCGACTGGGCGTGCAGACGGCAAGGACTAGAGCTCGTCTTTTAGAGAGAGATGTGATATGATATCCGTATAGGATAGTATGGTAGTCCTCACCAGACTGGGTCTCATCATTGTTTTAATTGATTATGTCCCGATGCCTTGGATAAAATAGCTGACATGAATGCGAAATTGGTGTCCGACCGAAAGCTACGAGGACGTAAATTATTTTCAAAAGTCGATAAAACATTTTTCTGTTCTCTGTGTGTGGGGGGGATGTGGGTGCACGTTATATGGTCATTAAAATTAAGATAAAAACACAAACCGAGATTTTTTCAATGGATATTATGGAGTCTTTGTTGAATGGTTTTTCGTGGTTGTTTCTGGTATAGTGCGACATCTAATTAGACGATTTTTTCCTTAACCTATCTTTTGATAAAAGTGTGCTTGCTGGATTACTTGTGGAAACCTTAAAGAGATGTCGCCAGTACGGATGCACTAATTTGAATGAAACTAGTGAAGCCAAGCGAAATTTTCCAATTATACTGAAACTAAACACCCTGTATATTTCATACTATTCTTGGGCTAGGCTTAAACCTTGAACTGAAACGAGAAAAATAAAAAAAATGCTTGAAAAAAGCTTTCCTTGAGAGAGAATGACGATTCCTCCCCCTATGAAATTTCCACTGGTTTAAATACAGAGCCATCTACACAACTAGGCTAGACACACAGCCATGTTGGTCTGGAATAGGCGTGCAATCACATAATGTACAGTCTGCTTGACTTTTTCAACTCGACACATACTCAGCAGCGAGTGAGTTACTATAGGGGAGGAATTTGTGCGAGGATGATTTCTCTCCGCGCTGTGTCTGGTATCCTGCTATCCTTTTTTTTAACAAGACATGTCAAATTGAATCTACTTTCCCACAATTCCCTAAGTTTCAAAGCTTTTTATTCAGTTGTCTTGTGTTTGAAGCAGATTGGAGCAGGGGGCCATGCTCCGAGGGGGAAATGCATCGAAATTTCCTAGGAGGAGCAGCTCCTATACCACGGAAAGGGTGGCTGCTAAGTTCAAAGTAATACTTATTCCATATATTGGAAAAATGACAAAATAAAAAGTAGAAAAAAACATCAAAAATAAAGGCAGTCTCGCGGTTTTCTTTTCCTTTGAAAGGATTTTTAACGTATACGTGACTATGGAATGCTCAAGGTTTTTGGGGCTTAAGTCATTCTGGGGTGAAACCAGAAAAAAATACACAGAAACCACAGACGGTTTTTTTGTCGAGGAGAAGTTTATTGACTTAAAAATAAAATATGCTGGCCCAATTCCTAGAAGGACCCTTTTCGGAATCCCTGTGCATAAAGTAACAAATTCGAGCAAGGTGTTATGCTGGCTTGCCACGCCGCACTCGAGTACGTGTCGTTATCAGTTTTTATCTAAGATCCGAGATTGCTTTATAATCCCTAATCAGAATCAATTTTACAAAGAGACAACTCGGCTTATCCTCTTCATATCTATAACTTCCTGTAACTATGCAAATGATATAGTCCGCACGCAAGCAGCTCCTCCACCAACGCCCGGCCGCAAATTATGTTTAATTAGTGGCAGAAGAAATGAAAGTGTAGGTTTCACGCTAAGCGGCATGTGCTCCTGCCTCAAGGACACTAATGCAAATTACTTTTTCTTCCTTGTATTATTTTCGTGGTTGTATTAAGCGTTTGATCAGAAAATCCTGTAATATCCAGGATACTTAATAAATCTTTCCTTTTTAAAATGTTCCTTTTGCTTTATTTTTTTTTTTTTTAATTTTGTTTATGGTGGAAGACACCCAGCTGAGTGCTGAGTCCTTTCGCCGAAGGCGGTCTCTCGTACACTCGCCGTGCCAGTTAAGCTAGTTGAGGACATTTTTCATTAGGTTTAAGTAGTTTTGATAAGCACGCAAACTGTTGCGATGTACGAGTACTAAATTTATACCAAGGAAGTAAAATGCCGAGATTAAAGTACAATTCGCCACCCTCCCCCGTCGTCCTTACCGCTCTCTCTCCCGCTCTGTTGTGCCTTGCTATCTGTTAAGGACGAGATTTTCACTTCATTTTATTTTTCATTTCACTTTTTCACCCGAAGAGTGTGTGTGTGTAGGTATAGGAGTTTTCCTCTACATCAATTTGATTAAAATAAAGAAAACACGATGCTGGGAGCGCGAAAGAGCAAAGAGAGCCGAGCGCAGGAAAATGTTTTGCGTTTAATGAAATGAACTCAACTTTGAAGGCATGCAACCCTGCAAAGCTTTTAATATTTTCACGAGAATTAATTTAATTTGGGAGTGGGGGTGGGGGTGGGAATGAAAAGTTTTTGCTAAATTCTTGGTGGTTTTTTTTGGTTGGTGCCACTACAGCGATTGCAAGGCTTGTGGGAAATTTAGAAATATTGCGTAAGTGTCTTTAGAGGATTTCACGTTTTTAAAGTGATTTTGAGGTTAGGGAATATGTTTTGGGTAAGGGGGAGAAGTATGAAAACGAAATGAATAGGTGCGTGGGTTCGAACCTAGGACCTCTGTGATGGTAGTCATGTGGCTGGGATAACACACGATGCTGCCAGGGCTCCAGAGCAGCCGTTCTGCTGAGAATATCACAGTTGTGGCAGAAAAATATTGCAGAGGACCCCGAAGTATCGAGGGCACGAAATTGGGCATCAGTCGACGGACTGTATAGAGAATTTTGGTGGGAGACTTGAAGATGTTTCCTTACAAAATACAATCAGTGCATCATCTGTTAGCCGTTAACCGCGAAACCCGTGTAACCTACCCTAAAGCCATCGACCACGAGGAAGGCAACTTTTCACCGAAAATCATCATGAGTGTTGAGGCCCATTTCCATCTCTGTGGATATATGAATAAGCAGAATTACCGCTTCTGGGACACAGAAAATCCGCGAAGAGTCCACAAAGAGCCATTACATTCGCTCAAAGTTACTGCATATGGTGCTGTTTATGGTGGGGGCGTCATCGGGCCTTATTTTTTTTTTTTTGAAAACGCTCAAGGCCAAACGACTACTGTGGACGGCAAGCGCTACAGAGCAGTTCGTTGTAGACTTATTTGTTTTGGTATACATATGTCAACAACCATTAGACTCTTGAGCCCCTCAAAAATATATCCGTCAGAATGGGAGAAAGTCTAAGCCAAGGCCTCACCTTTTATACTACCAGTTCGTCAAGTCGATTTCGTCATGGTGCAATGATTAAAAATAATTTAGTATGTTCATTTTCTTACAAGCACGCACGCATAGCGAACAAATAAACATGCCACAAAACTATGCACGCTCAGACATCAACATTTGAGGAGCTTTCACACAAAAGTGAACAAATCCAATTATGCCTCGAAATGAGATAGGCATATTGCGGGGTACTTAAAGGAGATTAACGAATTCAATCATATATTAAAAAGGTTTCTAAAATTGTATTTTCAACCAAAACATAATAAATAATTATGGAAGCATGGGTGTCTTAATTATGCCCCGGCTTCACGACCTCAGTTCAATAATGTTCAGTTCAATCCAAATAAGTTGCTTCCCGGGCTAAGGTCCGATTCATGTTCAGTTCATGTTGAAATTGTTGCTTTTTCGCCAGAAGTCAGGTATACCAGTTGATTACTCTCTTTTGAGCGAGCTATTACTTCAAACTTCAGTTCAAGTCCAGTTGGGCGAAACAGAGGTACACCACAAAGAAGAGTGAGTGCGATCCAAGTTAATAAACCGAAGCAGAGCTGATGTAGACAGGCTCGATAGAAAGCATAACGGGACTCTGGTTTGAACTCCTGGACCTAAAAGGTAGATTGGAATTAGAAAGCAGGCCAGCCAAGCTGCTAGTCAGGCACAGTATGACTTTTGATATTCACCTCAATCGGTCAAACAACCATCTAAGAGCGAGAACGACTTTACTGAAACTGGAGGAGTTTGAATGGAAATTCACTGTCGCATTATCGCTTGTGTTAGAGTCGAGTGATCTGGGTCATAGAGCATATGAGAATGGCACTTGAGCAGAGTTTTTACTCACGGCCATGTAAATTTTAGAAGATGGGCATTAATACTATATTTCGATGGGAAATCATTGTATAAATGAATGGAGCACATTATGGATTAACCTCCCTATTCTAAATTGTGACTAGTCATAAGTCACATGCTTTTGAGACTCGTGATTTTCATTGAGACTTTTCTTGTGACTATACAAGTATAAGCACCCAGTCACAAGCAAAATCTTAATAATTCACCTCTAATGGTGAATTTATATTTGGGTTAAGAGATAAAGCAAAGTCTGGATAGCCAAAGTACCCCACATGCAGTAAGGCAGAGTCTATGTGAATGTCCAAGCACCCCTCATCAACGCTGGCTGTGTGTCGAATCTATGAGAAATTACAAAAAATATGATAGAAACATTTACTCTTGTGACAGTCACAATTTTGGCAGTCGATGTAGCCGTTGCGGATTGTCAAAATTGTGACTGAAAAATGAAAATACCAAATTGTCTTAAGTTGGGACTCACCACATACTTGTGATTGCGTTGTGACTTGTTACTGTTTTGTGACTTGTGACGTCGACTTGTGTTTTTGAAGTATAAAAACGCTGCATTATTTTTGGGATGACCTATTATTATTATAGCCAGAACAAAACTGTAACATCGATTTGAAATGCCCGATAAAATCAAGTATCAAGTGTATTTTTCTGCAGCGCCCTTGAAGTGTCTAGTTTCAACAACACATCGTTACCCACAACAAAGCAGCAATGATAATCGGGTTTGAACTTCGGAAGACACGCTATGTTCGCTATTAAGTAAGATCGAAATTGTTGTAAAGATTTAATAAAATGCGAAAATCGGAAAAGTGCAAAATTATAAATTAAAACTTAAAACGTCGCAGCTTTTACACGTAATAAATGAAAGCTGCTCAATTTCTGCAAATAGGATAAGCAACACGTCACCAAGGTAATCCTCACCTTAAGAAAAATAAAGGCACACGAAGGAATGAAGAACCCCCTCCACCGTCGCCGTCGCCGCTGTGTTCGTGTGCCGTGATAGTGAAAATGACAAACGCAAAAAAGGAAAACTGTTGGAAATTTGTTACTGGTTGAATATGTTGAAAGCAGCCTGAATGTATGCAATAAGGCTCACATTCACATCCTACTTCGACATCTCGTTTGGGGTTGAACTTTTCGAATTTCCACAGAAGAAAAAAGGCGGCCTTCTGCCGCCACCCCCAAACCCCCTAGTGGAGGGGGGAATGTGCATAGGGATGGTGTCCTTGGGGGTGGGTGTAGGTACTTACATTAAGGAAACTGACGTGAGTTTTACTTCCACCATCCGCTGCAGAGAGTTCCTCCATGTGGCAGCTGTGCTTAACACCCCTGCAGCTTCAGCCGTAGTATACACACATACAATATGGGGGAAGGGATTCGGAAAGGTGGAGGCTTCCACCCGCGAAAATTAATGACACGCCGTCGATTTATGTCGCGTGACATTTCCTTAATTTGTTCCTGTGTGTTGGTGTATGTGTGTGTGATGTACGTGCGTCTCTCTGTTGCTGGCGCGCTGCTCCGCTGTTGCGTTCCCTCGCCTTTAACTGAGTAATTTGCTCATAATTTTTAGCCATTTTTTTCTCCACAGTTTTCCAGGTTGTTTTGCTCGAGTCCTTTTTGCCTTATTTTTTCCCGAAAAGTTTTTATTATTTCCCGAGGATCACCCTTCGCCATTTTGCTATAATTTTCGGTCTTTTATTAATGGTTACCTCGGGTGCACGGCAATTTGCCTCTTTCTATCGATCAAATCGATTTCTATGGCAGAATAGAAAGTGTCATATTTCTGCGGGCGATTTATGGTTTTGTTTTGCAACCGGGAAGGGGAGGCGTAGGGTAGTTTTTTGTTCCTTCTCTCTCTTAAGGGCAATTATTTATAGAAACAAAACAACTTTTTTCGGGGGGCAAATGAGAAGTTATGGATTTTGGTGGAAATTGTTGATGATTTTTATTGATTTTTATTTAAGTGCGGAACAGATGGCATAATTTTGTGGAAACTTTAGTTTTATAGCATTATTTTGAAGATAAATTGCTTTTAACATGGTAATTTGTATCCTACAGTTCAGAGCAGAATGATATAGGGTTCAAATTTTGGGTGGTCTTGTTAGTAATAGAGGGTCTTTTAACAAGAGGTGTGATTTTGAACTTCGCGCCATTTTTGAGCTATCTTTATACAACGGTCATTACGAGGACATTTGGCAAGTTAAAACTAGGACATTTTTAGATATAGATTGATACACCTCGAAAAATGCACTAAAATAATGAAAATTTAATACAAAAACTGTGAAGATATCTCGGACGGAATCTGTTCATAAGTTCGTACTGCATGCGTTCATCAGCGTTTTCCCAAGAAAAGCTGTTGCTGATAGTATGGCTGCAAATCGAGGCTTGTCTATTTTGGGTATATTACAAGCCAGTTTGCACAGCACTTTGCATAGTATTTGCGCTGCATGTTTATAAGGTGCAGTTAACAAACGAATTGAAGTCAGTAGACCACACGTACAACGCCGTACATTCGGTAATTGGGCCGTGGAAGTGCAATCATCATTTTTTTAACTCAATTAATCTGGGCCTGGGTACGAAAACAAGCCAAACTGTCGAATCTGGGGTTCCAAACCCTCAAGACAATTAGTCGAACAACCTCTCCAACCCCAAAGAGTAACAGTTTGGTGGTTTTTGGGCTGACGATGTAATCGAGCCATACTTTTTTGAAAATGCTATGGGTTCGTGGACAATGAATAAATTACGTTTCAGAACGTGGTTGACTGACTGTTTTTGGGTTCCACATACGAAGCGTATTGCGGCAGTAATCAGTTTTATAGAAGAGAGAACGAAGGGAGCGGCCGAACTTAATGAAATTGTTTTCACATAAAACCAAACGCGTGAAAACTACCACACATTTGTTATATTTATCTCTAAATAGTAATTTAATTTGCCCAAACACATTTCAGACTTCTTCCAAAGATTCAAAACACTAAGGCTCATGTACGTTCCGAGCAGTGTAGTCAAACCGGTTTAATATGCGGTTTAGTATGGTCTCCTCTGCGGAGGCCTTTTGACCTGAAATTGATTCTAGTTTTTTATGTAAAAGTCTAAGATCAGGTGTCATACTTTATACAACCTTCTAGTGGTAAGCTTGGAATAGAGAAAACTTAAGATATGTGAAGTTTGAAGACAGCATGAAGACCATGTTTGGTTTTAGCAAGACATGTCTCGTGAGAAAATTGAGTTATTGGGTGAAAAATTTCCTGGATGGAATTGGGGACTTGAATTGGTCGCCGAGATCGTACGATCTAACACCAATAGACCTTTTTATTCGGGACTACGACTACGGACTACTACAGATAAAGTCTACGCCAATGCTTCCCCAACGATTTGAGCAGTCAAATATGATGTTAGAGCTGCCATGGGCGAAATACAGCCGTTTTTATGTGGAAACGTGATTACAAATTTCAACCAAAAATAAAGAAGGGCCGAGGTATTCTTATATGAAAAAAATCTTTCTCAACACCTTGGGTAAAAAATTACCCTGTTGTAAAATGACTCTCAGGTCAGTACGACACCCGTCTGTTTTACTCGGAGATGCCGAGATATCCAACGTTAGAGACAGGGAAAGCCTGTTCCTGGATATTTAATTGTACAAACATATTGTATATTCAACTGATGCATTGGGGCGCATTTTCTGGGTACGATAAGGTGAATTGTGCCCAGCATATCGAAAAGCGTAAGGAACCAATACAAACACAATATGGCATCGAGTGCGTAAAACAACATCGAATCTTGAACGTGAGTTTAACGCGGAGATCTACAACGAGGCGTTGATTTCTATAGAGGATTTTTATGGCAGCGCCGAATCACCCCATCGAAGGGCTTTGAGTCAATCAGTATGAACTAGTGATGAGCAAACGCAAGAACAAGACAAGACTAATCTAATCTTGTTCTTGCTAAATGTGCAAAAACAAGACAAGACTGCAAGAACAAGACCATTTTTGCTCATCACTAGTACGAACAAAGGTCCCACTTTTGAATCATTAGAAGAAAACCCCGTATACATTTATGATAGCAGTCAAAGGACGGATACGGAGGAATAGTGATTTTACCCTCGATTCGCACACTAGGTCAAATAGCGCTAGCCGTAGCATCATGGGGAATGGCTTCCACAGGAGGACAAACAGCCCATTCAGCGCTCAAGCTGTCACGGATTTTGCAAACGATAGATGAACAGACGTACAACATTGCCAAAAATCAGCAATGGATAAAGTGCTACAGAATTGCAAAATAATAATTTGGGATGAGTGTACAATGGCGCACAAAGGAGTATTGGAGGCACTCGATCGAACGTCGAAAGATTTGCGCAATAATCAAGAGGTTCTGATTCGGTACGGTGATTCTGCTAGTCGGCGATTTTCCCACTCCTCAAAACAGTTGTTGAAACTTTCTTCAATTCGGCTTGTATTCTTTTGAGTCGAGTTTTTTTGAGTAGGTGAAAGTAAACCCTCATAGACGGAAGTAAACAAGCATGTCTCAATAACTACAGAAGATATTGAAAATTGTATTGAATTGTTCTAGATGAAGTGTTACCAACCCTTTCGAAAAAAAAAATTACTAGTTTGGATAAGCCCGCGCGGTTTAAATGGGAAAATGCTTACTATTTTTTGAGGTTTGTGGTTTTGGTTTTGATCATTGATTTCATATGCACCAACTATATCCAGGAATCATCCATAAAAATATTACCCACATATTTCTACATTTGATTTAACGTGTAATGATATATACAAATCGCGAATGAACCTTTAAAGCCGCGATATCTTATGAATGGCACTTCGTATTAGATCTTTTTTTGTAGATAATTGCATAACATACAAACTTTGCAAAAACAATTCTATGATAAGACTTAGCATATAAGAGATATTTGCAAAAAACTGATGTTTGACCTTTTAGATAAATTTGTTTGCTCCTTTGCAACCACGAATTCGACTTTCATTTATAATGATGTTTTTAAGGGTTGTCCAATTTTCAGCTATTCTCTGTTTATGCCGCGATTGACTGTGTATTTTGACTGGACCGTCTGTCGAGTGTATGAAAAAACTAGTGTGTTTTAGGCTGGACTGCAGCTCGAAATGATCTGTTTAACCGAAATCGGTTCCAGTTTATACAAAAATTGATGCATCAATTCCACAAATAGACTGATAGGGTTAAAATCAAGGTGTTCCTGTGTTAATAAAGATTCATGGGACGTGTTTGGGCTGGGTTAAGATTCGTGCAATATTATATGCTGCAGTAAATATGTAATAATACAAAAAGTAATTTACTGCAGCATAACCTTGCATATTTACTGTCGCGAAGTGCATTTTTCCGTCGTAATTATTGTATTTCCTATAGACCATACATATGTATAGTTAGCCCTCTGGAAAAATATGCTTTCATAGGACAATTTTTCGGGGAATACGATAGTATATTTTTAAATTAAAAAAAAAAACTGTAAACCGAATTTCAAATATTTAATTGGTAATAACAAACACTATTTTGCAATACGTTTTATAACTTTTAATATAAAAATATAGATCTCTTCATTGCCTTTAGAATGATACTTCATTTAACTCGGTACCATGAACAGAACCGGAGTTATAGCGATTTAAAAAAAAGTATAATCAGCGATTGACGTAAGCTTTACCCCCCTTATTTTTGGAAATATATTCCAAAACAAAAAAGAAAAATACGGGTCCGCTTATTCTGTATAGGGACTACGTAAAAAAATTGAAGCCAACCAAAAATGTTGATTAATAAAAGTGTACGATTTGTAAGAGGATGCCTCATATAGAGTTACTCTATTTTGTGTTCCGTGTCATCTGGTGATAGTGTTTGTAAGAATTTTGCGAGACTCATTCTAAAGTGTGGCTCTTGGGCTTGGTCTGGCACAGTTAGTCTTGGTCTTGGTTTTGCAAGCATAGCTAAATCTTGTTCCTGGTCTGGCTAAATGTGCAGGACCAAGTCAAGACTGCAAGACCAAGACCATTTTAGCTTAACACTAAAATGTACTGCCTCACATAAGAATTGCTCAACTCTAGTGGTAGGGAATGTGTTATTCAAATAGCTCACAAAGCCACTGCAGGTAGAGGTTGCTTCTAAAATGAGTTTTCTATTAAGGCGGGTTTTTCAAAATTCAACCTTTTCGAATTCGGACCTATTTTGATTAGGTTACATTTAAAACTAAGCACACAATCACAATTTTTAAACTTTCTTAATATTTTTCACTCAGGGTTAATTGGGTTTGGACTATTTCAAACATTAATGAGTAAAACTAACTGTACGTACTATCGTACAAAATAGCATAGCATCACTTAAGCCAAACTCAATTTTTTGGCATATTGAAACGATTTATACAATGCGCAGGGAAAAAAGATACAAGACAGATTAACTTCTAAATTTGGTAAAACGTACATGTTTGGTCCTGAATTCGTACCATCGCTCGTAAGGTAGGTTTATTTATTATCTTTGGAGTTCCGACTTAGAATTTTAGAAACTCACAGTATCAAAGACATCTTAGTAACATTTACGTACTAAAATAATACATAATCCACGCAGTACTTTCTTGAGTCTTTTTGAATATTGGGTGCTCTCAATCTTAGCTTAAACTATAAAATATTTTTTTCGGACATTAATTTTGTATATTTAAAGAGATGATCGACGAAGAAGCCTCAATAACTACATATATAAGTGGCAAGTGACGAACTTAAACAGAAAATCTATTCAAAACCAAATCTAGTGATTCTCGAATTTAGAGTCGATCTAAAGCTTATTGAATAGATTGGATTTGAAGGAGAAATGGTCTGATGAACTATCAACATGTTGGAGATAAGTAGTTCTATATTCTAATTTCGTATCATAGAATACGCCGCATTTGGTTCACACAATTCCCGTTTCCTTATTTTATTAATTCTTTGCATTTTTCGAAACAAAAAGTAGGTCTCAATTTCTATTTGGTAAACAAGATGAGCACAATTATCAGCGTTACTTTGTGTTAGAGCAAATCAGTAAATGCTGTCAATGAATTTAATAGTAATTCGTCAACTGTGGAAAAGATTTATAATGCCAAGAAGAAGCGAAATAAGAACGCTTTCTTTAAATAAAAGAACTTGGAAGTAACAATTTCATTCCGTACCAATTCTCCTAACACAAATTTTATATTTAAGGAGCTTTATTTCAATGTGTAGGCGATAGTAAGAAGAATGTTCATCTGAATCATCTTAATTAGCAACTATTTAAATAATTCTTCAAATATAAGTTTTTACATGGGAGATCTTTACAAGAAAATTCGGAGCTGAGATTACACGACAGTCGAGGCAAATTTAAGAAGAGAATGCTATAAAAAAAAAAACTATTGACATAAAAATATTTATTAAACATATTTTAAATAACGCACTAACTTAGTCCCAACCAATTTCCTAATCTGTACTTAAAAATTGGCGGAATTTGAATCTTAAAACTCATTACGAGTGTTCAGAAACGACTAAGCTCCAACAACAACAAAAACGTATTAACTTCAGCAGAAACAAAATAAGACACAAAACAGGCGATCAACAAGGTGAAAAATGAGGTAACAAACCCATGTTCAGGCACAACAATGACAAAAATCACAATCGCACCCCTAGAAGATATTGACATAGAAATATCCTGATCCCTTTTAAAGAACCGAAAGGACCTCTTGTCTGAGGCGATTACTGTGCGTAAACATAACTGGATAAGGGTAACTAGGACTCAATCCGATTCGGGCAGTCGCCCTTCTCCATTATTTTCGTTTTTTCTCTCGGTTAGGACGGGATCCCTTAAAGTGGATTCCTGTCAACCTTTATTGACACAGAAGCAGAGAAGTCAGTCGGCTGTCGGTGAGGCCAGGGCTAATAAGTAGCCGAGCAACAATTTCCCTAATTGGTAGACTTCAGCCAGGAAGCGGCGCTTATCAACGACGCTCGCCTGGATGAGAAACGAATCACATAAATGATACATCTCGCAGCGCTGCAGAGAGGATGACGGCGGAGCCAGCCAGAGGCGAAGGTGGTAGGCCTCAAGATGACGGGGTATGTGTCCCCGTGCTGGAGCGGCGGAACGGACGCGGGGGAGAGGTGTAATAGAAAAATTAATAATTAATCGAGTATTTGGCTAATGGCCCAAGGGTAGCCCCAAAAAGTCCTTTCGGTCGTCACGCAGCAATTTACGGCAGAAATGGGCGGAACAGGTCGCAGTGGAAATTACTATTCCTAGGCATTGTCCTCGACTTAGTCTAGATATATATAGAGTGGCTAGGGACTTACCGTTGTAAAGAATCGTGGAACCACGCGTTGCTTCGGGCGAGTGTGGTGGTGGACTAGGTGCTGTGGCGCCAGCTGTTGGCGATGAGGGCCCCCAACAGGTTGACGATGATGCAGCTGTTACTGGCTGCTGCTTCGTGCTGTTGATGCTATTGCTGCTGCTGGTGCTGTTCGTGTTCGTTATTACAGTAACTGGGGCCCCACTGCTGCTGCCATTATTGCATCCAGCAGCAGCTGAATCTCCAACGACATCAATTTCTTCTTCATCTTCAACATCAATCGTGGCCAGCGGCTGCTGGGTGGCTTCTGATGTTTCTAGCGGCTGCTGTGATGTTGAGTCGTCAGCGCGATCTGGCCACGGATACGCCTTCCACTTCTTTGCCATTAAGCAGCGTGGCATGATACCTGGAGGTGTTCAACGCTAGGCACAATCTGAACTGGGACAACACCCGGACCCTTACGTACAAGGAGATCCTTCGGTTTCTGTTTTCACTTTTCAGTCCTTCGCACTGCACTGTACTTGTCTTAATCCTCGCAGCCACCGGTGCTGTCATGAATTTTCAAGTTCGCAAAAACTTTTATTGAATACCTGCTGACACAGCTAAGTTCTAGGCAGCTCTGCATAACGGTTCCGGCAGTCACCGCCTGCATGGATTGCACACACTCAAACACCAACACTCGGCACCACTTTAAAGTGCATTCGCGGCACCTCGAGCAAAAGTTTCCTGCAAACAACCGCGAGAGGACTCTGAACTCTGCAGAAACACACAGTCTTGGCGGATCGGGTCAACTTCCTCAACTTTCTGTACTAGTATTATTATTAACGGTTTTTCTTCTAATTACTGTCGCTGCACTGCACTACTGAGCACTTCCCATTAAAGTGCACCGAACTGAACTTGTGCAACACCAGGCGCGTTTCACCAAACCAAAGCGGGCGACCGAACAACTGTGGGACTGCGGCGAGTGCGGTGTGGGTTTGGAAAATCTGAATAAAAGTTGCACTGGAAAACAAACGAAATCGGGAAAATCACACAAGGAAATAAAACGGTAAAAAAGAAAAAACTTCAAATACAGAGTGAAAACCAAAGTAACTGAAGTCCGTATAAGACAGTGTTCAAGAGAGAAGAGAAGTGCGAACCGAACGTAACCAACCCTTGGAGGCTTTTGAGTTTCCTACCCGCTAGCGCAGTGGCTTTTATAAACGTGGCTCCGGCTGCCCGTGTGTGCACTGCTCACCACCACCGAGCTGGTGGGGATGTTTACGTTCGGTATTCGCACAGCGAACACAGGGAAGCCTCGTTCCTGTGCCCCGCCGAGCGCGGAACAACAGGACTCGTGCGCCTGCTCGGTCGTCCTTCTCGGTACAACAGTTTGGTGTTCCGCTCCCGGGGCGTCCCTATGCTGGCCGACGACAACAGCACATGGTTCGATGGTCAACAAAAGAACCGGAACGACTCTGTTGCTTTCGCCACCAACACTCTCGCACTTCTATCCCCTATTTCGCTTCCGATCCTTCCGATTCTCTGAGTGCATCGACTTCGGGCGGGCTTCGGCCCTCTCAGGTTTCGTCCTGATTTCTTGTTGCTGCTTCTCGCGCAACATTCGTGCGATTTCCTGCTGCAGAGACTCCGGAGCTTCGGAGGATTCCTGTGGTTGCACGGGTCCTGGCTTGGGTTTTTTGTGTTGAACGATTTTAATTTTACGGATTTTAAGGACGCAGCGCTGCGGTCGCTTGCAGTTTTCCTTGAGTCTCGAACAAACCCGATTTTTTCGAGGATGCCAATGGCAGTTTTTATGCGATGGCAAATAAGTAAGACGACAATTACGAGCACCATTAGCCGCATTCTTACTAGACTTTGTTAATCAATTAGTGTTTTGCGATTACTTCCATTTGATACCTGCTTCCTTCGCTCCTTCTGAACCCATCTTGCCACTCGACGCGGTAATTACATTATAAGTCTCGGCAATTATTTCTTAAAACTTGAACACCTCCATTTGAATCTAATTAACTTGAGTACTCTGAAAGCTGGAAGTGGCCATTCGTTTTGGGAAATGAGCAAAATCTATCATTGGGGTATATTCTTCCAGGATGCCTGCAGGACCAATTCGCGGTCATATAGAGGAAATTCCCGGGCGATACGTTTCGTGTTTGAGAATATCGCATTACATGGGATTTTAAATTATCGGACCAATTCAAACTAGTTCAAGCCTCTCTCTAAATTGTAGACTTTTTTGTAAGTGATAACCCAAGCCAAGGGTCAACCTTTGTACTACCAGTCCATCAGGTCGTCCACTTGATTGCTCAATGTCTACAAGTAAGCTTAGTTCGACGGAAGGGGTAGAAGATAGGATAGATTAAAAAGATTCGCGAAGGTGTGAAGTGAGGACGCGATGGACCTTGCGTTTGAGATGTAACAAAACTGTAACAAAAATCAAAACAAGCAATTTTTGGAACGGGGCTATTTTGGCCATGGGCAATGAAATAGAAGAAAACGTACAACTTGGGGCGACAAATTTACCATTTTGGATAAATAGAAATCTGGTACCAAAGTGACAACTATTGGTGAAGTATTGAGAAAGAGAAATATTTGAAAAAGTGTCAACAGTTCAAACAGGACGACAAAATGGCAGCGAAATACTAGCCACTCTGTCCAGTACATCTTTATTAGATATGAAGATAGTTAGTTGCTCGGATAAAAGACATATTAGTGCCGAAGATGGAAAAATGTTTGATAATGTAGATTAAAGACTATAACACCAGAAATATATCTATAAATAGTGTTGCAAAAAAAGGCTAAGGTTCAAGGTTTAGGAACGTTTAAAATATTCTGAATGCGTTTCATCTAATGAATTGTATAGGCACGAATTTAAGGGCAATACGTGATGGTTGGGCAGATTTAAGGAGAGGTTTTATTTGCGTAATGTGAAAATTGTTGGAGAAAGTGCATCACGCGATGTAGAAGCAGCTCAACGATTGGTTAATTTTTTGAAAAACAAATACGCGCCCGCAACTGGATCGCATAGCAAATAAATGCGCCTGCAAGATTCCTATGCACACTCCCACTACAGCCATGGAAATATAAAAATGCGCCCGTCAGAAGTATTCACGCTTCTGTTCCAGATATAAATGTATTCGTAATCGACCTTTCCAAAATCTCGTGTAATTTTACCAAGCGGTCCCCCAACTAAGTACTATCGACATCCACTGTTACTTGACCTACGCCATCGAACTAGAATATTTGGAAATATCAAAAACACTTATTTTTGAATCGTTAATAGCAAAAAAACTAAGGAATCGTAGCGTTAGAATGTTCCACGAAATTTTTGAAGATGTTAAAAAGTTCTCGAAAGAGGACCTCAATTACCTACTTTATGAATTACAGTGAAATAAGTAGGAAACTTGTTGAATTACTAAAATCAGATCAGTGAGTGATACCTGTTTTTGAATGTTAATTAGAAAGAAAAACTAAACCAACTGGAGTCTTGCAAGGTTTCAAGAAATTTTCAAGGACTTTTTGAAGATGTTAAAAAAAATACAGAAAAAAGGACCTTAACGAGATACTTTTTGAGTTACAGTGAAGTATGTGGGGAAAAAGTGGCTTTTTTCATATTATTTTGCAAATAAACCCCCTGATTTCTGTTTTTTCCCATCGAACACGAAGAGAAAGAAAGAAAGATTCCCTATTCGTGGTGGAAATAGACCACAACTTTTTATTCGAAATCATTAAACTACCCTTTTTCCCAAAAATAAAAGTCGAAGCGTCCAATCTTGAAAACCGGCAGAGATAGTCATAACCATACCCTATAAAAAGAAGACGTTGGGGGCGAGTCTTATTTTTAATCAAGCGTGCATGCTATCTCCGGGTTAGTAGGTGCGAGCGAGTTTAATTTTTACTCTGGAATAAAACTCGCCCGCTACTAGCATGCACGCTCCCGCCACAGGCATGTATTTCTCTAGACTAAAAAGAGTAAAATTGGAACTTTACAAAATTGTGCAGGTCGAAGAAACGAGCAATTAGCTTGGTGACCGTAAAGGGTACATGCATACTCAGTAGAACGGTTCTCGTTGGATTACGTAGGTCAAGCAACATTGGACGTGGTTAGTGCTTATCTGGGGAATTGCCTGGAAAAACAACACTTGCATTTGAAATCGTCTAGGCCGATAAATGCTCATGACTGTGTTTTTAGATATAGCCTGCATACTTGTGTGACATGCCTAGTTGTTCGCTATGCGCGTTAGGTGAAAATTAACCAAACACATTTTTTACTCGGGTATTAAGTCCAATAATTTTAACTTTAACCCACTTGGCTTCAGCTTTTCAATCAAGACTGTGTTAATGTCGAGGAGAAGAAGATGTCAAGACGAACTTCTTGTTCTTCTTTCTTTAGCGGCACTAAACCGAGATCTGGCCGCAGTTTTTTCTCCATCGGTGTCCTTGCAGCTTTAACCAGCCGCTTCAGCTGTCGACGCTAAGGATAACGAAAAATCGTCACCTCTACAATCAAGGTTGTCGTCCTTTCGCGGTAGGATTGGGAGAGATGGGGTAAAATAGCGTGTTGGCAGTTCTCTCATTTTTTTCTCTATTACCACACTACAATTAGAGTTTGCTGATGTCCACAGAAAAGTTGAAAATCAATCGTCTGATTGGACCAATGACCAGAACTAAAACGAGTGACCCATTTTTGAGCAGAAGAGCATTCACAGTTCACAGCACAATTGTTTTTAAACGCCTTCGCAGCGTTCCTTCCTTTGTCGTAATAACCATTGCAGCCGTAAAAGATCCCAAGTATCAGACGAACTGACTGAATCCATACGAGCGTTTAGTGGTGTGTCGGTGCGATCACTGGTTCGTCCCTTTTTTTGCAATTTAGAAACCGACACGAACTTTTTCCTGGGGGCCTCGGTAGTCTAGGGGTAAGGCGCCTGACTACTATCCCAAGAGGTCCCGGGTTCGAATCCCGGTGGTGCCACGGTCCTAGCCTTTCCCAATTTCCCGCCTACATAACTTTCCTTCTTTCTTCTTCCCTCTTTACATTCCTGACTCCTCCTGTCATAGCCTTCACTAGTTCTCTTCCACGCTCCACCAAGCGCATGCCATCGGTTGGTTGAAGAGATTCAACTCGTTTCAGGAGGCATAACACTCCAGCGAGTTGTTCTCGATGCCCCGATGTCAGAGTCGCGAAAAGGTTGAGAGTTGGTGGAATAAAAATATCGCAGTCAGGTTGTGACAGTTCCTTCCTCTCTTCTTTCTCTCTCTCTTCTCTCTATCTTCCGGCTAGAGCTGCTGTTCGACGGTGTATATGGAAAAAAAATAGATTGTCGACAGTACAAAGGGACTTTCCCTAAGCCACTAGTCTGCCACATAAAAAAAAAAAAAAAAATATTCAGTTCGTCTTTGAAGCCTACTGATATTTTATAGCTTACAGTCCTTGGTGGACTTTTGATTCTTCAAAAATATCGTTCCAGAATTGGCGGAAGCCAATGATATGACTCCAATTACGTACTCTTACAGCCGAAAGATCGTCTTTCATAGCTTCAATCTTACTACTATCCCGGGGCCAATATTTCTACATCCTACTAGTGTGCCACCAAGAAGTACTCTTGGTATTCTGGAGTTTGGCTTTCATAATACGTGACAAAGCCGTTTTAATCTCTGCGACTTGTCGAACCTCACGGTGTAGTTTATCAGTTGCTTCAATTCACGGTTGTACCTACATCTATATGCCTCGTTCTCTATTACTGGACCGAATATCCTTTTTAGAACTCTCCTTTGGAACGATGCTAGTTGCTGCACGTATACCGTCTGGGTTTAACATCCGTATGTGAGAACTGCTCTAATTGGATCTTCAGTTTCGTTCTTCTTGACAGCCTTTTCGGCTTTATATAAATAATCTCCGTTTGCGCTTATCACGTATGGCTACTGATGCGTTTTTGTTCTCACTGCATACTCGTATATCTAACTCCTAGGTATTAAAATGCTGATACTCCTTCGACGCTCTATGTAGATTTTGTCTTCTTCTCTTCGAATTAATCCTCGCGAGGTATTCAGTCTTCTCTTCTTTATTTTAATACCGATTTTTTCAGCTTCTCCAGTTCAATAAATTTTTCCTTCAAGGAATCACCGTTTCTAGCCAGGGTGACGACTTCCATAAATTATGAAGTCTGACAATTGTGGTGAGTCGCTTCCTCTCGAACCTACCTAAGTATAGGAAAGCGGCTTGTAGAAGATCAATGAGTAGGTACCATTTTGTGTTTTCAGTACTTGATCCTGACTTGAGGATACTAGTGTTAGTAGTAGTGCAAAGATGGTAAAGAACTAAACTACAACCCACACCCCTTAAATACAGATAAATAAATCGCTAAAATATTCAAAGTTTTATTACAAAAAGGACGAATTTCAGGCTCGAAACTAAACAAATCAGCCTGTTAGGCATTCGAATAAATTCGTTATACATACACTAAAAGGGCATAAACGCCGGCGGAAAAATAAAATGCAAATGCCAGGCTCTTCCAAAAATTAAACAACACTCTTAAGGAAAGTTATTTTGAAAATATCCTTTGCGCCCATTTCGCTATAAGTTAATGTTAAAAATTTCATAGTTTTTATTTGCCAGCATGAGTCCTATTTCACTAAACTTTTCCTTGCCGGAGCGCCCCCACCCGCGCCCGGCAGCGCCCAACGAAACAGTTTTTATCTCGCAAAGTATTTTGCCAGTAAACTCCACACTTAGCAACTTTATCTGACGGTTATTTTGGCAGACGGCCGGGCGCCAGTAACTGCTGGAGAAAGGAGCAAGAAAATATGCCGAAAGCTGTTCAGGCCATTAAAGATTTATATTCATACACAATTCTGTATGATATTCCGGGCTCATCAATTGACACTGCGGAATTGGGTCACAGGCGCGGGGTGGGGGCGCAAAATGATTGGACTTTTTTCGACAGCGCCTCTATTTTTCTAATCTGAGCCGCCATCCCGTTATCTGCTCTGCCATATTAGCAAAGGCCATAAATTTTAAGAAATTATAGAGCATCCACCGCAGAGCAAACGTCCGCAGATTTTACCCTAGCCGCAGGGGGTGCGGGGAGGGGCGTAAATTAAGAAATTAGTCAAGTAAAAGGATGGATTAATGCTGTTACAGCTTTATTTGGCAAAAAACAACACGAGTTAATCCTGGCGAATGTTGCCAGCGCCTTCTGCTTTGCGGAGCATCGCGCTCACCAGCGAATTTTACCAGCCCTGCCCGGCAACATGAGTGTGGCAACAAACCACCCCAGCAGCGTGCTCCCGTTCCAGCAACATGTCACTGCTGTCTCTCGACAACATCTCTCCCGACTGCAGTTATTGCGGCGTACATGGGTATTTATTTTACCGAAAGTAACTTTATTATCCCTACACGGAATATCTATGTGTGCACAACCCGAACGCGAATAACAAAGAGATATGTCAATATCAGACCCAAAGAAGAAGAAAATAAGAAGAAACATTTGTGCATGTGTTAGTTTTCACGCCAAAAATTTCTGTTCAAAAAGTTGCAACAACTTTCTCTCTTCCTTTTGCCCCTCTGTCCAGGAAACCGGTTTTTTAGTCTTGACGTTATGATCCGTGTATGCCACCCCATTTGTTGCGCTGCGCCCTCCCCCAGCACACTGTTGCCACTCTGAATACTTTCTCCGTGGGGTGTTCCGTTCCCTGTTGTGGTGATGCTGGCGCAACATGCTGTCCGTTTGGGTGTTCCGTTCCGCGCCACTCTATCCCTTTCTGCCGTGCGAGCAACAGCACCACGCACACCTGACTGGCTGTTGCCGAGGTAAACATTGAACGAGCGGATTTCTGTGCTCTCGCTCGCCTCGCTGCAGGGAACGGGACAATGCAATAATTGCGGAGGGCGGCCGAGAGAGCGTACTTGTTGTTGCTCCCTCAGGGGTGAGACTCATGTAGACAATCACTTGTTGTTGCTGGGGCACTCTGTTGAGCCTTCTGCCATCGGATCGGAAGTGCGCTAGTAGTGGGGCCGCTGTTGTTGCAGCAGAATGCACTTTTGCATCGTTTATTTGCTTCCCTTCTGCATTTATTTTTTCGCCCATCTCATTCCATTCGGCCATGGCGGTGACTATTGCAAAGTGTAATTAAACTTTCTTGCTCTGCTGCACCCTCGCGGCCGTGTAGTCGGGGGCTGCTCGGCTGATTTTCAATTTTCGTTAGTGGTGCTCTGTTTGGTCGATCGCATTTTTCCGAATTCGGGCAACTGGGTCAACAGCTCCGATTCTGCTGGCAAGGAGCCATTAGAGCAGGGCTCTTTCCCATCGATTTTGACATCCTTTCTGACGTGGAATTCCTTCTGCTCTTCTTCATTTAGTGCTGTGTCTACGGATTTCTTGCCTTGACACGGACTCGAGCACTCCATCAAAGGTGGTGCTCCAAAGACCGGCTCCACACTCGAGCTCCTCCCGTGTTCTGCCTTTTCTTAATGTTTAGATAAAGGTGAATGTGGCGCGGCAGACGACGTTGTTGACGAAGGCCTTTCTCCAACTTTTTAGGCCAATCAATGCCTCTGCTCACATCGGGCACACTGTCAGCGTGGTTTTCGGGGTGATTGTGAAAAGTCATTTACTAAATGGAAATTTCTCAGTTGTAAACTTTTAGGAGGGAATAGAATGGACAAATTAGTAATTTTGTGCAATGGTACTTTACTTGAATGGGGGCTATGCATTAAATATGCTTTTCACCTTCAGGTGAATTTCTTGTCCTCGGCATTTCGAAGACTACTTTTGGAACCGTGGTGGGCACTTGATTACTCGTATTCGAAAATTACTACCAATTGGGACATTATGGCGCAACTGTTTGAATTTTTGTACTTTAATTGTTAGTTACAAGAATACTGGGTATTTAAAGGTGACAGTTGATTACTCTAACTGAAACAAAAGGGACGCAATAAAAAACAAAAACAACTTTTTCGTGTGTTAATAATGAGTAGGGTCTCCGTTTTTTATTCATAAAATCCCTTTGGCATCGAGTTGTGCAGACTTCCAATTGACGTTGCCTGAATTGTCCTAATCAGTTCGAGCTTCCAAGATCCAAATACTTTCGTAACATCCCTCCTCACAAATTCTCGATAATGTTTGAGATTCTCGTTGGCGAGTGACGTGACTCCGAGGGACGCGGTGGAATGAAACTGCCGATACCTAGAAACATATCGAGGAAAATGTCAATTCACACGCCACTTTCCGACAAGTAAATACGAATTTTGTCGATTTGCTTGATATAAATCTGTTGGATGGACAATTAGAATACCAATTTAAGGTCGAAGTGACACATCTGTCACGTCACTCGACAATGACAACAAGGCTTATAGTGTTCTCCTGGAAGCAATATCTTATTAGTCTTGATGTTGAAAAATGCATCTTTAGCTTTCGAATAATTCTTTTATTTCAGTCCTCTGGACTTCGAGGAGCTCCACGTACTTTTCGGGAATTTTCAGAGCAATCGGTCCGCGATACTACATTCCTTCTCATACCCCATTGCGTAACCATGTCCTATGTCCACGGATCAAAATCACGTCTTTCTTGCGTGAAAGTGTAATATTGTTTCTCATCAGGCCTATCTTCTTTTCAACATTAAAGATCTGCCAGTCTGCTTTCCATTTCATATTCGTCTCGCTCTAATCCCGATAGCTGCGCCTCTGGCTCAGCTGCAATTGCTATTGACATTGTCGACTTTGCGAAATCGAGGCCCCGATACAAAAATTGTTTGTTTAAATTTTTGTTTCAGGTTGCACCACGCTACGGCAATCAAAGAAAACTGTTTTTATGTGGTTTGATTTTAAATTGGAGCGAATTTGACATGATCAGCTCGTTTTTCCATAACACTATTCTGAAGACTATTGACTTGTACTCATGTGGTACGCCTACAACAATTTTTCATCGTTTATGTTATGTTATGTCATCAACATGAGGGCCGTGGAAGATCAGGATCGGATCATGTCTTCAGAAATGTGCTTTGAACACTTTTTTTCTTGATTGAAAATTTATTCGATTGAGGGGATCAGAGTGAAGTGAAGGATTGAGCCCCTGCCTTGCATAAAAACTATAAATTGGCTGTTCGAATTGATCAATGCATTGAGTATGCCAGTGTTTTTGGTATGTATGATTCACTGTGTAGCTCTTTTGAAATTTTTTTATAGATTCGGAACAACATTTCGCTTGAAGCACAAAATTTTAGGCAAACTTTTTAGTCAACCACTTGTAGCGTAAACAACTCCAGCGAACTACTGCTGTGATACTGACTGACAGATGGGGATAGAGCACGGTATACAGAAACATAAGGTAATGTAAAAGAGACGACAGCTTCGAATACCGTAAAAAGTGGGCGCCTAGAAACGTCAGCCCTAATGCAGAAACAACAACAACAGCTTCGATTTTATATGGAAAGCGGGCCCCACGTGACGTCAGCACTAAAATATCGTTTACGGTACACAGTCTTTTAGATTACCTTGTTTCTGTATACCGTGGGCATAGAGAGTTCCTCGCGGTATTCCAGCACAGTGTTTTCAGCTTATTATATAGTTACTCATACAACGAGCAGACTACCCTATCTTGAACTTGTTGAACGAACCACTGCCGCCACAAAGGGGGAGGGGGGGGGGTTAACTGGGACGAATTGCCCTAGGCCCCAAGTCAGAGGGTCAGAAGATGAAACTCATTCTCTATCTAACAATAAAATTCGCACAAAGCATACGTCACTTTAAACTTTATTTGGCTAATAGGCTCGTTGCTATAAGGATAAACAACGAAATCAGGCGAAGGAAATGGAATTGGATTGGCCACACTTTGCGACACGAGAATGAGGTCTTTGAGTGAAATCCGCAAGATACTTGCCGAGTTGGAAGACCTAAAACAATGTGGAGTAGTGCAAACGCCACAACAACTGGGAGATGGGAGCTGCTTCCGCCATTTGTCCCATGAGATTGGTTTTAAAAGGGAATAGGTGAATAAGCAAGTTAAAGAGCCCCCAATCATATTACAGCCCGAGGCCCCATGAGGTTTTGCGGCGGGCCTGAGCTTGGATATTTACAGTTAGACGAACTGAAACTTCAAGAGGCCTGCAAAGACTGTAGTGCCATTTGAATTGAAGAAGATACGATCAGATAGAAAAAAGGCGAATCTTTTGCGTGTCAGCATAGCCTGTAAAAGAAAATATTGTGACTAATTTTTGTATTCTAAGGCTTATAACTTCTTAAATATTCAATTTACGATAAAATACCTTATATAATAAATTTTAGATAATTTAATTCTAAACAAAAAGTACTCCTTGCAAATTTTCTGTAAGATGTACTGTTACGGAGATATAGTGGAAAGCCCATTTGCATTTTTGCCATGTTAAACCACCATTTCCATGGGCTATCTCCTGTAAAATTAAGTTTCGGAGAGTTGGCAGGTATTAGTACTTCACCGTCGATATACATATGTTTCCTCACTTTATGCCAACATGTATTTCGCCCACTCTTGAAGAATTCATACATTGATTGATTGAATTTTGTATCCAGCTTCGAATAAATAGTTCAAAACAGTAATGTGGTCAATCTCTAGCTTCATAACAACATCGGTATTTTCTGGCCAATCACAGGCCCTCTCAATTGCTGCAAGCTTGAACACCGCGTGTTCTGTCACATTTCCAACAAGCGTTGTTAGTGTTGCTACGATCAGTAGCCGTTGATTTATTTGCAGTTGGTGACATCTATTGGAAAAGCGAGACGAATTTTTTTCCCTAATACAACATGGCCGCGTTTTATTTTCCCTCATGCGAAATGCAACTTTTTCGTGACTTCACGTGAACTAATGGCAAATTTGAATAGAAGCCTCGCCTTCAGCATGCACTGGTTTCAGTGGGAGAGCGTATCTTCAGCCCCTATAAAAGTTGCAAATAAATCGTTAAAGCCCGTGATTAACTTTTCTTATCACTGGAGCCCCCGCCCCGCTGGCTTCCTTCCAGAAGACAAATCTGGATGGAATTTTCCCCTTTTTTCGCTCGATAATAATTTTGAAGTTTAAATTACCCAAAAAGAAGCAAAAAGTAATTCGATTAAAGGAAAGCGCGGTGCTCACCTCATTAATCTTCGTTCTCTCCAGGCGGAGGAGGAAGCGTCCTCGGCTGCTCTTGCCACAAGCATATCGTTATCCTTGTATCGACTGGGTTCTATCAAAAATTCACTTAATGATTCCTGCACCAACGTGCCTGCGCCATTAAAAGGAAACTTAAAAGCGCTCCGCAGCAACAAGTCCTCCCCGTTATCAGGCATCGGCATTAAGCATCGATGTCAGGGCCTGACATATGACTACAGCGCCGCATGTACGGGGGGCGGTGGGGTGCTGCTGGGGCGCTGCTGGGGCGCTGCTGGGACATCGCCTGCAATCGCATATCCAAATCACATTAACGATTGAGCCACCTCCAGAGGAAATCCCTGATATTGAGCGCACACGTACACACGCCTGGACAGGTCTTGGCAGCGCCCGAGCATGTGTGTGTGCACGTCGCATTCAATCAACCAATGTGGATAGATTATCCTTATCGGACATGGCTATCATCTAACTATGGGTTGGCTCTGCTAAATGGAGTGAATGGGGCGAAGGCCTCCCCGTCGTCCCCGTCGACGCTGGCGAGGATACGCCGCAGCTAATACCTTCTGCCGGGTGTTTTCGGTGAGTTGGATTCCTGACGTCGTTAACCTTTCGATAGATTAAGGATTCGTGCGATATTAGGCGCGGTCAGATTTCCGCAATTTTGTGTAAACGATTTCTTGGTAATTTTTAGTCACAGCCCTAAAAGCGGTACTGCCAAGGGGTGAGCAACAAGGGGCAGCACTGCCTAGGGCCGGCGTATCGAGTGAGTCATTAAGGAGCCGAGCCAGACGTGGGACCCTGTGTGTCGTCCTCTAGTTGACTGCCAAATGCTCTCATAATCCCGTAAACAATCCATTGTCAGTTTTTGTGGGAAATCATAACAAGTCAACGCCAGCGTTCTAATCCGCTTGAGGCAGTTGCTGCAGCGGACAGTTCATAATCCGCGCAGTACATGCATCACGTAACTGTGCTCCAGTATCATGATTAGTTGTCACTGTCGCCTGCATCCGGGGCAATATAAAAACTATTTCAGTCCAAGGATTTAAGGATAATGCGACTGATGCCGGCCTCGTGAGGGGTAAGCCGCACTCTCGCCGCTCGGCGACTGCAGCCGAGAGAAGCGATAGCTTCACACTACGGCAATTAGCTTCATGTTAGGCACGTGCCCATTGTTTGCGATCGGATTGCAGAAAATTTAAATGGTCGACGTCCTGCCAGCGCAGTTCTTCCTTAAGGATCAGGACATTGAGTATCTCTATTCGGGGCTGATTGCAGGCTAACTTTAAAATTGCCGGAAATCGGGATGGAAGTGACTGAGGATACGTCGATGCCGCTGCTGGGTTTATCGAGGACCTCAAGCGCAGATTAAAATCTCAGTAGGCGTGACGCTGTAATAGTTTGTGATTTATACTTTGCGGAGTGATTTTAAATTTGTTATTCCCACGGAAGCTGCCATGATGCATTTATCTGTTTCTGAGTTCCTGAGGCACGAGCTGACTGTCTGCCAATAACAAGAGACTTCATGTCTTCCATCAAAAAATTAATAAAAAGCTCAACAAAATAACAACACGAAAGTAATTTGCATGTGAAGCGAAATGCGCATGACTGGCACCCTTAAACGATGACGTGTAGTGTAACTAATAGGACACATTTGAGGAAATTAATTATGCGGACGGGCCGAAATGCAGCACAGATGTTGCCACCATAAAATTTGTAACTAAGCGATGCCATAAAAGGACGCACACGGAAGGGACACTCGTCACCCGATACAGGGGGACACAAACAAGTTTCTATTTAATTAATTTCATAGGTGACTTCGTACCCAGTCTCTCGAAAGAATGGGCAATGAGATCGGAGCTGGAAGCGGGAGTGCCTACCTTGACAATGCACGCTGATGGCGGAAATTTGAATACCCTTAAAACAGAGCAGGAAAAAAGGGTACCCGAGCATCGTATGCGCTTATCTGCAGGACCAAACCTGCCGACCATTTAAATAAAAACAAAGATTTGTTCGAAAAAATAGTGGACAGCTGCCTTAATACCACTCAGGTAAGAAACCACATGGATATCTCCACTCAATCATCAACTTCTCACATCCTCCAGATAAATGGTTCAACAGGCAGGCCCGATATCATCGTCCGGTTGGCGGGCGAGCAAAAAAACCTTCCGTCCTGTCTGGGGCTGTCCGCTTAGCCCTTAAAATAATCAGCAGAGCACAGTAGCAGCCAGGATCATGAATAAGCGGTACAACTCCATGTGGCCACAGGCCGATCCTCTCGAAAGGGCAGTGGTCTCGTGCCGTAGTCACAAAAACCCCAGAAAAATGCAACACGAGCAAAAAGCACGGGCCCCGGGCGACTGGCGAGCAACAGGAATCCCAGGAGGCACTCACCCCGGCCAAAACTGGAGCAGCCAGAACAGCTGGACACGATCCCAGACCAGACTGACCGTGGAGGATCGGTAGAGATAAAGAGGACGTTAAGTCTCGGTCGATGTCTTCAGTGCCCAGTGCTCAGGTCAGCCCGGGTGATTGCACGATGGAAGCAGCGCTGGGCTCGTTTACGGCCGGCGACCATATGCCATTTCGGTGATGATCCTCTCTAAGGGCTTTGATATCCTCACTCACTTTTACTTTCCTTGTTCTTTTCTGCATCTTCGCCACTTTT